>JBAMAV010000116.1:0-600000 GCA_037043315.1 Amiota communis | reverse complement strand
AAAGATTGACTCGGCTGCTGCTTGTATCTCGAGAGTAAAGGGCGCACACTATGATAATTGCGTTATTGGCTGTTTGTATTTGAATGTGATTGTGTGAGGTTCTGTGCAGGCGGACGAAACTAAGAGACCGACAATAAATGGACAGACAACAGAAATAACTACACAATGTGAGACTCAACTCCTATGGGTTACTGCAGCAGATGAAGACAAAACGAAGCAACAAAGCAAGAGAAAATAGCAGAAGAAAAATGAAATAAAAAACAGCATGCAATCCACAGAATTTAACACTTGAACCCATAATTCTTGGAATTTCACAAATACAACAACAACAACAAGAACAGAAAATAAGAAGACGAAGAAAACACAACAAAGAAAAAGAAATAAAGGAAAATAAAATACCACAAAGAGCACATGATGAGATGCTGCAGAACACATTTTATATGCAAAATACCACAGTGAAATATCCCATAATCAGACAATGAGATACATATGTGTTGAAGTCATCTTTGGAAAATTGTTTAAAGCAGTCAATATGATTCAGAAATCCCTTCTTGAAAGACTTTCGTATCTCTCATTTTCAGAAAAAACATTCCTTACCAATAGCCTTAATAGAGCAGTTTGTTAAATGTAAATGTTTTAACTTTACCTTCAAGCAACGAGGCTCTAAAAAGAGTCTTCCAAATCATTTTAAAATAGTCCCAATTCTGATTCTTATCTTGTTATTTCAAGTTTCAATATTATGTTATTTAATTTTAAAATTTTCAATGATGTTTTCATGAAGAGTTGCAGTTGTATTCGCAGGAAAAGATGCTGCATTAACTAAAGGAATGCTGAACTATTCTGGCTGATTCCCTAGGGAAAGGGATACTGTGTCTGTGGCATTACAAAGGCCTAGGCCTTGTGGCCTAAGTGATCTGGTTTTAAAACCGGCTACCACCTCCACTTAAGTCAATATGGCAGATGTCCGTAATGGAAGCTTTCACTGTACACAATTCGACAGAACAGATAAAAAAACAAATTGAGTGAATGATAGTCTATGAGAATATGGAAGCTTTTGCATAAGAATAAGAAGAAGACATAAAAATGAGAAGAGATGAGATGATGAGCTTAGCAAAAGTAAAAGATACTCTGTCTCTCTCTCTTGGTGTTGCTGTTTGCTCCTATTGCCTGGCATTAGGCATCAGCATTTGACTTTGCTTTTGTTTTTCTTTTCTTTTGTTTAGCTTTGTGTGCGTGGTCTTTGTTTCTTTTGTATCCACTCCGCACCTTAGTCTGTCTGTCTGTCTGTCTGCCTTCTTATACTACAGTACATTCTTTTACTTTCTTATTCATCCATTCATCCTGTGCTTTTTGTTTTATTTTGCTGTCACAACCAACAACAAACACCGGGCACTTGTCAATGTGGGAATTATTTCGTTTCGCGAAAAGATAAATACAATTTGTGTGCGTGTATGTGTGTGTGTAGACAAAAACAAAGTTAAGTTGCCGCCTTCATCTGTCTGTGCCTGTCTGTCGATCGATCGATTGATATGATGAACGAACGAATTCAATAAAACAAAAAGCTCCAAAATTCTTCTTTTTGTTCTTAATTTGAATGTGTTGTATTGTCAAGTTGAGATACGCTTTTGTATCTGGATTGTCTTTGTTTTTGTTGTTGTTGAGCATTTCATTGTCGCATCGTTCATTCGCTCCTTTATTCCAGAGATTCTTAAACATTTTTTGGTTCTTAGGTAATTTAAATCAGCTCCATGAAATCGGAGGAAGCTCCCAGGCAGCGAAATTAAATGAGGCCCACATTCTCTTGATGTATTCATAGATAATCTTGCGTTTAATGCTAGAGTATTTGGGATAAACTCCCTTTGTGTGAAGGATTAGGTAGAAAGATTACTTTCTTATGATAGGATTTGCATATTATTTACTATTAGTCATTGCAGACAGGTTCTGCAAATTTCGAGATTGAGGAGTACGCCCATTTTAATGACCACTGAGATTAGTTCCATGGAGCACCAATGTTTAAGAAACTCTGCCTTATGCGATTCAATTTAATTCGGTCTCATCGATATGGACGGCACTGTCTGTCTGTGTCTACCATATAGATTTTGAATATAAGAAATCACTGACCTTGACTTTTCACAAAGTTTAAGGCCCTTTTTATTGATTCGCAAAGCACACACACACACACGCATATAAACATAGATACATAATTATGTTGTGTTGTGTTTATGTATTTGCAAAACATACGCGCACGTTTCATTTGGGGACTTAGTAGGAACTACTATATGGATAATATCCATGATGATGATGACGATGCTTGGTTGGAATGATTGCTGTTGTTGTTGGTCTCGTCGTTCACTGACTTGTACACCTTATAGTCTCTCTCTCACTCACGCACTCACTTATTTACACACTTTATCATGATAACTTGTCGACAGCGACAACAACGACGGGCACTCATTTAGCAGTTCAGTTCAGTTGTTCTGTTGTGTTTCAGTTCAATCCTCTCTATTCTTTATATGCTATTCGCGCAACATTGGAAAAAAATGTTCTGCGCAAGCGCACGTAGATACAATTTTTATTTTTTTTTTTATATACTTATATATTTTTTATTCTTATATCTAGTACTTATTTCTTATAAAGCATTCTATAGTTTATTGCTGGCTGTTGGTTCATTTTTTTATAATTTTTTTTTTTTTTGCTGCCATTCACTTGTCTAGAATGTTTTCCACATTCTCTTGATTGTAGTATGTTTTTTGCGCCGCTTGACAACTTTGAATTTCCTATTATGGTCTCTTATATGGCAGGCATTACATGTTTTTTTTTTGTTGTTGTTGTTAATAATGTGGAAATGTGCTTGAGTAAATAATAATATTGTAATAATAATAGTGAAGAATAAAAAGAAAACATACAAAAAGAAATGATGAAATAGGTAGAAAGAAAGAAATAAATAACAAAAGATACAAATTTTTGTTGGTGGAAACCTTAAACCTTCATAACTCTTTTTTTTTCCTTATGTATGTATATGTATTTATTTTCTTTTGTATTCATGTTTGTTGCTGTGTCTTGCATTGCCTTGCCTGTCATGCCCTTCTTTCTCCCTGCTTTCTTGTTTTAGGGTTGTTGCTACACCACCACCACCATCATCATCAAGAAGGAGAAATAGAAAAAAGTAAAAAGAATTTCAGTGGAAATGAGGTGTGTGTGTGAAATTGATGAAGTTGTTTTTCATGGTAGTAAAATAATGACAAAAGATCGGCTTGTCTGGTCTTTCGTTCGTTCGGTCGGTCGGTTGGTTGGTTGGTTGTTTGTCTGTTGTCAATGTTTTAACCAAAGTTGATGGTTCTATCTTTTTTTAATAAAAATTCATTTATATTTTTGTTGTTGTTAAATTCTTCTTAATTGTGTTTTGTTGTTGTTGTGTTTGCAGGAAGCACAGTTCAGTGAGTTTTTAAAGCAAAAAAAAAAAAAAAATTATGTGTAATTAATTACAATTTTTGGAAATAATTAAAAAATTTAAGAAAATACTAAAATGATGTCAGACATTATTCTAATTTATTGGAGAATATTCTATGGCTAATGGAGAGAACCTGCTAATTATGTAATTCATTCATCAAAATTCTAAGGATTTCTTCCCATTACTATCGCTTTCTTCTCAATGCTTATCAAACTGGGTGCTTTTTTTTTTCTTCTGTTCCGCCAATCCAATCCTAATGTTCTTGTAAGACATATGAATCATACTTTTACAGAGGAAAATTGTAAATTTGACTTATAAACATACAGTAAACTCATGATAATGTCCAACTTATTACAACCATTCGTGTTCACTTTACCAAATTTTTTTCATTGAATTATTTTGTCAAAAGTACAGTACAGTGTGACAGTAAGCGAATTTGAATGGGTTAGAACAGGGCTGTTCAACCCGTGGCCGAAGTGCAATCTAAATGCGGCCCAATGCAGAAATTTATTTAGCCCTCCGCATCCCGTTTTTTGCTCGTCAACTGGTCATGAGAATAAAAATTAAAAAAAAAAAACATTTCTCCTGCCGCCCAACTTATCACGGATTCTTCCGATCCGGCCCATGGAACCAAAAAGGTTGGAAAGCCCTGAATAAGAATATCACATTTTATTTATTATGTTATTGGGTGAGGGATGTATAGGTGGATCACTCTTTCGGGAAGCGGAACGGAAGATCCAGAGAGTGATGACTTTTCAGGCATAGAGTGTGCCTGCTGTTCTCTAGCAGTTTGATTGCCTATTGATTGTCATGATCCTTCAACCGAGAGATGTGTCTGTTGCGCCGTGTTTGATCGTTCAAGTCTCGGTGAATGACCGAGTTTCTGACGTACCATGGGGCAACGGCAAACTTTTGCAGCATTTTTGATTGGAACCTCTGAAGGTTTTCCATATTAGAATTGGAAGCAGATCCCGAAACTGGACACCGAATGATACATTTTAGTTAAAAAAAAAAAACCATCAATATTTTATTAGTACCACATTCAGATAGCCCAGCGACTAGTTTTAACTTGACCCCAGAATTCCTGAGTCCAAATCTCAAGCACGTATGTAATATTATTTTTCTTTTAACCAATTTGCCCCTAGAAAAACAAACCTAAGCCGCAGACGACCTTAAAAATTCTAGTGTGATATTTTAATTAGGCTTTTTTGACTACGTTAACTTTTATTCACTATACTACTTCACCACGAGTCTACTGTAGCACTAACTGCCTGCTGCACTCACTCACTCGTCTATGTATTGCATTCATGAACAATTCCAAGATCTGCCTTTTCTTGTTTGTCGTTCCTCTGTTTTATTTTTATTTTTTTGTAGCTTAATAAACACCTACACTCGTTCACAATAACCGACCGACCCCTAAAGTAAATAAAAGAATCATTGCATCCATCCATACATCCAGCGACTAAGAAATAAATACTAAAAAAAAAGAACAAAAACAAAACAAAACAACAAGCAAAACGTGCCTCCTTTCCTTCGCATTATATTATCTAGCTATCGTTCCCTTCCCTTCATTTGCCCTTCCTTTCCTTACTTCGCATACCTCATTCTATATAATTTTCTTTTATGCTCCGGCACTTCAAAACATTGCTGCAGTACTAAAAGAAAATGTACTTCTACCTTATATACATACATATGTACAAATGCACATAGGTACATACACATGCAAGTAAATACATACATGTATACATATATATACGTTCGTTGGCATCGTCGTTGTTATGGTTGTTGTTGCTATTGCTATTGCTGTTTTGGTTTCTGTTTGGTTTTTTGTTGTTGCTCTTGCGTAGGAGGTTGTCAGAGGTCAGTTGTGTGAGCGCGCATATTTCTTTACCATTCATTTCATTTAGCTTCGTTCCGTTTGATTTCATTTCCATCACCATTCTTAGTGTGTTTTAAAAACCACTTTATTTCAATGCATCGGCGTCGTTTCATTTGCCAAGCGTTTCAATATTTCTCCTGGTTTTGTTCTTTCAGCACGGTGTGTGTGTATGTGAGAGAGAGAAAGAATGAAGCTAACTTGGTGGTTCTCTGCATCAGGCAGGCAGCAGCAAGCAGCAGCCAAAGCAGTAGCAGCATTCTAGCCCTGTTCGCTACAATTCGGTTTGGGTTTCATTTTAAATCATTTCAAGTTAAACACTCGTCGTATAAACAACGCGGGCGCGCTTAAACGCGTCTTGTTCCGTGAAGTAGAGTGTGAGTTTGTTCCGTTTTCTACATACTAATATATACATTCATACAAACATACATACCAGACCAGACCAGACCAGACATACAGATATTGTATGAAGTTTGTTCTACGCGGAGACCGACGCTACTACTATTGATAATAATATTTTGAATTGTGTAAGTGTGTGTGTACGTGTATTAGTAAATAACAGACGCCGTTGCCGCGATATTCTATAACGTTACGTTTGTTATAACGTTATTCAATTACGTTCTTCATCGTATTCTCATCCATCATCATACAACAAAGTTAGGTTGATACAAAACGCCAACGCACGCAGTGTTGTATCAAGTAAATTGAGCTCGCTCTCCCAGTACGTAATAATTTATAGCTTTTTACGTTATAAAGTTCAACCAACTTGTCTTTCATCTGCTTTAAAGTGTGTGTGTGACTCTGTGTATCTGTGTATAAAGAATAGTGCTGAAACTTAGTGTATGTGTGTGTGTGTGTGTGTGTGTGTAAGCTTGATGCTCTTTGCTATTCCATCTTCTCCTCTGTTTTTACACAACAATAAATATTATTATTATTTTTTATTATTAATATTTTTTCATAATTACAAAAAAAAAAGAAAAAAAAAATAGTGAAAGATAAAGAGGAAGCGTAACAAAATAACAATAATAAATATACATACATATGTACATATACTTACAACAAATAAGTACAATAATGAATTGTAGTTGTTCTTCTTTTGTGTTGTTCTTTTTGTTTATTTAACAATATTTTGTTGTGTTTGGTTCTTTTGCTGCTGCTGCTGCTGCATCAAGCGTCTTTCGTTTCTTTTCGTCTTTGCCGGCGGTTGAATGTTTTTCTTCCTCTCATTCTTTCAGTCCATGTGTCTGTGCTGTGTGTGTGTGTGTGCGAGTGTATTTGTGACGACTGCCTGTGCGTATCTGTTGTTTTTTGTTTAATGCGGAAGAATAAAAAAAACATGATTTCATTTTATTATTACGACGACGACAACAACCGACAACTTCAACTTTTTCTTCTAGTTCTTGAACTTCTTGTTCTTTATACTACATATATGTATTCTACTCTTATTCAGTATTCAATATTCAGTGCGTTTTGAGTTTTTTATAAACTACAAAAAAAAAAAAAAAACTTTTTCATGTTTAATTTTGTTTCAAATTGTTGCTATTTTTATTTTAATTTAAAATTTTCGAAAAATAAAAAACAAAACGTGTTCAAAAAATATCATATTGTAATTTGCATCACACACTTCTGCTTTACGCTTCATTTCTTTTTATGTTTTAGTTCTAAACTAAAACAAACAATATTTAATAATAATAATGTATAAGTCAAAGAACACACAAACACACACACACACACACACACAGAGAGAGAGAGAGAGAGATAGAGAAACTGTTTCATTTTTCATTTACAAAATTTTTATTTTTTATTGTTTTTTATATTATTTTTGTGAATGTAGTTATTTCTATTGACTATCTATCGCCCATCGCCGTCGTCATTAAAAAATCTTTTTAATTTACATTACAAATTGATTTTCATATTTTAAAATGCCATGAAGAAATGAGAACTCAAAAGAGCAACAACAGACACACAACAAAGGAAACAAAATAAAATAAAATGAAATATTTAAACATTAAAAATATTATTTTTTTTTATCGTTTATTATTTGTGTTAACATGTGCATAGATTTACAAACATTCATTCTTATATACATATGTATGTATATAGAATAATAAATATCCGGTTTCATAATTATGTCATATGTATTTCCATAATATTAACATATGTTTGATATTAATTTGATATCTCCAGAACTTTGTTTATGTTGTGAAATGTGATGACGAAAACAAACTAAAGAAATAAGAGAATAAAACAATAGAACAGAAGAAACTACTTACTTACAAACCTTTCAAATCTTCTATTTTATTATTAATTGACATTTGAATTTCATCTGTTAAGTTTGATTTTGATGAATCTCTTAGGATTTATCAAAAAATTTACATAGTTTTATATCCCATAAATAGATTTATGTACCAGGTATATTAAATAATGGTCATTTCGATCCTATTTTTAACAGACTTCATAAAAAGGAGGAGGTTATCAATTCGACTGTATTTTAAAAAAAATTTTTTTTATGTTTGATTGTTATCACAGAACATTTTTCTAGGTGAACCGATTTTGATGATTCTTTTTTTTTGTGAAAGCTGGTGTTTGTTATGAGGTCCACATATAAATCAAGATATGACCAGTTATCCTTAATAATGCACGTTCCATTTGCGCTACGTGAAGTATTGTTTTTTCTTACTATTTGCGTTATTTATTGGATCTTCTCTTTCATTACTTTTACTTCACCTATTATATATTAAGATCTAGACCAAGGGGCTCCAGTTATAATTCTTAATATTTTTGATTGCGCTCTTTGAATAACGTTCAGATTAGAAGCGCTTGCATTACCCCATAGCTGAGAACCATATACTACTACTTGAAGTTGGTTTTCTTTTTTGTTAAAATTATGTTATTTAATGTATTGTACCAATTGAAATGCTGAAGGAAGCACAACGTGCTCTGACTTCCTTCTCTAATTTTAGTAATTTGCAATATATTCAGATTCCACCTATCTGAAGGCAATTAAATGCACATAGTGCAGCTCCCTATACTCGTATTAGTTAGCTAAATGCCAAATAAACCTATGCACATAGTGCAGTCCCCGAAATTAACTTATTAATTAACACGATCATCTAATACATGATTTTATTTTCATAGAAGATTACCCTAAAAATAAAACAACAAATCAATATATTTAGGTACAATCATAAGATAAATTTGTGTCACCACTCTATAGCTTGAAAACTGCAAGACTATTATAGAAAAAGACAGACATCGGTATCCAATGAACGATTCTTTATTAACATTAGTTTGTACAAAGGAGGAAGGTATTGCATCTTCAAAACACTATAATGTTTGGAATTCCCGCAATGATTTAAAATGTTTTTTCATGCCTGGAATAAAATTTGATAAATTACCAACAAATAAATGCTATAATATGAAGATTTGTCTTTGACTTCACTGTCGAAATAAATGATGTGTTTTTAAACAAACAAAAAAAAACATGACTAATGTGATGAATTTCATTGAAACATTAGAACGAACATTGTAATGGATTGATTTGAAAGGAATTCATACCTGATATACCTCTCCTTTTTTTTTTCTAAACACAAATGCCTGTTAAGTATTTTTTTTCTTTTATTCTTTTTTTTTTTCAACTTACTAATTGCATATGTACTAATGATTGCAGCCCCCTTGCTGTTACAACAAAAAATAACCGGTCCTTCTCCTATAAAAAGTGTAATAATAAAAGATTTTAAATAAAAAGTGAAAAATTCAGACACATAAGGAAGGCATATGGTATTGTAACCCAATGCAAAATTTTTAGGTTACCTTTTTCTTTCACTTAGAATACTAGTGATTCCAGTTACAATTAAATCCTAAAACCAGGATTGTTTTGTTGTACTAGAAGAGACTCATTTATTGTATTAAGTAAAATGGATCTAAAACTACAAGATTTCTATGATAAAGTGTATTCCCTGCCTTCCAAACTGGAATTTCATTTATTATTTACTTCATCACTCTATAAATAAAAAAAAATGTTACAATTTTGTAATTTAAAGCAGAAACGTCCCACCTTTTTGGTTACCTGGATCACATTCGAAGATCACAACGTCGAGCAAAAAAAAAACCTTTTTCCCAGTGAGGCTGAGTGATGATCAATAAAAAACTTCTTGCTGAGTGACGAGCAAAAAACGAAATAGATTTCTGTTCTCTTTTCTGCGTTTATCACTTGGGCCGCTGTGATATTTGCCTAGGCTCGCAGGTTGGTCAGCCCTGATTTGAACTATACAAATACAATTATTGAACTAATATTTTGTTGGAACATATTTTTCACTTCTTTGCCTGAATACAAGAATTCTTTCTACCTCTGGTTTCAAAAGACCTTCTTTTTATTTCCCATTATCTTGATGGAACATATGGTTGGCTGGCAGTGGATGGATAGCAATCGTACTCAGAAATGCTCACTCAATGAGCAATTAGTTTTTGTTTACATGATTGTTGTTGGACGGTCGGTCGTTCGTTCGTTCGTTTGGTATAATATTGTCTATTTATTTTTCTTGTCGTTTGTTTACGCGCATTTGTTATGTTATGTGAATATCGTGTGTATGTTTGTCTTTAGTTTTTTCTCCCTCTTGGGTTCCTCATGAACACAAAAAGACAAACTACATACATACATACATTGTACATAAGTCATAAGAGAGGAAACGAGGCGAAGCGAGGTGAGGTCCACTGTCTATCGTATTCTCAGTTGTCGTAACTGTTCGATAAGCAACCCAATATAATTTCAAATTTGTTGTTATTGTTGTTATTGGATGGAGGAGCACTGCAACGTGTTGTTATTAGAGTTGTATTTGGTGATATATATGTATGTAGATACATATTATATGTAGGTTGAATGGTTGGTTTGTTGGTTGGTGGGGATGAAATTGTTGGGTCTTGGGGATAGATATGAGTGAGTGAGTGAGTTACCATGGTGGTGGAGGAAGCAACAGTTAAAGATATTTGATGATAAAATATTGTTTTTCGTTTGTTCGTTTGTTTTTTGTTTTTGTATGTGATATGAATGTCTAGTTGACACGTTCCATTTGATTAGACTTTTGTTATTATTGTTTTGGTATCTTTGTGTGCTTATACATATCTATTTTGTGATTTTTTTCCTAATATATATTTCTCATTTGTGATTAAACATGTACCTATTATTTGTACAGCTGACAATGATTTTTTTGGGATAGATATTGTTTTTGTTGTCAAAGATTTTTTTACTTTTCTGGAACGCGGCATACAATTTTTCAAGTTTTATGGTTTAAATTGATATATGTATGTATATACTATACTATAATATAGTAGATGGTAGGTAGTCCTGTGAGTTTATTTATATTGATTTTAAAGCACCCATGGGATTAATTTTATTAGATTTATGTTGTCTATTAAATGATTTTTTAGTCAATTTTTTAAGATCAAATCATAAATTTGATAAGAGTCACAACCTAATAACTTTTGTGTGATTTGTCATTTTTATAAAGAAAGTTTTCCAATTGAAGTTTTTAAACAATTCAATTCCTCAGAGATACATATGTCGAAATCCAAAAGCTAGAACTTTCATAATATTGTTTTTGTTTGATAATGAAGCTGGATAGTCTCAGTAAACTTCTAGAGGATAGTATTTCATCTCATTTTTTCCTTTCAGAAATCTGCAGAATAAGTAGCTAAAATATAGCTACTTATAATTCAGTTGTGTAAATGATCAATATGTCATAAGGATGCTTTACTCTTATCTTATAAATTGTTTGAGACTGAGGAGAGCCAATTTATTACAAGAATAAATAAATTTAAATTTTACGGTTAAAACCTTAAATTATAAGACGTTGTTCTACCTCTCCTTCCCAAACATTTATTAGATACTGATTGGTTAGCTGTGACATTTGTACATATAATCAATTCTCTTCAAATATTTTAGAAAATCGTTAAAATTTGCTTGTGTCCACCAGTAAATGTTGAACACTTTTGCACTTTTTGGTTTGTAGGAGGCAAACGGGTCACTATAAAATTTTGAAAAAAATACCAGGTATTCCTTAGATCATAAATAAAACAGTCACTTTAGCGAAAATTATAGTAGAAGAGATAATAAAAATTAAAAACCAAGGTTGTTACCTGCATTTGCTCAATTTTGCACGTTTTGCTTAAATTGACTAAATTTAATTTTATTTTGAATTTTGGTCCCAAATTCCTAGATTTTTACATCAGTACACATATTTATGCAAATTTTCTACCATTGGGTACAGAGAATATTATTCCATTTATGCTGTATTCTCCGCAAAAGTTAATATTCCACGCTCTATTGGACTTTGGAAGCCTCCACTTCTTCAATGACCTCATATTGAGGTCTGGGCAGTCTGAGCCGGCCACTCCTTCATCTAATATGGTGACTCTGACAGCTAAATATGGGTCTTACGCGATTCATGCTTTGAGTTATCATATGGCTGGATTCTGAATAGCTCCACAATGTGGTTTATATTTGCGTTTCTGGTCTTACTTTGTTATGGGACCTTATATTCCAATTAGGAGAACAATTTTTTGACGGTTAAAGCATCCTCACACTAACAAATTCGCCATTACATCTGGAATTCGAGAATCTAGGAAGAAAAAAGAAGGAAAATTTCAGGTGTAATGGAGCTAATTAGTTTGGTATTAAAATTAAGAATGGGTGCATTCTGCTGAATCTCTCCTTTATAAGTACATATGTAATTATGTGCACATCTTTAACAAACAGCATGTGACTTATCATTTGAAATTTCCTGAAATTTAATGAAACACACTGAATCACTTAACATTGTGTTGTAGTAATTCTCGAAATAAACGAAATAAAAGGAAACCAAAAGAATTAGTGATTTATCTCAGATCAGTGGAGGAGTTGAAGACATTGTTCATCTTGGATGATGTCTTATATTTCTTTGTTTTGTTTTGTCTTCTTTCTTATATAAAAGTTAATTCATTAATTCCTTGAATTTGGCACAAGTCAGAGACAGAGGAAGACAGATGAGAACACAAACACATTCCACAAGACAAAGAAATGTTAAAGAGACAAAAATATCCGTATTCTTCAATTCAATTTGCTTGCGTATTATTTCCGCAAATTATAGGAACTCAAGAAGGAAGCTCAACAAGATGATACGACAACGACGTCAATGATCAAAGGGAGGTGGGAGGTTGGTTTGGTAGAAACATGAAAGAATTTCACAAGTAACAAAACCACAGACACTACAAAATTCAGTTGTGTTGTCTCCTCTTTCAATGAGGTGGATGATGAGTACTATCGAAATTCAGTATCGATATCATCTCTCCCTCCATGCAACAACAATTGGAAATTGTCTTTTCGACAACCACAAAATTACGATGACCTGCAGAGAGATGTTTGGAGCAGCAGTGAGAACTAATGCATGGCATGGCATTGTCTTGTTGTGAATGGTCGTGCGTTGTTGTTGATTCTCGTCGTGTGGGTACTGCTTAAGACAAAAGAAACAGAAGATAATTGGGAGGAATATATGTATGTACACATACTATATAGGTGGAAGCAGCGTGCGTCAGCAACTGTGGAGTGTGTATCGCTGTTGAGTAAGTGCAGAATGACTGTTTTTGACAATGCTGCTGCTGCTGCTGCTGATGTTGTTGTCGCCTCCAAAAAAATCAAAAGAAAGAAAATAAAATTGTTATTCAAGACATTCTGTCATTGAGATTGAATGCAAAAGACATACAATACATAGAGTAAAGGAAGGGGGGAATCAAAGGGACATACCAAATACAAAAGAAGAAACCTCACTATAGAATTGAATTCAAAGTTTTATAATCATTCTCTTGCTGTATGTAGGTAGGATGACGCATGCTGGCTTTATTACGTTTTGTCATGTTCTGACGAGAATCTCTTCGCCAGCTCCATCATCTGTCACTTCCCTCACCTCTTTGGTTCTAGCACATAACAAGTTTTATTTTTGGTTTTGCATATGCTGTTGGTTTTGTTAGCCAACCTAGGCATGTTGTTGTTGTCTATATCTCTTGTTACTATGTTTTCCTATTGTTGTTGCCAACTAGCTTAGCTTGACTAGTAACTCACTCACTCACTCACTCACTCTGCTGCTCTAAACTTGTCCCAACGTGTTCTTTGAACCACAAATAAATGTTGCCAATGTTGTTGGTGACGGCATCGCTCAATAGACTAAGAACATGAACAAAAAAAACTATGCAATGTTGTTGTAGTTTTGAACTTCTCTTTGTTGTTGTTGTTTCTTGTGTCGTTTTGCTTTGCTCTGCGCTCCTAAATGTTGTAGTTCGCTGTCCGTCTGTCACGGCGTGCGCAACCAGGTAATAAATGTTTGCAAACGAACGCTTACATTTCTTTGTTCTGTTTCATGTGGTTTCTCTTCCTCTTCCTCTTACTCTCTTCCATACTTTTTCTCAATTTCTTTCTTCTATCCAAGTTACAATACATACTACTTCGGTCAGTCTTAGCCCTGAGTAATTTTAATTTTGTTACTTTATCCATGATCTTTTCTTTCTCAAGTTCTTTTTTATGTGTTTCTTCAGGTGCGGATCAAATGACTTTTTCTTAGAAGGCGAATTGAGATCCATTGAAATTGAATTTCAAGAAAGTATTTCACCATAGTAAGCTGTTTTCATTATCGCTTATGAGATTCTACTGTTTCATTTATCTTTCTTTATATTACCCCAAGAAGAAGATTGGAATTTTTATGCTGATTGTTAAGATTAAGATTTTTGATTTAAGATTGGTCAAGAGGGGTGTATTTATTGTATGTGATGCCCTTGATCAGTTCTTATGAAGAAATGGCAATGTAACATTAATGAATATAAAAGAATCCAGATGACTACCATTCAGAATATACTGTCAGCGTAAAAAAAAGTGAACACATTAGTGTCTTGAATTAAAAGATTTTTAATATGAATTAATGAATACAAAACCAGAAAGAAGGTTATCATTGGCTATGCCAAAGATATAATACTCTTCAGGTTCCTTCGGGCTGCATAGGAGGTACCCCTCCTAGTTTTCCGATTCGGCTGATTCTGACAAATGTGCAGCGTATGGTAAAAATAAACCTATTTCAGCTCTCTAGCCTAAAAACTGAGGGACTAGTTTGCATTCATACATACGTACAGACACGATGAGACGAGTTGAGTCATGTCCGTTTATATGATCTGCGATGTTTCCTTCTGTGTGACAAAATTATAATACTATTCACTCCCGTGAAGAGTATAAAAAAAATGTTAGTATGCAGAATTCAATGGTTTATGTTTTAGGAGTAGAGTTCAATATAAAGTGTAAACAAAATCAATACCCAACCAAAAATTATTCACTTTAATTAAAAAAGGCTAAAAAAGTTAAAAAATTAAACAAATGCTCTAGGGGTCCTATACAGTAGCCATTCCCTCACAATTTTCGCTATATGTTTCAGATCGTTATCCTGTTGGAAGATCCAATTACCTAATTTGTCGGCACTGGGGGGCGACATTGTTCTTCATACTGTTGAAGTAATCCATCTTGTTCATTGTTGATTCAATGAAAACAAGATTACCGACTCCTGATGCCGGCATGCAGCCCCAAACCATAACTGAGCCACCCACCTTGCTTAACTGTGTTGATTACACAACTTTCCAAAGTTTTCCTGCTGGATCCTGAGATTAACTGGAGGCTGAGGCAATACCCAGCATGCTTTCTAATTCCTTTAATGTACAATTAAAGTATTGCAGACTAGATTACCTAGATTAGATTGTCTTTATCCCGGAAGAGTGTTACTTTATTGTTGTTGGTATTGTCATTTCATCATGTATCAAAATTGCTACCAAAGCTATTTTATTCTTAGCCCATTGTAATTCTATTTTATTGCTGTAAATAATTATGGCTTATTTATTAGAATGAGTAAAGCTTTGATTATATTTACATACATATGTATGTACTTATGAATGTACTTTTTGTTGAGTTCTTGTTTTTATTGCTTTCTGCTTAGTTTGTTCTTCCGCATGAGTTTTTGAAATGCCGCACTCAAGTTCTGGCAAAAACTTTCAATTACTCTGTTTTACCAAAGTCATGTATGTTGTTGCTATAGTCTTTGGTTTTTCACTCAATAAATAGAAATGTTCTTTGGCCTCGCTCTCATGCACTCATTGAGTTAAGTGATTGATTTGAGTGAGTTATTTAATTCACTCACATCATGCTGCTATCATTTATTGTTGGTTGGATTGCATTGCATTGCATTTGAGTTGTTTGATATTGCACTATTGCAATTATGAATGAGTTTCTTTTTGCATTTAACTTTGTTGATACATATGTATGTATATTGTTGAAGAATAATTTATGCAAATCATGCATAAATGCAAGTAATGAGAATTTGCAAGTTTCTTCTACTTACGAAATGATAAATTTTGTTGTTGTTTGTTTGTTAAACAAAAAAAGAGTTCAATGCATTTATACAATGCAGCATGCAAGCATGCATTTGTTATTTTGTCTCTCTCTCTCTCTCTCCCTCTGTGTGTGTGTAGTAGTCACCCAAACTCGCAACTTAAACAACACCCACCCACACTCACTCACTCATTGAGAGGAGAGACTCGTTTCTTTTTCGCTTGTTGCGCATTAAAGCCGCATTAGTTTGTTGTTTGTTGTTATTCTTTAACTTGCTCTGCTGAGTATGCTATACCATAGGCAGCAGCAGCACTTACTCCACACACACACACGCATACTCTTTCTCTCTGCTCCAAGTATTTTTATTTTTTGGTTAAATTGGCTCTCTCTCGTGCATGTGAGAACATTCTAGTGATTTAAAAAGCGGCGCGCATTTGTTGCTTTTTTTTTTGTCTTCAGTGTTTCTGGTTTCCTGATTCTTTCTGCTTCTGTTGCATTTTCTTTCACTTTTGCAATTTTGTTGTGTTGTTTGTTACCAACAATAAGTAACAACTTCATTGTTTTGTTTCCTCGGTTAAATAAAATTCTACTACCAACCATGTCTCCATTGCACCCCTCCGTTGCTTATTGACCCCAGTAAAGCTCATTTAGAGTTCGTTCTCATACACTAATACATGTACATCTATGTACATATGTATGTATCTATGTACTAAAGTTAAGTACAAAAGCACGAGAGCGACATTCATAGTTGTTGTCAGTCACTATTATTATTATTGTTGTTGTTGTTTTTTCTTCATGTTTATTGTTTGTTCTTCTTTACCAACTTTTATTGTTTTTGCATCTACTGCTATTATTATTGTTTTTGTTGTTGTTGGTTTTGTTGATTTGTTGTTTGGTTGGTTTTGTGTGCAAAAACAAAAAACAACATTCGCTTGAACTCAGTTTGAACTTGGTGAACTAAACTGTTTTTGTTTCACTGTTTTTCATACTTGTTCTGATTGTTTGTTGTTCTTTTTTTATTATTATTATTGTTTTTATTCATAGTTAGTTAGTGTTCTTTGTCTTTTGTTTGAGTACTATGCTTTCTAAATTAGAGTTTTTTATATTCATCATAAATAATGGTAATTTTATTATTAATATATTTTATGACATATCCACACCTCCCACATGGTCATGTGGTGATTGATTTGTGTTTTTCTATCATGTCCTTTGACTAATCTCACTCTCGCCCTGTTCTTAGAATTATTTATTCATTTATCTAGCATTCACTGGCACTTCTTTGAAATCATTTTAATTAACTAAGTTTATTATGTTCTTGGTTTCCTCTTTATTTTTATTATTATTATTTTTTTTTATTGCTATTTTTAGTTATGAAATACAACAAAACTTTGGAATACTTCTTCATAGATACAATAAAATATATAGAAATATGTATATGTATGTATGTACATTACACAGGCACACATGACACAACACATGATGTACGTATGTATCTCTATGAATGCATCTGGTGCACATGATAGATACATATGTAAATACATACATTCATATGGACATAAATCTAATTGTTTGTTGTTTGCCTATGGGGGGAAATTTCTTTAAACAAAACATATGCGTTCCATGCATTACATTTACAAGGTTTTCTTTTTTTCTATTTAAAGTCTAGAAATATGTAATTTTAATTATATGTACATTCATCTAACATTTCTTTTGAATTTCCTTTCAAAATAATCGAAGTTAAAAATAATTATTTGGACAATAGTTTTTGCCAATTTAAATTGAATCTCCTCGAAGAAGATGGGAATGGTAGCAAAAGACTAGATTTGTGTGCTTAAGCTAACATTTATTCTAGATCTTTTACATGTCTCGAAGAGAAATAACATGTTTATACTTTAATATTTTCTCATATCGATGTCATCATCATCATAATCATAATTCATCATATAAACTAAGAATAAAAACCAACAGCAGCGTCGGCGTTGTTCTTCGTTCGTCGTAGTAGTAGACTTATGTATCTTAATCACCTCACCATAATAAACCTTACCAAATTAATTTAACTGACAATACATACTAACCAAACAAAGTTATGAATGAGTCACATCATATCACTTTATACAATAAAATAACAAAATTAATCATTAGACGATGACGACGATAAGAAAGATTTCATCATTAAACAAATAATTCATTGTTATTGGTTGTTGCCTATCTATTAAATAAAATAAAATATAAAACCAGAAAGAAGGCTATGCCAAATATGTAATACTCTTCACGCTCCTCCGGGTTGCATCCAACCATCCTTTCTTAGCATCACTACAGTTTTGATTATCGGCAAAGAACACAGTTTGAGTGGCACTTTTATTGTACTTTTATTCTTTATAAGTTTGTCATTTAATTTGAGCTTGTATGGGTGGTTCCCCACCTGGTAACCCTCAGAAACTTATAATGTCCAAATATCAGTTTCATAAGTCAAAAAACAAAAAACTTTTTCTAACAAAAACATTAATTTAAATGGTGGTTTGAATGGGAGGTCTGATTCGGCTGATTCTGACAAATGTGCAGCGTATGGTAAAAATAAACCTATGTGTGTATTTCAGCTCTCTAGCTCAAAAACTGAGGGACTAGTTTGCGTACGGACCGATGACCCGAAGGACAGACGGACATGGGTAAATCAACTCTTCTAATCGAGTTGATCACAAATATATATATTTTATGTGGTCTGCAATGTCTCCTTCTGTGGGTTACAAACTTCATGACAAACTTATAATACTATTCACTCCCGAGAAGAGTATAACAATCTCAACTGTTATGTGTGGAAAATATGCTGAAAAATAAAAACAACAAAAAATTGTCGCCGCCGTTTGGGCTGCTGGCTAACATAAGTACGTAAAAGAAACGATCCAGGAGATACAAAATTTACTTTGGACAAAAGTAACAAAGTAAAAAATAAACAAAAACAAACACACATCAATGAGTCATTTCTTTGTACTTAGTTTATGCGCTCGCTACTATTCTCTCATTCTCTTTTTCTCTCTCATATCTCAATGTTCACTCTCATTGCAAATGAGCTTGCAAAAAGTTGTTTCCCTTATTCTTCTTTATGATTCCTTTTTTATGCATATTCAGCAGTTGCATTTTGGAAAGGTACAAGATACTTACAATGATATTGAATTTATTTAAAAGAAGTAAATGAATTGATGGATAAAGAAAGAGTAGAATGGAAAAAAAACGGTGTCAAATAAAATGAGGAGAGTAAAATGCTCTGTCTAGCAAAAATTTCTTATACAATAAATGTGAATATGTACATATGTATGTATTTGGACTTTTTTGCAAGTTGACAAAAGATAAATATTGCAGTTTTGGATCCATCGGTTCTTAAACTAAGGTCCGCGGGATATGCTATTCTAAAACTCTTAATGTTCTCTAAAAGATTCAATGTAAGATACAAATTATCAACTTATCAAAAAAAATTATATTATGCGCAATAAAAACCGCTGTCTCAACCAATTCAATATGTGCTATTTGTGTATATCAGGGCTATGGAATAGAAAACATTAAGGGTCTTCACTCAAACGTATAAATACCATAAACCGTATAACTTTATGAGTGCAAAGACTATGAAATTATGTAGACTGGACTAATCGCTTACAATGAGAGATAACTCAATATTAATTTGTAAGTAAAGACTTGCTAGGCAGGGCCGCATTCAGAGGTGTCGGGGCCAGAGAAAGCGAAGGCTCTTTAATCAAAATTACACACAATTTGTTGTTGGGTATGCCGATTTTTGAAAGACGAAGAAAAGCTATCTCTTTTGAGCGATTTGTTTAATTATATACAATAATTTCATCTTTATTTCTCTTCTTTGCTTCATAGCTGATTTACACTCAGTCAAAATTTGTGTGATATTGACAAAACCATGGATATGTGTCTACAACAACCACAGGGAAAATGACAAAATTGTTGGGCTGTTGTTGTAGAATTATACACTAGTCTGAGTTAATTCTAATCGCGTTTTCACACCGGGTTGATGCAAATCAAGGTTGATTTGCCTATTGATCCGGATCAGATTCGTCAACAAACACATGAAATATGACATCATTCAGGGGTTGTTGTTGTAGAATGTGATCCGGATGAATTGTCAAATTGATTTGCCTAGATTTGAAAATTAATAATGGTCACTCTCGTTAGTGTTTGGCAATTTCTCCCCTTTTTAATGTGGTTTTGGTCTATCTTCCTCTTTTTTTTGAGCGCCAATACAAAAAGCTTACATTTTTACTCAAACCATAAATTGTTACTGTTTTTAAAAGCTTTTAATAAAATAAGTATCACGAATGAAAAAGGGTGCTGCAAGAACTATTTGCAAAATGTTCTAAATTATGTATTTTCCAAATTTTTAGTTTTAATTTAGTCATAGTGCTTGCAAAGTTTCACGTGTTTCACCAAAACAAAAAACAGCTGTTCCGAAGATACAAAATGCAATCTGAACACTTTGTTTTGAATGCAGCATTGAATGCTCAGTGTGAAATGGCTATTAAATATAAACAACAGTGATACAACGATTTTAATACGATTTTATCATAGTAATAGCCATTTCACACTGAGTAAAAAGTTGGGTTCTCAGAACACAAGCAGAACTCTGTGTTCTGACGATAACAACAACAGGGAAAACGAAAGAAATTTGTTGTTGTTGTAGCAGTCAGAACACAGAATTCTGGTTGTGTTCTCGATTAACCCTGCTTACTTACTGCCTTTTTTTGTCATGGGATCATGAAACAGCTGATGATGCCACAAAACATTTTTAAGTAAAATGCAAAATGTTAATTTTTTATATTATTTTAATAAGATAAGTATCAGGAATGAAAAAGGGAATGGCAAGAACTATTTACATATCTTGCAAAATGTTCTTAATCATGTATTTTTCACAAATTTTCAGTTTTCATTTTGCTAACGTACGCGCAAAGTTGCACGTGTGTGAGGACGCAAAATCAGAACTCTCTACTTTCTACTCACTGTAGGAAGGCTTTAAAATAAAAATAATGTTTCGTTCTATTACAATCGTTATATCGTGTCTTGACCGCTTTATTAATTTTTGTTTTTTGTTAATTTAATTTCCACACATGACACATTTGTTGTAGGATTGTATTTTTATCTTTTTAAACCCTTTCTTCCTTTATAAAATTATATCACCGAGTTGGCAACACTGTTTTGTTTAATATTAAAATAATATCATTCATTGTGGATGTCAACATTCAACTTTTAAATAAATTGTCTTTTTAAATAAGAAGAAGAACTGTAAAATCCGAAACAAAAAAGAAAATATTTTATTTCTTTGTGAAAAGCAACAATTAAAATAAACTAAAAAGAAAAAAACAAATTATCTATATAATAAAAACAATTGTCAATTACTATATTGTGTGCATTTATAAAATTGCGTGTGCCAAATCAAAGCGAATTTTCTGTGAATCGTGTTTCCTGCTACTGCTTCTGCAGCATACTTGTTGGACGAAGAAATAAGAATATCAATTGGGTATTTATTTTCCTGTAAGTTGTTGATTTCCCATTTCGCATATTTTTTTGGAATATGCGCGCAACCTGTAGCTTAATGGAAGAAAAGAGAGAGAGAGAGTGAGCGAAAGAGAGCATGAGAAGGCGGGTAGTGGATAGATGTCAATGACGGTAACTAGAAAGTTCTACTCTCTTCTAAATGTGTTTGGTTCGTTCTCTGCATTTTATGTTTTTGTTTTCACTCTTTTTTTTTTTTTGCTGCTTATGAGAGAATTTGTTCTCTTTTGGAGGTTTGAGTGGGTTAGTGGCCGCAGCCGACGACGGCTCCCATTAAGGGTTGCCGATTTGTTGCTGCTGCTGCTGCTGCCGACATTGCGCGCATTGCAGTTTTATTCTTTTCCGTTCATGTCACGTCGTCTTCGTTATTGTGGTGTATGTACATACATAGTTAGTGATGTTGTTATTGTTGTTGCCCGGGGCCGGCATTCAACAGTTCGGCTTTCGCGCAATGCGACGAAGCAAGCGCGGGCATTGGTGATGAAGAGAGAATTGAATTGGATGAAACAAAGTAATTTAAAAAGGAAAACAAAATCAAGAAAAGAGAAAGAAAAAACTGTTGCCATTTATATCAGTTTGTGTAGAAGAGCATAAGGGAGGAAAGTACAAAGGAGTTGGGGGCATAACATCTACTTATGTATGTGAAGGAGGTGCATATTTTCAAGTGGTTTTCCTTGGTTTTCTTATTTTGTTATTATGGTATTGTTTTGTAGCAGTTTGGTTCTTTTGCAAAATGCTTTTGGTGCGGCGCGGCAAAGTAAATAGAAAATTGAGCAAATTTATTGATTTTTCCCCACAAAAATGCGCTAGCACAAGTGTTTGTAAATAACATAAACATATGTATGTATGTATGTATGAGATGTGTCTATGTAGGCAGTAGTGATGTTGTTTGATAAATTGAAATAAAATCATAGCATGCATTTAGGGGCGCTTTTTTCTTTTCTTTTATTGCTTTTGCATTGTAAAAGTACATGGAGACAACACAACAGCAACAACAACAACAGCTAAACAGATACACAAAATGCAATTGACAGTCATCTATGTAGTTGTGTCTGCGCATCCTGACAACGCAACAACAACAACATGAAAACAGAACGAAGACAACGTCTATGTTTTTGCTGTTCAGAAGCAAGCAAAGCAAGGATTTTCCACCATCGCACACTCATACATACATATGTACTTGCATGCAAAACCAACACACATGAGTGTTTTTCGTTCGTTCCTGTACATATGCATGTGTCGCTGTTGCTGCTACTATTGTTGTTATTTCATTCCATTCATATTCACTCACATTGGACTGTGCGAGTGTATTGAGCTGTATGCTGCTCAGTTTTCCTTTTGGGTTTTTTTTTTTGTATTTGTCTCTGCCATGTCTTTCTATCATGAGCTTTACCCGGGTCGCTGCATAATGCGCATAGTTAGTTTTGCAGGGAGCAGCGTACGACGCGTTTAGGACATTTTCACAAACGCGCGCGCGACAAAACAAAGTGCGTGCCGCAGACAAATTTAGACACAAAAGGCACAAAGGCAAGACAAAGCAAAACATAAAACTTATAATAAAAAAATAGAAAAGAGAACACATTAAAATTATTCTAATTAAACATAAATAGTAAATTAAAGAAAAAAAGGATAATATTCTAGTTAAATCATAAAAATACACGATGATTAATAATGAAATTACTAGTGCAGTGAAGACATTTTTTGTATTAAAGTGCAATCAATATTTTCTTGAGAGACTGTTTGAATTCAATTGAATTTACAAGTGAAAATTAAAATTAATTTAGCTTTTTTCCCCCCTTAATTTACTATTTTTTTTTGTTTTTTGTCTTAAAAGTGAAATATTCAAACAACCTAAAAATATGCTACACAAAATTAAAACCAAAAGATAAAAGCAACAATTTATTATTATAACAAGTGCTGCGTGCATTTAGTCCATTCATTCATAAGTATATACTTACATATAATAATAAAATATTCGTAAATTTCATACAGAGAAAGATAGAGAAATTTTCAATGGTGATTGAGGGAGTGAGTGGGTCGTCGTCCTGTATAATTCTATTAATGGACTGGGGGGCTATTTCTTCTGAATTTCCTGAACTGTTTTTTTTTTGGGAGTGCATTGTCTAGACTTTTGACAGCACCGTTTGCTCAGCTATAGATTAGTCTTAATTGAGTGAGAGAGAGAGAGAGAGAGAATGGAGGGGATGGTCTTTTGGAAAAGAGTACAGGACATAATAAAGACCAAGAGGATGAGGAATTTATTTATGCGTGGCTAGCAAAAGTTGTGCTTATGCTATGATAAGCGGGGGTTGGTTGGTTGGTTGGTTGGTTAATGCCTTGATGTCTTTCTATGCTGTTGTATATAAATACATCTGTGTCTTTCTGTGTGTGTGTGTTGTTGACGGAAGTTACTGCTATTATCAGAAGCAGGAGCAGTAACCTACCCAGCAGAAGTCAGTAGTAGTCGTCGTCTAGAGTAGTATCTAGAGTTGTTATTTACTTTTTCATACTCTTTTTTATGCGACAATTACTTACTGCTTTTGCCGCCGCCGACGCCACCACTAAAGGAGTTTCCTTTATTCTTGTTGCATTTTTATTTCATTGGGGTGTTATTATTCTTCTTCTTGTTTGTGGTGGTGGTAAAAAATATTCCATCATAGACATAGCACAGACATAGACTAAAGACTAGAAGACAGGAAGGTAGGCAGGCAGGCAGTCATTGTCATTGTTGTTGTCATGTAGACATGGAGGGAGGAGAATTGGAGGTAACAGGCGTAGAGAATAAATGCGCGGGTAACATGGCAACATGTGTTAATAACAGGTCGAGGGGCGACAATAGGAGGGAAGTATAGTAGAGAAATTATTCTTTTGGGGTTGTGTGAAACAGGACCATTGCAAAAGGGGGAAAGGAAGATCGACCTAAGAATTAGAGAAGTTCTTCGTTTTGTTTTTTACATTGTGTGTATGTATGTGTATGTATGTGTGTGGGTTGCATTCAAATGTGCGACGGCTACCAATGTCTGTTGATTTGCTACTTAGTTCTTTGAAAATTGAAGGGGAGAAGTTTGCATAGGATTGAGTATGCGTTTGATGATTGGCGGTTTGAGGGTAAAAGAATTTGTTAGTGAATTCCAGAAATTTCTAAGGGAGTCAAGTATTTTACTTGATATTTTATGAGAAAACTGTACCAAGATATGAATATACATAATTGGATATGGAATAATAATAATTGGTTGGGTGGTAGATTTATATTATTGTCTCTAACTAGTTTCTCGGAATTTGCTAAGAAATTAAGTATGTAAATTGTTTCTTCTTCTGGTGTTCTACTAGAAAAAGAAGGGGTCGTCGGTCATTTTAGTTAATACAATATTAATTTCCAAGCTTTGTTTGTAAAGTCTTGAAAACAATTTCATTAGAAAAAACCGTAGTAGCAAGAACACTGAACATCAGGTAAATTCACTTCAATTAAATATTTTTATGGACAAAAGGAAAAAAAAATTTAGTTTCATTGCAAATTTGTATTTCAACTAGGTACGCTTATCACATTCCTGCTGTTACATTCATAAATTCGAAGCAGATTTCCAATATATTTAATCTTAGTTAGAAGTATCGTAAAAAATTTCAACGACATTGTATCGATCAATGCATAATGTGCTCCATTAGTTTTCAGCTTTCCTTATGTTGTTTTCTTGTTTCAGACGGTAGCAGGTTTGAGCAGCTAAGCGTGTGTAATTTATAATCAAAGTCAATTGGCAATTAATTGGCATATTGTTATAGGCGTAGTTTAAAGAAATTCATTATTTATGCATGAAATACAAGGCTTTTTTCAGCAGCATAGTTAGAATGATCCAATTCAAATATGCACAGTTCGATAATTTGATGCCATTTGCAGTATTATGCCTCTCTCATAGAAACCTTCGTCCCTTATAACAAAAAAAACTGGGACAGTCAAGAACTTCTGTTTTCAATTATTCGTCATAGACAGGCACAGGTCCGGATTACAAGGTGAATGCATAAGTAGCTTCCACAGCCACTGGCGAGTTACTATTATTGTATTTGGTCTGGATTTGTCTTGATGGAACACAATTCCCCTCCTATTGACCAAAGCTCGCCTCTTCTGAGCGAGTGCATCGTTCAGACAATCGAATTGTTGACAAGAGTCCGAATTAAGAGTTTGGCCATAAGGGAGCAGCTCATAGTAGATAATTACATGCTAATCCCACGATACACAAAGCTTAACCTTATTAACCTTCAATCCTGACTTAACCACCACTTGCGGCGGTTCACTGCGAATCGACCACAACTGTTTTCGCTTGACGTTGATGTAAGTAGTGACCCACTTTTCATTACCAGTCACCATCCACTACAGAAATGGGACGATTTTGTTGCGATTCAGTATCAATTCCCATATAAATAATCACTATTCACAATTTCAGTCACAGCGCGCAAACAACACTGAGTCAAGCAATCATAAAACTGTCTGACATGGTTCTTCTAGTTCCTCCAATCTGGTTAAACTGGAGTGTATGAACTGTACTAATTTGAATCAGATAAGAAGTAATATTTCTGGAATAGTTCTGTTGAGAGGATTCCAAAGCCAATAGATTCTAAAATTACAGGTGTAATGGCGGATTTATTGGCGTGAAGATACTTTACTTTTTTGCTAAAATTACTGGCAATCATATGCCTATAAACTACAGGTACCTGTACTGTAGAGTAAATCTAGTAAACTTAGTCTAGTTATCCTACTCTAGCTGTGTAATATACACTATAAAGAAATTTGCTCTAGATAGAGCAGTCTCTGAGAGCTCTTAGAGCTACTCTAACTCGATTAGTCTATGACCACTGTTGAGTCCAAGAGCTTTTTCTTGAACTATTAAAGCGAATAGAATTAAAGACATTTTATGCTTGCGAAAAAACGACAATTTCGAGAAAACACATTCAACTTGATCGAGATTCGAACCTGCATTGTGCGGGTGCGAGACCGCCACTCACTCTACCATATGCACCACCATTGAACAATCAAACGAGCTCGCTAAAACCAAACAAACACAGTACAATTGTATATGATATTTCTGTCTAGAGCATTTAGAGTAGGGCCGTCCAACCTTTGAAAGAATCCGCAGTGAGTTGGGTTGAAAGTTCGCTTCAACGGCAGGCAAAAAAAAAAGTAGCAGAACAGCGGGCCAAAGTTATTTTTGTCTCTTCCGTGTTGTCTCTTCAGTCGCATCTGGGTCTCATTGATTGATTCACAGTTGTAGTGTATAGGTTAATTAAAAAAAAAAAATATTTATAAAAGACTAGAACGAAGAGGTTGTTGTGGGTAAGAAATTGGATTTCAAAAAGCCATGAAAAAGGAGTGCACGCCAAGTTGCTGAAAGAATTCAGTGTTGAAGATAACATTTCAATTGAAAATTTCATACGAATATCAAACACTGATGATGTCGATGGAAGCAGAATTGACAATATCAATACATTTAAGTATTTTCTTTTTAGATCAATAGTATTACCTACTACCTGCCGGTTTCGACTATATAGTATAATAGTAGTATATGTATTGAATATCAATGTACCTGTAAATTGTTGATACTAACTTGCCTGCGCTAGCTAGAGTGTCTTATCTCCGGGTACTCTACGAAAAAAAAATACAGTGTACAGCTATCTTTAGAAATACTTGTACCTAATGTTTTTTTTCATAATTATCTGTTGAGCCATTGGCCTCCTAAAAACTGAAATGTGTAAAAGTGACCAACATTTACTCAATTATGTTGGTCCAAGACACAATCAAGTATTTAATTTATTTTTATTTATTGACAGATTTCAAAAATTTTAAAAGTTTACTGAGATCAATTTTAGTAAATTACGATTCACATCACTTTATCTGAGACAAAGGCAATGAAACAAATTTTTAATAATTATCAAAGTCTGCTGATTAAAAATTGTAGGAATTAGAATTTTTATTAAAATATTTTCAAATCGGTGGTTGATTTGAAGTGTGCAGTCTACGGAACAAGGTTAAAACTTTGTCAATTGAAAGGATTTAATTTTTAAAAGAAATATTTTTATCAATTAATTTCTCAATCTACCATATACATATACTATTGTATGGTATATCATATCAAGAGCCACATTTAATTAATAAAATTAGTATGAAAAATAAATTGTATTATTATAAATGTCATGATTCATTCATTTATTTATAAAAATTCATTAAAATCTCAAGTTTTAAAAATTCTAAGTTTTATATTAATTTGTTATTTTTTTCCTTTTTAAATTATTTTAGTAAACACATCATCATCAACGTTAAAAGACCGTTGTACACACATCAAAATGGCGGCGACATCGCCAACACCTTCATTGGACTCAATCCGTGGCGCAAATTCAATTGAATCCTATGGCGAACATAATGGTTATTTATCCGATTCACCACTCACATTGAGCGGCTCATCACCGCCGGCAAGCGACTCAGTTATATGCGATGACTATACAAGCAGCAATGGAGTTGTAGGAGTAACAACAGTTTCAATAAATCCACATCATCCTATATCGGCATCAGTATCGTCCTCATCTTCAGCATCCTCATCGTCATCATCCTCTTCGTCATCATCTTCGACAAGTGGATTAAGCGGTTGTGGCAGCACAAGCAGCAACAGTAGTGCAACATCGAACAACGGACCAGGAGTTATTGGTAGTAATTTAAATAGTGGCAACAACCCTAAGAAGAGCACAAACAATATCATCAAAAGCACCAGCAGTAACAATATTGTCAACAATATCATAAGCAGCAACAGCATTAATATCGCCGGTGGAAATAGCAGTTCCAGCAGTGGCAAAGGTAGTCCATGTAGTTCTCTATTGGGCAGCAATCTGTTAAATGTTAGCAGCAATAACAATATGCAGGCTGTGGCACGTTGCACTGCCTGCAAAAGCAAGCAATCGGATGCAGTAGCTAAATGCTTTGACTGTGTTAGCTTCCTATGCGCCAATTGTGTGACAGCACATGAGTTCATGCATTGTTTTAATGGACACAATGTTTGCTTGATAAAAGGTTTCGATGCAGCGATACAATCTCCAGTATCATCGGCAGCAACTACGGGGCCAACACAAATGCAACAGACGGTATCAACAATTGCGGGTACAACGCACAATCCAGCATCAAATGATTTTAAGTATTCAAGTTCATTGACTATGATGTTGCAAGCACAACAGCAGCAACAGCAACCTCATCAACAGCAGCAGCAACAGCAACAACAACCGATGTCACAGTTATCAAAAATTGTACTCTCAGCTGCTGCGGCTGCTGCTGCAGCATCAGCATCAAATGATTCAAATCAACAGCAAGCAGCACAATTAGATGATCTCTATACAACACTTCAGCATCAGATGCCCTTGGGAGTTAGCAGCAACACTAATGGCGTTAGTGGCGGCGGCGGTGGCATCAGTGCCAATGGCAGCAATAGTCGTCAACTTTTTTGTCAACGACACAAACATGAATTGCTTAAATTCAGTTGCCGCACTTGCTGCACTCTGGTCTGCAAGGAATGCATTGTCCTTGAGCACTCAACTGGTCTACATGAATTGGAAACTGTTCAATCACCAGTATCATCATCGGCTTCATCATCGTCGGTTAGTACTACAAATTTATCGATCATTGGTAATACCAGCAACAATGCCAACAACAGTACATCGACAGAGGTTGCCGTACAGACGCTGCTCGCCGATATGCGCGGTAAAATTGGTGAGATAGTAGCACTCACTGGGAATTCTGATCAAAATGTTACCAAGATTAAGATGCAATATCAAAAGGCACACAATGAGCTGAACGAGACTCATCAGTTCTTCACCTCAATGCTGGATGAACGTAAACAGGAACTGCTCAAGGAGCTCGAATCACTTTATAGTGGTAAAATAGCCACAAGCAATGCTTGGTTGCAACGCTCGAAGGAGTTGATTGAGAAAGGCATACAGACTTGTGATGCCATCGAACGTGGCTCACAGACTCATATACTAGCTGATGCTCTCTTGTTGCGCAAAACCTTGGAACAACAATTGCATGTAGCAATGCAGGAAATGCAGTTGCCATTCGAAATGGAATTTATGTCCAACTATCAATCGATACAAGCCGGTGTACGCAATACATTTGGTTATATACGCTCGACTTCGGCTGATGGCGGCGGCGGCAACAATCTCAATGGAGGCATTGGTGTCGGACACATTGGTATTGGGGCTATGACAAAACAACCACCGATTGCACGTCCCACACAGAGCGCCAGTAACAGCAGTGCTTCTAGCTCGAGCAGTCATCACCATCAACAGCAGCATCAGCAGCATCACCACAATGCTCAACATCAACAGCATTCACATAATCATTTGACTGGTGGCCTGGGATTGGCAGCCTCGAATTTACTTGACAATACATACAATTTGGGTAATTCAGCTGGTGGTGGCGGAGTTATTGTGGGTGCTGGCCATAACAACGGTATGGGAGGCGGTAACAATAGTTTGATATTAACTCGTGGCGGTGCCGATCAACATTTTGGTGATTTATTACATAAACGTTATGGTGGTGGCGGCCATAATTCATCTAATGGAATCTCAAATGGTGTTGTTGCTCCATATTTGGGCAACAATGGTGTCATCAATCCCTATGAGAAATGGAGTAATGGCGGCAGCGATAATATCTTCTCCAGCTCAGCTGTCGATGCATTCTCCAATAGCGCTCAATTATTATCCTCTGCTTTGGGTGCTGCCGGTGGCAATGGTGCCAATCTTGGTAACTGTCTGCTTAATGGCAATACAAATGGTGGTACTGTCTCATCAGAATCGTTGCTAGAATTGACCAATAAGTTACTTTCCGCAACCATTTATCCGCCCAAGTCGCAAATCAAACGTCACAAAATGATCTATCATTGCAAATTTGGTGAATTCGGTGTCATGGAAGGTCAATTCACTGAACCAAGCGGTGTGGCTGTAAATGCCCAGAATGATATCATTGTGGCCGATACAAATAATCATCGCATACAGATTTTCGATAAGGAAGGACGCTTCAAATTCCAATTTGGTGAATGTGGCAAACGTGACTCACAGCTGTTGTATCCGAATCGTGTTGCTGTCGTTCGTAATTCCGGTGATATTATTGTCACTGAACGTTCGCCCACACACCAAATACAGATCTATAATCAGTATGGTCAATTTGTGCGTAAATTTGGTGCAACCATATTGCAGCATCCACGTGGTGTGACTGTCGACAACAAGGGACGCATTATTGTCGTTGAATGCAAGGTGATGCGTGTGATTATCTTCGATCAGAATGGAAATGTCTTGCATAAGTTCGGTTGTAGCAAACACTTGGAATTCCCCAATGGTGTTGTGGTCAATGATAAGCAAGAGATCTTTATTAGCGATAATCGTGCGCATTGCGTCAAAGTATTCAACTATGAGGGACAGTATTTACGTCAAATTGGCGGCGAAGGCATTACCAACTATCCAATTGGTGTTGGCATCAATTCAAATGGCGAAATTCTAATTGCTGACAATCACAACAATTTCAATTTGACCATATTCACACAGGATGGTCAATTGGTGTCAGCTCTGGAGTCGAAGGTGAAGCATGCTCAATGCTTTGATGTAGCACTCATGGACGATGGCAGTGTTGTTCTAGCCAGCAAGGATTATAGGCTCTATATATATCGTTATGTGCAGTTGGCAACCCCTGGTATGTAAGATGTGTGTAGTAGATGCAGATTAGATGACGAATGAATGAAAATACTATGTAATAATAATATGTATGTGTTATTGATGATGAAATGATGAGATGCTGCTGAATATTTATATTTATTGTTTCAAGATTGATAAACGTAACGTAGAAGAAGAGAACAAAAACAAGTAACAATAACAAGTAACAACAGCAACAGCAACAAATCTGATGAAAACATAACAACAAAGCAACAGAAGAAGAGAATAATTTCCTCCAATATCCCCCAATTAACGTAATAGTAGACGAAGAAGATAAGATGAAGAAGATGACAATTCAACAAACAACTGTTTAATAACTAAAACAAATAACATTTATAAAAATTGATTTCAAAACAAAATCACAACAAGAACAACAAAAATGAAAAACAAATTGCCAATGAATGCAATAAAAATTATACGCTTTCCTAACACTTAACATTGACGACACGAACTGACTTAAAAACTATAAATTTAATTGCTGCACTGTTCTCGCTCTATCTCTTCCTTCTTTCCCGACTCTTTATTATTTTTTGATTTTTATTCAAGCGTAAGTTGTCTTTCATAAACAACATACACTCTCTCATTACAGACATCAGAAGATGACAAAGCATTCAGACAGTCAGACAGACATTAAGTTCATAGACATATGGTATACAGCGACCAACCAACCCACTTACTACACTCACTACACTTTGTCACCCATTCACATTGTACGAAAACAAAAACAAAATCCCTCCATTTTTGCGCCCAAAGTACGCAAATGACTCTCAAACACTTGACTCTCTCAACACACAACACTTACTTAATAACACACACACACTCCATCTCTCTCTCTCTCTCTCTCTCTATGTTAAAACTTATGCTCTCTTCCAAACTTCTCTCTGTATGCTATGTTAAATTTATGCATTAATTAAAGAATTTTTTAACTATTTTTTAAATTATATAAAAAAAAAAACGAAAAGAAAATTGTTTGTTATTTTTTTTTTATTTAAAAGTTTTTACCTGTTTTATTTATGTTTTTTTTTATTTTAATTTTATTGATTATTGTATTTAAATTATTATTATAATTATTATTATTATTATTATTTGTTTGAACCACTTTTTTTTTTTTGTATTTAAATATTAACTTTTATACTCGCGCGTTTAGTTTTCATTAAAATGATTTTAAATTTAAAAAATACAAAAAACCAGAAAAACAAGTAATTATTTTGATTAAAAATTTTTATATGTTTTGATTATTATTATTATATATAATTATTATTATTATTAAAAATGATTTAATTAAAAAAACAAAAGAAAAGAAAAATTCTATTTTTACATGTTAAATTTTTTATACAAATTTTATTTATTTTTTATTAATTAATTATTAAAAACACTTTTTTTATACTTGAAGAAGACATAATAATTTTATTATTATTATTAATTATTATTATGATGATGATTATGATAGATGATGATGATGATTATGTATTTTTGTATGTAAAAATATTTAATATACATGTATTTTTATTTAGTATTAGTTTGAAGACTTCAATTTTTTATATATTGTATTTATTTTAAAAAAGATGATGAATTCCTCCTCCTCCCCACTCTGTCCTTCCCACAATCGTCTTTCTTTGTATGCTTAAAGTGAACTTTGAACTGAACATTTCTTATTTTATATGTGAGAAAACAAAAAATTTATTTATTTGTTTTTTCACATATTTTTTTTATATAATATAATAAGTAAAAAAAAAAAAAAAAAACAAATAAAAAAAAATTAAAGGGAATTTCTTACTTAAAATAAATAATAATAATAAATTTGTTGATTTTGTGCGTAGATTTTGAAGTTTTTGTGCAAGAATGTTAAACAAAAAAAATAAAAATAAAATTAATATAAATAAATATTTATGTATACAAATTATTAAAAGAGAAAACGAAAATTAAATGAAGCAGTTTTTTTATATGCAAACTGCTAATTAAAAACAAAAAAATTAGTGTTAATCAAATTTATATAAACATTTAAATGACAAAAACAAAACAAAAAATATAAAAACTAAAAAAAGTTGGCAATCAGCGCAGAAGACTTAAAGAAACAAAAAAAAAAACACACTTATATAACCTAAAAATCTCAATTATTTTTTAGTTTTGTTTTTTATATTAAAATAAATAATATAAAACGAAATTAGTATAAAAAAAATTAAGGAAAAAAGGAAAAATACAGAAAAGAAGAAAAAATTGATTAAGAATTTATGTGGTTGCATTTGTTTTTTATTATTATTATCATTATTATTATTATTATATTTTTAATTATTATTTTTTAATTAATGTAAATGAAATTGTTATTTAATTACACACACATACACACACACACAAACACACACACAAACACAAGCATAAAAACTAAATAAAGAAATTGATTAAAAATAAATGAAAAATAAATTATTAAATATGAGAATTCAAAAAAAAAAAAACAAAAAAACAAAAGAAAAATATGCATATTCTTTTCCCTATTTATTAATTAATTAAACAAATTTAATACTAAAATTTTATATACATACACCTACATAAATGTGCTAAATGAAAAAACTAAAAAAACAAAAATAAAAATGCTTAAAATCAACAATTTTTAAATGTTAAATTATATTTAAAGTGAAACGAAAAAAAAAAACTGAAAAAAAAGAACAAATTAAATAATTTTAATGAAAATTTTAATTGCCAAATTGTTGATTTTATTTTAAATTTGTTTTTTGTCAATGCAATAAATTAATTTTATTTTTTGTTGAATTTTTTATTTTGTTTTTTTCATTAAAAGCAAATAATATTCATATAAAAAATTAATTGAAAATTAATTGCCAAGTTATAAAGACAAATGCATTTGTGTGTGTTTTTTTATTATTATTATTTTTAATATTTTTATTATTATTATTGTGTTTATACAATTACATATTTCATTAAGTTTGAGCGCCACCGTACTATGCTAGGGAATAATTTTAATTAAATCTAATAAAACTACAATAATAAAAAAAAAATAAAGCAAGAATTATAAATATTTTTTGCTAAATGCATCTAAACAAATACATACAATAATTAAATGAAATCAGCACAGGAATATACTTAAATAATTAAATAATAATATTGAAATACAGTAAAGTGTCATTTAAAGAGAAACTTTTAAATAATTTTTTGATTTATTTTTCATTTTATATTTTTATTTCTTACTCATTGTTAATTTCAAATTAATTAAATGAAAATAGTATTAATTTCGGTTTCATAAACCAACAGATGTCAAAATGAAGAGAAGAATATTATAGGTTTTTTTTCAACACAAAAATTAACAAATTCAGTTAAAATATTATTTTGAGAAAGACACACTCACAATGGCAAAGCACCGATTGGAGCCCGGATCTTCAATTGTTTTTTAAACCGGGGAAGAAACTAGATAGTGGCGCACCTCTCTCCAGCTTTTAAGATAAAATACTGTAAAAAAACTCACAAATATATAAAATACAATGGTATTTTCCTATAAGTCAACGGTTAGCCAACCAGGCTTCCGTATGCTAGGCGCTTTGTGGAGCAATTATTTTTTATTTTCAATCATGACCGAATGTGACTTTGACTGAAACTTGAAATTAGTCTCTTTAGAGAACTTTTGAGCTCATTAATATTTATTCTGAATGTGAATATACCAGTCAACTTTTAAGACGACTTCTACTTTCTATTCTGTTGACTTCAAGATAGTATTCTTTTGTAGCACCACCTGATATATACGACCTACAATAAGTGAGTTAGTTGTCTTACGGACTGATAATCGAGTTTAAATTTTTAAGGATAGGGTGATTTGCTGTTTAAAATTGAACATCAACACAAAAACTACTATCAAGACCAAAATGGAGAGAACCAATGCGTGCATAGATCACGTAAGTGATCAATTCGCTTCCACACCTTCAAAGTTAGTGTTGACAAGGCCAGCTTCCGAAAATAGGTTTGTGGCTTCGAACATGCGGCATTTCTTTTTAACCGACTTAAAAAAAATAGGAGGTTATCAATTCGACTGCATTTTTTATTATGTGTGTTTCCGCAGAATTTTTTCTAGAATAACCGATTTGATGATTCCTTTTTTATATCAAAAGTGGTGCTTGTCATGTGGTCCACATATAAATCAATGATCAAGACACTTGCACTAATTGAAGTCGGTTTTCGATTTTTTAAAATTTCATTATTTTTATTAAAAGATAGAATTACTCTTCTAATATACAGTTTAAACTCCATATAACTTCACTTGATTTAATGAAAAACTTCCATAAACGTCGAAATTGCATGACTCCCGTCGGTTATCCGTACAATGCTTCTTTTCAGTCTATTTAACGACAATTCTCTATAACGCCGTAAAATGGCCAGTCCCTTAAGTATCGCTATATAGAGTTCAATTCTTTTAACTCCGTTCGGAGCGTAGGGCCCAAACAAAAGTATCGAAATCATTCCGATTATAAGTGAGAAGCTTCACAGTGTTCCAGTTGGTATTGGAGTTCCACAAGTCAGCGTACACTATACGTCTCCAAGGTGTTTTTGTTCTTTTACATTTTCTTGACCCTTATGGGATTCACCACAGATTCATATAATGCAACAATACAATTTATTTGACTTCTTTATGGAATTTTATTAAAATTGTACCAAGAAAGTTAGAGACTAAAAGAAATGCAGCTCAATATTTCAAAAGCAATGTCCAACATACGTCTCCAAGATTTTTTTGGTTTTCTATAGTTTCTCGACCCACCACAGATTCATTAACATGATGCAAATATTTGACTTCTTTATGGAATTTTAACAAAATTGTTCCATGAATCTTAGAGACTAAAAGAAATTTTTTAAAAGCTGATAAATCAGTCAATATTCTCTCATTTATTCATACTATTAAAATGTTACAAATAAATGAATAATTGTTTTTAATTTTCATATTTTTTTTTGTTTCTTATTTTATGACAAGTTTTCTGTATTTCTTATATATAACAAAAGCAAATACAAAAACAAATGGGCATTAATGTAACATGATATAATTTTTAAATATGTGTGTAGTAAAAAATAATAAAAATAATAAATTATGAATTAATAAAACAAAAATTAAAAGTTTAAAAAAAAATTAAAAGAAGAATAAGAATTATACTAAAAATACAATATTTATACTAAATACAACAACAACAACAACAAAAACAACCAAACTTTTGAGACTACAAAACGCAACATTAACAGGAACAGCATTTAATGTTTATTATTATTATTACAAAGTTTTTGTTTAATTTTTTTATTATTTTATTCATAAAATATAAATATTTATTATGCTATAAATTATTATAAATTTCTTTAAAAATACATATATGTTTGTGTTTTATGTCTACAAAAATATAATGTTATGATTTTATGTTCTTAATTATTTTTATTAAAAAAAGAGGAAAAAAAGAAACAACCGAATAATTTGTATTTTTTTGTTTAGTTGAGTTGAAAAGCAAAGAAATTGTTAAAGAAAAGAAATAATTTTTTTTAAAGATTTCTATTGAATTTTTGTTTTAAAAGAAGCTGTGCTTTTTTATGTTTAGTTATTAAATGAATATTTATTTATATAACGAAAATAAAATAGAAAAAAACTCACATCATTTTTCTTATGTTTTTTTTTTTGTTATTTTGTTATTGCATTTAATTAGCATTTGGCACAACATAAATACATATATATTTATTGTTTCAATTTTCTTATCGAATACAAAAATAAATACAAAAAAAAAAAAAAATATACGGGACACAAAATGCAAACGAACAACAAACAAACAAACAATTTCTTCTTCTATTTAGGAGCAATTATTTTTTTTCTATATCGCTTGAAAGCATGAAACAAAAGTATTACACAAAAACAAAAAGAATATTTATATATATAAAATACAATACAAAAACAAAAAAAAAACAAAACAGAATTATTATAAAATAATATTTTTTATAAATATGTACAGGCTTCTTTTGCTACAAAACAAAAATACATATAATATTGTTGTTAAATTTGTTTCAATTGTTCTAGTTTGTTTTTTTTTTTTTTTCATTTTTCTTTAATAGATTTTAGGGCAACCCTGTTTTTAAGCAAATTTCTCTCTATTTTGTTGACTATGAAAATGATGCACAAATTACAAAAATTAAATAATAATTAAAAAAAATAATGCAATAATAATTGCAACAAACTACACTGAACGACATATTTATAAGTTCATCAGATTCTACTCTTAAAAAACTCACATGAAAATTTTAGTAAGAAAAAAAGAAAAATTTAGTTTCCAACAAATTGCTCCCAAAGAGAGAGCACTTCTTCTGTCACATATCAGCATACCTAACAAGAAACAAATAGTGTGTAGGCTCAGGATGTCCAACTAAGAGAGAGATAACTATCCAGTCTATTCATTTTATATTTTGTGAGGTTTGAAATCACAAACCTATTAATCATGATCAAAGACTATATAAATCTTAAGACTAGACCCTCGCTTACTAAACTTTGTGTTCTCATGTTGCTCCTTTTTGTGTTGTTGGAATCTTGAGACAGTACATAAGTATGGAACAATTTTGTACGGCTTTCAATAACAAAATCAGATGAAATTATTGTGGAAACTATACAAAATTGTTGTTAACCCATGGGATAGTATTCTCGAGAAACAAATCAAAATGGTATATATTCAAGTATGTGCCAGAAATCTCTTTCAAATCCATATCAACCTATTTACAATGCTCTGGTGCCAGAAATCTCTTTCGATGGTTTTTAAATCTCTTGTTTAAAGTCTTTGTTATGAGTCGCATATTTGACAATCACACAAATTAGCAAACACTCTTTAATCAACTGTTCATTCGAACATTAAAGATCGAAAAATGAAATCTCCGCGTTTTCAAGCACAACTACAGAGAATTTGAAATCAATCGACATAAAAACCGTCTTCGATTCTTCTTCTGGCACATGCCTGATAGTCTTTAAATCATGATTACAAGCAATAGTTGTGTTTGTCTAAATATTTCGGACTTAGATTGGTTAATTTTATCAAACATAATCTAATATCTCCATTAAAAGAGAAAGGAAGTTAAAATTTATTAAATATCTGTCAACTGATTTTTTACACAAAGTAGTACCCTTATACGATTTCCTTTACTTTTATTTGAAAATACTTATCAGTATGCCAACTGAAGTGAAATGATGTAACAACGACATAAGAGAAGTGAACTTATAAATATGACGTCCAATATAAATAGTATACAGTAAAATCTCCAGTAAGCAGACACTTAAAAAGAGTCCAATGAAATTGTCCCGCCACAGGAGATGCTTACCCACTGTAAAGTACTTTGTTCTTAAAACATAACATGGGACTAAAAAATGTGTCGGGTTGCGACTAATGATTTTACTGTATATACTTAGAATTAATTCTGAAAACTTTGCTGTATTTTTTGCATTATTCTCCATTTTTTTCCTTTCTTTTTTGGTTTTTCCATATATATATTTTTATATATACAAAAAAACTCTTAAATGTAATACAATATTAATGAAATAATTAATAAAAATTGAAAAAAAGAAAACAAAATCGATAAATTGAGAATCTAATAGACTGTGCAAAGAATAAGAAACATTTTTGATGAAGATAATTTAAAACAAAAGATGAATATGAAAAATGTAATGAAATGAAATTATTATTATTATTAAAAATTATATAATTATTCAAATTGTAACTATTACTGTGCTCTCTTTCTATATATACAACAACACAACAGCAACATACAACATACATACTATACTATACTATATATGTGTATAATTCTATATACTATATATAAAAATATATTAAATATTTAAATTTTTATGTATTTAAAAACAATTTATAAAATTAAAAGAAAAAAAAAAAAAACAAAACAAAAAAATAATAAAAAAAAAATATAACAAAAAATACTTTTTATACCGCCAATTAACTGTGCTCTCTATATACTTATATACATATGTGTATACATATATACATGTAATACTATTTATATACATATGTATATAATTAAAAAAAGTTAATATATATATATATATATTTATGTGTGTGTAGTACGATGATGATAAACAAAAAAATAAAAATACTAAAAATATATATTAAATATAAAAATTGTGTGATTAGATTTCTAAGCATGAGAATTCATAGTTTGTTGTGTCTATTAAGAAATGTCTAAATCAACTTAAATAATTACATACATATATGTAGCAAACAATGATGACAATGATGATGATATGATGGCAACTCTGTTTCATGTTATTCAATGAATATGAGTATATAACTTAAGGTTTTTGTTTGTTTTCTTAATAAATTAAATTAAATAAAATAAAAAATGATAATACAATAGTAGTATTGTAACTTGGCCCCTCAGCAAGAAATATGGAAAAATATCATTATGCCAGAGTTGTCATCAAATGCACAAAACTATTTTAATATAACAAATAAAATACATACTTACATATTATAATTGTATTCAATTTCAACTTCAACCAACCAAACACCACCAATTATAACAGATTATTACCATATACTTACAACATACAATATAAAACATTTCTCTTAATTATTTAATTAATTCATTCATTCATAGATCCTTCAATCGATTGATTAAAAAAAACTGATTAATCGTGCATAGTATTTATGGTACATAGTTTGTTTGTTAGACTATCAATGTTACTTTTTTTTATATATAAAAAAAATTCACTAAAATCATAAACAACAAGAAAAATATGTTCAATAATAATTAAAAAAAAAAAAAAAAATGTTTAAATATCTAAAAAAAAACTCATTTGAAATTTGTTGGAAAAGAAAACTCTAAAAAAATATATCTAAAAAAAAAACAAGAAGGTTGGCCCAAAAATCATGCATAATGATGAACATTAAATACTTAAATCATTTTATTGTAGTTTATATTTTTGATAAATGTTATTAAGAAATTTTGAAATAAAAAAAGAAATTCCAAATTAAAAATGTCAATGAATTCAAAACCAAAAAATTTCAAGAAAAAAACGAAACAATTAACTAAAAAAAAAATATAAAAAGGGAAAACGTAAAATGTTGTTAAAATTTGTATTGAATTTAAATTTTTTACGAAAATAATTAAAGAAATTATCTATAAATGAAAAATCTTTGAATATCTGAAATTATGAAGATAATATACATACATACATATATTAATTGTAGTAGCAAAAGAAAACTGGCTTCGTAGAAGTGTTTTTAAGTATTATTAGTCTTTATACTATGAATATTATACAGAAAAAACAATTATTAAGTAGAAAGGCGTCTTCATTAAAAAGAAGCGCCATGTGTCTCTCTTTCTCATATATACATATACTACATACTTATATGTATGCAAATATATTTGTATAATAAACATTTTGGGTATATAAATCATGTGTGTACTCTCCCATATCCGTCAACAAATTGTTGTAAGATTTACAAAACACAAAAAAAAAAAAAAAAATTATTTAAAAAAAAAATGTTAGAAAATTAATATTTATAAAAATGCTTACATAATTTTTTGTTTTTTTGCCACTGCTGAGTAGTTTGTAGAATGAGTGAATTGATAAGAAATACAAAAAAAAAAAAAAAAGAAAGAAAGAAAATCAAGAGTTAAATTATTAAATGTTAAGCATATTTTAAAATAAAAACAAAAAATAATTAATAAGAATTATTAAAAAAAAAGAAAAAAAATATATTATATATAGTAATAAGTATTGATTGTTGTTGTCACGCGTTTTTAAGTAGTTTTCTATATATATATATTTATATATATATACATAAAATATTCATATTAGTGTTAGTCAGCAACTGTCGTCGCTCAATAAACCCTTTAATCTTTTAACTGATAACTGAACTGAGACTAAATCCTATGAAAAAAATAAATAAAAGAATAGCGTAAAATATTTGCTTATACGAGTATCTATCTATATAAAAAATTCTTCTAAGACTACACTAAATCTCTCATACACACACACTATCAATCAGAATTTAAAAGGACTTACAACTTAGTGAATTTATATGAATTGGGAACTCTGCCAAAAAGTGAAACGTTGTACCAATCATAAATCAATTTTTGTACTTATTCCAATAAATATAAATTTTCTACTTTTTTCGGCATATTCATCTGTTAGTTTAAATTTAACTGTCAACAACTGATTTGCCAAGTACAAACACAATTAGTAGTTCACGCAATTCACATCGCCAAATTTGCCAATTGCCCTATTATGTTTCATTTTTAAATGAAATAAGATTATTACCTGATTAAGGCGAAATGACATGGAGTCTACCAATTAATTTAGGGTGTTTGGGTTGATTTTAGCCCATTCTTGTTGAATTGCAGTTTTTAGCTCCTTGATGTGTCAAATTGTCTTCTATAGGGTTAAGGTCCGGACTTATATAGGTGGTCATTCCATTGAAAAGTATGTCTAAGGGGCCTTTTCACTATGTATTCGCGCGTTATTCTACTGATATGTCCAATCATTTCCATTAAGCTGACCTACAAATTCTATTAACTCGTTGTCCAATAGTTTCATATACATCTCTGCATTAATTTTTTTTTTATGAAATATATTGGAGTCTTTGCTTTGGCTGACCCAGATGCTGAGATACCAAGAAATGAGGAAAAATATTTAAGCACATATAATTCTTCATATGAAGGACATAGTTTGGAGGTAGTACAATTTTCCATATGGATACTGAGACACAGGATAAAATTTCCGAATAAGAAATAAATCAAACAATATTCAGCAATTTTAAATTAATATTTTCTATGCATATCTTAATTTATCAAATGAGTTGTCATTTCTTTTTTCAATAAATGACGACGTCGTTGTCTATTTACATATGAGCTTTAAGTGAATGTTTAATGTTTGCGCATATTTTGTTGTCAAAAATTGATAATGCCATCACAAAAGTATTTTGAAGTTCCGATAACCTGAGACACTTCTATTCTTTCATATATGTATGTTAGAAAATGAGTTGTTGCAAAATTTTGTTGGATCACCTGGAAGAAAATATTAACTTTCTTTTTGGTAGAGTTCTTGTCCTTCCTACAACATCTTCATTAATCAACAACTAACAATTTTTTGCTGTGTGTATCCAAAAAAAAAAAATAAAAAAAGATATTCATACTTTTGCGCTATTTTTTTTTTTGGGTTTTTTAAATAAAATAATATAAATTTCTCTATTATAAAAAATAAGAAAAAAATCAATATAAAAAAATAAAAGCTAATTAATGATCGAACGATAGTGATGATAAATGATAATGATGATCAAGTTGAAGTTGAAGTAAGGAAGGAGGATAACAGAGAAGTTGAATTATTTGAACTATGACTGATTTTATATATAAAATATATGTATGTATATATAATGTTACTATATATATTATTATATACGTATATATTTATATGTAGTAGGTGTAAATGCATAAATTATTTATTAAAAAAAAAAAAAAAAAAAATGCTAAATGTGAAGGAAAACAAACATAATAAAATAAATAATAATAAATACTTTTTAAACTTTTTCTAAAATGCTAAACAAAATACTTACACATATTTATATGTTTTGTATTATTTATTTTATTATTATAATTCCAAGTATATTTTTGTTCTATAAATATAATTTAAAAACAAAAATCTAGACTGCTTACAAAAGAAAAGAAATGAGGAAAATTTAACATTAACATTTTTTTGAACATGTGAAAATGCGACTCGTTTAGGGAATTTTTCAAAAAGAAACAAAAACCAAAAACAAAAACACAATGCGAAAATCATGAAAAACGGGAATATTAAATTTTTTTTTTTTATACATGGAAATACAAACAATATAAAAACAAAAGTAATAGAAAAAATCATGAACAAAATAAATGAGAGACCAGTCATTTTCTTTTACAAAAATAATTAAGTTACTTACGAATATTTGCTATACTTTGTTTTCACAAAAATTATTTATTTATTTTTTGTTATGCTATTTTTTATTTCAAATATAATATACAAAAAAAAAAACATAAGTAAATTATTAATATAAAAAAATAAATAATAAATGTTTGTTGTTAGCTGCTTATACACTTTTTTCCTACTGAAGACTCAAAATGATAAAAAAAAAAATATTAAAAACCATTCATATCCAAGCATTTTTGTAGTTGTATTTTTAAGATTTACTAAACATTAAATTTAAAAATAAATTTATATATAAATAATATCAAAAACACAACAAAAGAAGAAGACAAAGAAAATTACTCTGTTGCAGTTTGTTTAATTATTTTTCATATGAATATTCTAAATGAAACAGAAAAATGAATTGTTATTTCTATATACAAAAATGATATGATTTTATTTTTTATAGTATTGTTTAATAACAAAAGATCATATTCAAGACAGTAAAGAAGTATTAAAATAATGATTAAGACAATTATTATTATTAATTTAAAAAATATGTATTGTACTCGTATTTATATTTAGAATGAAAGTCTTTCTTTCCTTGTTTCTATATCTTCATTTTGTTCTTTTTTGTTTCCTTAATCCTCCTTCAGATTTATAATTTTAAATTTTTTATTTTAATTTATAGTCCGGTCAAAATAGACACAGAAGTTTCAGTTTCAGGGGGCACCAAAATCATAATATAATATGATTGAAAATAAAAGCATACGGAAGCCTAGTTGACTCACCGTCCAAAGATATAAAAGAAGTGTTTGACAAAATTTTAACAGAGAGTTTTCACAACATGAGTAATTTATCCAGTCTACATATACATATAATTTCATAGTCTTTGATTAGAGACTGAGTGTATTCATATTTTTAACCGACTTCAAAAAAAAGGAACAAGTTATCAAGTGGTTTTTGAGTTATCCTTAATAATACGCGTTCCATTTACGCTACTTGAATGGTTTTCTATTTTGTTCTAATATATTCTTGTTACTTACATTGAACGTCCCATGAAGTATCCTGTGTACATGTAAGAGTGCATATTAGTATTCTTCAACTTTTATAATCGCAATATCTCAGTAATGATTATTCGTAAGAGAAAAAGTGTTATAATATTTTTTGTAGAGAAGAGCATGATTTACAATATTGCCCTACACATTTTTTCGATAACACTTACCAAAACCTGTGACCTTTGATCTTGAATAACTCGTATCGATGGGGAATTTTTACATTTTATTTATAATTAGCTGTGCCCCCGACTTCCAACGCGTGGTATTCGAAATATGTTTGTAATAGCGTTTATTTTCTTATCTTTTTCCCTAATTATCAGAAGTTTAATGTTGGAGCGCAGCAAAAGAGGAAAACATTCGAAAATAAGCCAAAAAATCGGCAACAGAATATATTTTGATATAGCAGGTTGATTTCTATAAAATAAACGCTAAATATTACACGAAGCTTGCTACACTACACCAGTCAAAACCGCATTCAAATAGGTTAAGCCGTTTCTGAGATTAGCGTGCACAGACAGGAAAAGGCTTACGATTATATATATACATAGATATATATAGATATTTATAATAGTATCTATAAGGCATATTTCAGCTCTATACGAATTATTGCAAAGTTAAATGCAAATTGACTGGACTATTTACATTTTGCTTACATTTCTTTATTACAAATTATACAGATTTAATTATAATTTTTATTTTCAATTTTATTTTTCAATTACCTTTAAACTTAGTATCTATTCTCCCTTTTTTTATATACAATATATTCATTTATTATTCCACTGTTTCATTATTTTTCTTTAATATTTGTTACTCATTATTTCTTGTATTTCATTAAAAAAAATATATTAAATATTTATTAGTCTTGAATATCGGTGTAACAAAAAAAAAAAAAAAAAAATTATAGGACTGCATGTAAATTTAGACCGATATACTTAGTATCCGTCAATCTGCAGCCCTTTATATAAAATGACACAAAAGTATTCAAGTATTCAATTTAAATTTTATATTATTTTTTTATTTTTTGGTTATAGTAGATTAGATTAGATTAAAACTTATTAGAAGTAGTTTATTTTTTTTTTAATTAAAATTATAAGTAAAAGTAAAACAAACATATATATTTATTTTCTATTTTGTAATTGTACTATTATTTTGTATTTAATTATCCTTAATTATTAAATGTTTTGTTGTTTCAATTTTTGCAATATTTAAGAAAAATTAAAGTTAAATTGTTTTGTTAAAAAAATAAAATTAAATAATAATAAATAAATCAATCAATTATTGAATCTTGTGTTTATTTTCAATATTTGCAATATTTTTTTTTTATTTATTTCAGTTACTCGATTCTTCTCAGAAAACGCGATCGACGGCACTTTTTATTAAATGGTTTAAAAATTGGAACAAATTATAAAATTATATCTATATTTTTTATTAATTCCATATATTTTATAGTTATTAAGTTTGATTATTAGTGTTTTTTTTTTTTAATTATACATTCCGATTAATCTTCATAAATACAGACAGTACACGCTTAATAAATTAAAGCATTTGACCAATGCAATAGATTCCCCTGAGTGGTCGGGACCACTCAACCCTGTCGCGAGGCTACAATTGCGCAAGTTATATATACATTACAGTTACAACAACGACAACGATTACTGTCCCACTATAGTAAGAGTCATCGAAACAAAAACTTACTTATCTAGTCTATTAGAATGGCATATGATCATTGTGAACTGGATTAAGCGTGTACTTACATATAGAATCTTTTAAGAACTTGAATAGTATGTACCTTTCACACAATTTAAATACACATCTAAGTATAAATAGTAGATTCAATCTAATCCAATCTCTAGGTAAAGAGCTGCAGAAATTGTTATACTAAAACTGTAATTGTCAAGAGATTCAAAGTATTGAATATGATATTGTACTTATAGAATATTTGTCTGATATTTGGAGAATTCATGATCCTAGTACATACATTGGAGATCATTTTATTGAATTATATGTACAAAAAATTCTGCATTTTAGCCTTTTATAGAATTGAATTGTATAAGTATCACTCATTTTCCAGTCTCCTAGATTTTATTTTTCCTATAATCGTAGTACTTTACCAACATTACATTATTACAGCAAAATAGAAAGACTCTTAGAAATAGGCTGATGAAATACATTTTCTATGTTTACAAACATAACACAATGTGTGAAAGTTTCCCGTTTAAAGTGAATTAATTTCTCTACAGAACATCTTATCTTATACATTGGTATACCATACTAAAGGAATTGTCTTTTGAATTTTTGTATTCTTTTCTTTTTTTAATTATTAATTATTATATACATAAAATCACAGTTAATTTGTTAAAAAAATAATAAATTTAAATGAAATGAATTTGGAATTTGTGAGACTGGGCAGAAAAACAAACTTTCTTTTTACGTATATTCAATAGTCAATACGGTCGAACCGCGCACATTTTTATAAATCATTTTTATTAGTTATTAAGTTATTAATTTTATGAATTTAAATTTTTCCATTAATTATTATTGCATTTATTATTATTACATTTAATACTATTATTATGATTATTATTATTATTAATATTATTACTGATTAGTCCAAAATGTGTTAAAATTAAAGACTTAACAACTTACTCATCCATTCTAGTCATTCTTAGTATAATTTAAATATTTATAAATATTTTAAACAAAAACAAAATGTCTTTTTTAAATATCTTTTTCCAACAAATTCTCTTTAGATTTAGAATATTTATACATTTAAATATATATGCATATAAAAATGGACAAAAAAAATAGTTTAACGGTGATAAATTCTGACACTGTTTGACAGATCACCATGAAAGCTGGCACATATAAGTATTCTATTAAGGGAGAATGTTTTTATGTTATAAAATTTGTTCTAACTCGCCACTAGAAGGCGCTGCATAGATCACCGCTGAACAGATCTCCAAGAAAATCGCTACACATAGGTATTCGAATCCTGAGAATATTCTCACACTATCCAATTCACTACAACTCGTCACTAGATAGCGCTGCAGATATGACCTTCTATACTTTCATATTTATATATACTTATACTAGGGGCATTCACGCAACGTGGCAAACTTGGTAAATTGGCAAACTGACAAACATAGTGAACGTTACTCCATACACAAAAAAAATTACAAAATTTATCTAGATTGCCGGTCGGGAGCATAGGAACGTGCGCTAGGTAATGCTTGTATGATATAAAAGAGAAAAGTGTGATGAGAAAAAAACACAAAAAATAAACTTCATATTAAACCAAAGTAGTAATGCCTTTTACTAAGAGATACAAGATGTTTTTGTTTTACTGTCATTATTTTACATCATTTTTATCATTTATAAGGTCTTTGATATCACGATTCTTAAGTAATACATACAGCACTAAAATGGAATGACAATTTTAAGACAAGATTCCTGGGTAGAGATGATTGGAAATGGTGTAACGTCATTAGACGGGACGAGCTTTCGATCTATACTGATGGATCCAAGACGGTAGACGGTACAGGTGCGGGCATCTTTTCGGAATGGCTAACAGCTCAGCTATTGTATCGTCTACCTGACTAGTGTAGAGTATTCCAGGCAGAAATCTACGCGGTCTGGCAGGCGGCAAAATTAATTAATGAGTCTGCCTGCATTGTCGCCGGAGAGCATCCAACACCGCCTCTGTGATTGCCCTGCTTTTCTCAGTAAACGAACCCGGTTTCTCGGGAAGCTGTCCTTTGGGGAACCTGGCTCTGTTCGTGGACTCCTCAGGTTGGTTTTGGAGATAGAGGGAGATAGCTAGACCGACCTTGGACTGTTGTGTGATTACCCCTAATCCTTCTTTCCCTTACCCCTTTTTTATCAGGCATCACAATGGGCCTTTAAGGCTTCTGGGTGAGCTCGCGAGTAATTGCGAGCAGCCTACATAACCTAACCTTCCCTAATACATACTTATGTCACTTAACAGTTGAAAAGACCGACCGTAAGATGTATCATTCCTTTTAAAATTGTAAGTTACCAACCCCTTGGCAGATAGATAAATCCACATAGAACTCAACAAAAACTAAAAAGAAAGGCAGATAGGTAGATATCTATCAAAAATTGGGATATTTTCTTTAAAAATTTACTCTTATATGTGATCTAAAGAGAATTTGATTGAAGATAAAAAATATTTTAAATATATAGAAAGGCAAACTATTATTTTTTTTGCTTATTTTTACTAAAAAGTGAAACATAAAAATATTTATTGAAAAATAATGTAGCAAACACAACAGTTGCAAAGAGATTTTTTTTATATATATGTAAAATGATCATTCTTACTATGTATTGTAGTACAGACTATATTCATAATATACATACTTAGATATAAACTTAAATTATAGATATACAGGGTGTTTCTAAACTAAACTATTTACTTAAGATTGTTCTAAATGCGACCAAAATAAGAATTAAAAAAATGATAATTAAAAAACTTCATTAAAAATAAATTAAAAAATAAAACAAAAATATTATTATTAAATTTAAAAAAAAAAAACATAAAAAAGTTGTTCTTTTATATAAAAAAGTTAATCTTCTAAACTCAGCTCAACAGCATGTTATTTAAAAACAAAACCAAATGAAACAAAATAAATAAAAAAATACAATTTAATGAGAAATTATTAATTTAATTAATTAGTTTGTTAATTAGAAAAGAGAGAACCATCATCACACAAAAACGCCCACCAAAACTCTATTACTATTGCCCACTTTATGAAAATGTTTATGTTTATTTAAAGTTTTTAATTATATTTTAATAAAAAATTTGTTTTCTGTTAAATCTTGAAGAAACTAAAACAATTAAAACACACCCTGCATATTAAATGGATTAGGATCTCTCTTTACCCATCCATTACAATGATCTGTATGACTTTCTCTATATTGAAAACTAATCCTTAAACAATTTTAAAAATAAAAACATTAAATAATCGAAACATATAGTAAAACTGAATGTTTAAATGGTTATAAAATTAAAAAAAAAATAATAAATGAAATTGATATATAAATAATATATTTATATGTAACCAACTAATGAGCAATTATTAAATTTATATTCGAATACATACATATTTTGCATTTATAGATTTTTATTAAGATACATAGTATATACTACTTACCTACCAATATCTAGATTCTAGAACAACAACATCATCAAGAATCGCAACAACAGCAAACTAAGTGTGAATGTTATTATTATTATATTATGTATCATTATTATTATTATTATTACCTATGATTATTATTATCATTATTATGAAATTATTCATTATACTATATACAATACATAATTAGAGATACATACATGTATCTATATACTAAAACAAGATCAAGACATTTATTGTATTATGTATTATTATTATTAAAAATTATTATAATTATTATTATTATTATTATTATTATTATTATTGTAATATGTAAGAAGCATATGGCAAAACATAAATATTTTTATACCTTTAAAAATGCAAACAATGAAAAGAAAAAGAAAATAAAATTGCTTAGACAAAATGAAACTACAATATAAATTTGATATTAATTTAAACTTTAATACCAAATTATAATATATGTAATAATAATAATAACAAAAATAACAATAACAGAAACATGAACAAGAAGAACAAGAAACAGAAACTAAAACAGTCTTTTTAATGCTTAGGGGCCACAATTTTCGAAAAATTATATTATAATTATTATTATTATTAATTATTAAATGATAAAATAATAATTAAAAAAAAAAAAATAATAATAAACAAGAACAACAACAATTGTATTATTGTAAGAATTTCTATTTCCATCACCACAATAAAATTTATTTTGTTTTTAAATAAAATAAAAAAAAAGAAAAAACAACAGATCTTTTTATTTCTTTTTAATGTTAATTGGAATACTCCATATTTTTTAGCCTTGATCTTCTACTTCCAGGAAGAAACTATACAATGTGCGTTTTGGCTTTTACTAGAGATTATTATCTTTTAATAAATAAATAAATCAATGTTAATTTCATAAAAGCTTGGGAAAATATTTGGGTACATTTTGGAAGATTAAAGCAAAGAACTTTAAGTAACAAGTAATATAATTAAAAAATCAAAAACCCGACTGCAAAAAAATACAATTTGATAGTAATGCACAACGCGCGAAAAACATTCTTTGAGCAAACAATTGGTGGTCACTCGGCCCAAAATTCACTATATGAGTGGCGTGTTGTCCTCATGAATGATGATGAGCTGTCCAACAGTGAGATTTGAAAACCGAATCTTTAGTAAAATTAATAACAATACTCTTTCCAATATTTAAATTTCAATGTCATTTTTATCTTTTTATCGTTGTAATGCCACGCGGAACGTTTTTATCATGGTAACATGATTGAAGGAAAGCGAAGTAAGAATTGTGTATAATGCAGCTAGAGTCAATTTCAAAAGAAACACGATCCCAATTATTTTTAAAACTCTACTAAATATGGAAGGATCAAGCGTTAGACACACAAATATTGTGCAAACTAGAATTGCGGTTTATAGCTATTCAAAGACATTTTTTTTTTTTATAAACCAAAGGGAGAGTCTAAGCTACTGAAAAGCATAAAAATTGTCGCATGCGATTTTTTTTTAAAGGAGGGAGTCAGATTTTTTTGTCGCATGGAATTTTTTTATAGGAAAATATCTGACAGTGTTTTTTTTTGCCGGCACTGTGCTAAACTAAACTATCATACGGTTAACAAAAACCACATGATTAAGCTGTTTGATCAGGTGACCAAAAAATCGGAGAAAATAAATAGCTACCTAGATAGATTCCACGCCTGGGCCAAGCTTTGGAACATAGCCATCAACACCACCAAATCCAACAACATGTTCACATTAAGAAGAGGCGTCTGTACTTACAACTCAAGCATCATTCCGCAGTTGAATCAAATTTGATATCTTGTTCTGATGCTGGACAAACGCCTTACATGGCGTGCTCAGTCAATGGTGGTTACACCACGCTGCTACCAAAAAGCTTAAGAAACTGAAATGGCTCCTCCACCTTTCAAGAAAATTATCATTATGCAGTGGTGGCACAAACTTGCGTTACGTCATTCATAAATGGGGCACCACTGATGCCTACAACATTGCCTAACTTCCAGCGTGCCAGAACAAGGTACTAAAAAGTTTCACGGCCGTAATACCACGCTGCACAGAGACCTTCACATGTCCTTGGTAATGGATAATAGAGGTGATCAAATGACACAGTAGTCGCTAATCACACAAAGCTTCTGACGACTCACAATGCGCTGGCCTCTACCCACACGCGCTGCTCAACAAGGTGTAAACTGATACGGTTACACCAGCATAATCTCCCACTAAGAATACGCTACATAAAATAAATATATGTCTATCTCTGTATTTTTTATACCATTCCCGTATCTTAATACGGCAAGTCTTTTGTTTTTTCTTAAAAATGAAATAATAAGTTTTCAAAATTATGGTGAGAAATAATTGTTTATTTTTTAAATTTGTAAATTATTAGCAAAAAAATTAAAGTAAAGGATTCGGAATGGAAGTGGCTGCGGAACACTGCCATGTTCAAATGTTCCTTCCCATAGGAATATCGCGTTTTTTAACGATTCGTTTTCTAGACGACGATCGTCCTGGATGCATCAAATGAATTGGCCACCGAAAAGGTCCAGCAATATGTAGTTTATTGGACGATTTTTGTTTCCTGACATATCGACTAGTCGATGACGATGGTCGTGCAGCCATTGTTGGTGTTTGTTCTTGGTTGGAGGTTGGCATAGGGAGTTCTGAGCTAAGGCGCGTACATGTTTCTTGGCAGCTTATTGCAGGCGCTCGATGTTTGTTGGCCAAGCGCCTTAATCTCCGGCTCATCATGCGCTTCAATTTCCGCAATGCTCTTGGCGGTGACTCAATTATCGATAGAATTTGGCGTAATCCTTTCATTTGTCTGCTTAGGCTCAGTTCTGGAAGTGGTCCTGATGTTGATGATGATGGCGACGATGATGAAGTCTTGTTGCCCATTTTCTTTGTTCTTAATTTTGAAAAAGATACGATTGAGAATTACTATTCTTTCGGTTTGCAGTTGTGTTGTAATGTCTTGAATGGTTAAATTTTGAATGATCTCTTGGGAGCCAGGAACTGTAATTTATACCCTGATGAGTGCTTTCAGTAAATTGTAATTAAGTTAGGTCTATTCATTATGTATGTATAATTGATATTACCTAGAATTCCCATTTTTTTGCATAGTATATTTGCCTATGCCTCTCTCTCTCTCTCTCTCTTTCATCATCCCTTATTTAAAATTGTCCATAGTGATAAAATAGTCATTAGAGCTTCCCTTGAATTGCTAGTATAATCATAAGATATTATTCTTGGAATTTTCAGTTTTATAATGCAGCATCTCCTTTTGTGAGAGGACTGAGTAATTTGTTATTTATTTACTTAATTTTACATGGAAACACATAGAGAAGAGATTGACGAGTTAAAAATTACATTTAATTGCTTGCAAATTGTCAATTATTGAAGACATCATAGGAGAGGCAACAGACAGTCAGTCTGACAGACAAACAGACAAATTGGCATTGTCGCATTGTCAATTTCTCCATATTCTCACACACGCTTGTATGTGTCCTTGTGCTTGTCCTTTTCATTGTGTTTATCCTTGATTGTTTTTGACCGACAAAAACCCACTATGAACAGAGAGAGCGAGAGCAGACTTAAACGAATTAAATGACATTGCAGACCATGGTGTAAGATATAGAGATGGCGTCATTAGTTTACAGTTATGTGTCGATCTCAATTTTTGACGTCATTTGCATATCAGTGTATAGAACGCTGAAATAATGCATTTAGTGTTGAACATGATTTGAAAATGCATTGAAAATTGGAGAATTTGAAGGATATCAGTGTATAGAACGCTAAAATAATGCATTTAGTGTTGAACAAAATTTCAAAATGCAATGAAAATTGAAGAATTTGAAGAATTTTCATAGCACTGCTTCTTCAACTATCAATTCATTTTCAATTTATGTTCAACACTAAATGCATTATTTCAGCGTTCTACACACTGATATGCGAATGACGTCAACAATTGAGAGTGAGTAAATTTCAAGAGAGTAAAAGGCCCTAGTGGCGGTACCTTGCATTATTGTAGCATGATTGCAGACAGATGATGATGTTTTGTTACTCATCGGCATCAGTATTCCCATCATCATTGTCACATCATAGTATTGTATGAATTGCTACATCAACAATTTGTGTGTGCAAGTCTGTAAACCTTTTTCACTCTATTAAGTTATTTGTTTTTTTTCCTTTTATCATAATTCAAATATTAAATACATTCAATGGGTGAAAAAAAAACCTAAGATAAGATAAAGATAAGCTAAAGTTCCTTTTTGAGATCTGTGTCATATAAAAATTTATTTACAATTGAAGTTGAGAATAGGATAGATAGATCATTCAGGAGCTGTATAGTCCATTGTGATACCTGGCTTGAACTACTCATCGCTTTATTCCTAAAATGTAATCTACTCTTTCGATCTATTTTTTTAATTCGGCAAAACTCAGGAATTGTGTTCAATACGTTAGAGAGATATGCATGGCAATGACGTCAAATCACCGAAGAAATAAAAATATAGGTATGTTTGTGAAAACTGGAAAATGAAAGTAGAAAAAGTTTTTCAATTAATATTGCAATGAAAGAAAATCTTGTATAATTCAAAATATAACCAAAACAATCAAATTAAAACTTGCGAAGATTATACATAGCACAGCAAGATGGTGGTGATCCAAAGCATTGTGAACAAGAAATTCAGAACCACTAACCAAACTTCTCAAATATTGGTTGGATAAAATGTGTGAATATTTTAACAAAAATCAAATTGATCATCACAAAAACAATATCAATCCAATTTTGAAGCATGTTGTCAAGAGAAACTTCACTGGGAACTCATACAGTAAATTTAACAGTAACAATTATGATTTTGAACTGTATTTTGTATGACGACTAACACATTCTCGATGGCTCCGATATATGTCACTTCACATGTATATATGCACTGTACAGCGTTACAAACATCATGATAAAGTTATATTAAACTACATATTATTGCAATAGTAAATATTTGAAATATATGCAGGCAATTGTATTCTTAAATTTATATATGTAAGCTAAAAAACTCCATATTAAATTGCAATTGAAATTGTTGCCATTAAATCATCAGCATAACATGAAATATTATTTAATACTACAATCAGTACTTATAATATACGAATATAAATGCATGAAATTGCATAATTTTGCGTGATAAAATATATGGTATAAAATAAGAGATTAAATTCCGGGGACTGCACTATGTGCATAGGTTATTTGGAATTTAACACATTCTTCTTGATTAACATGAACTTCATCGGATCAATCTTGTCAATGCTAGTCTGGTCGATGAAATTTTATTTGCAATCTCTGTTGGTTCTGGCGCAGATTAAGTTTCTTTCACACAACAAGAAAACACAAAGTCATGACAAATGCACAGAAATATTTATGGTAGGCCTAGACAAATGTAAATTGAGTACTCACGACTGATCGTTACTTTTACTCTGAAAAATATGAAATAGATATGATAAACAATGCGCAATAGCAAAAGAAAATCTAAATGAAATATAATAACACATTTGGAATATTTTTATTGGATATTCATTCGATAATACTACAAATACTCTTTTGAACAATTTTTTTGCTGTAAATGTAATATGATTATGTTTATTTTGAATGAATAACCAAAAATTCTTAAGTTAGTTTTTATAATTTTTTTTTTTTTTAAGGAACGTTGTTGATATTTGTATTTTAGTGTAGAAAAAGAAAATGTTGCAAGTTGTTGCAAATTATTTTGCTTATGCAGTAGTTAGTAGTACTAAGATCTTAACTACTTAGCATGAAGCCATTTCATCATATCCAAAATCATAGCAATCTATTGGTAAGATGTCCGGTTCACATACAATAACCTCATTGCAGAAATTCTTTGAAACGACAGCGCAGTCGAGTTTCTGCATAACTTTTGATGAACATGCATGGTCTGCTACTGCCACAACAGCACCTGATTTAACTGGTACATAAGTATCATCTGATGTATCAGTTGTTCCAATCGAATCAGAAGATAAGTCATATTGTTTCGAACTAGTAGCACCATCTTCAGATCCAGATGCATAAAATCCATGCAATGGCACAGAATCATCTGAATCATCTATACCTGATTTGTTATCAATATTCATACGTTTGATACGATCTCCTCCATAACGAAAAGTGATTGAATCATCTGACTCGGATGTCATTGAAGTCATTGGAGTTTTTTTACGTTGGATTGATACTGCATATGTCATAAGGGCTTTTTTAGGATGAAATAACACCTTTTTTTTGTCCGCTAGACGTGTTAAAGTGATATATCCAATTGGGTTATCTTTCAGTATTTCTTCAGCATTTGGCAAAGATTCTATGATATCATCAAGTAGTATACCATCTTCGTTTTTATCGTATGCTTTCTTAAGTAGTCTCATTAATTGTGCGTAATTTTTGATATCATAGGTTGGTTTATATAAAAACTTTAACCCACCATAAACAGTTATTATCTTCTTATGTTCCGGAACACCTGTCATATACAACCAATAACGCACAGACCAATCAACATTTTGTTGCTCGGTACCAGTCAATATCTTATCGAGATCCAACGGAGTATTTCTGCCAGCTTGATGACGCTTACGCATAAAGCATATAATTCTTCCAAGAACAATCGAACGTGAGACATGTCTATTTTCATCTACTTCACCTTTTACCAATGTATAGTCCTCTCTCAATTTCTTCAGAATCCTTTGTTCTTGCTCAGCATCCTTCAAAGTAAAATTCATTTTGTCAAGTCAGATAGATTTTTCTTTGTTTAACTTATAATGGATGAAGCGTCTTAATGAAAATGGCGATTGATAAAAGTTGACCAACAACAAATGTGTTGCAGTTGAAGATGGATGCAAAATTATAGAGAAATAATAAATCTACGATGAAACGAAATAAATAGAATCAAATGACATGCAATTCCAAAATAAATATCGCTTACCTTTTTTTGATTTCAAATAAGAAATACCGATTGATAAAAGTTTGGAAGCAAAAAACTTCTAGAACAATCGGTCACAAACACAATTGCAAAATCAGGAATTAAGCAAGGCACGTGCAATCAAATGAAGTACAAAGAATGCGAATTGTGGATAAAAAAAATAGTCTACGAAACAAAATACATATGTATTGTCAGATGAAATATAATGAAATAAATGCAATTTTAAAATGATTTTTCCCTTACCTTTTTTTTTATTTCAAATTAAAAACCAAAAAAAATATCGGATGATAAAAGCTTGCAAACACACTATGATGAACAATTAGGCGATTGTTATTAGCCAAATTGAATCAAATATAATGCAGGCTTAAAGCAAACTAGACGCACTTGAATCTTCCGACTTATAAAAATTATCAATCACAAAATTATAATAATACGACGCCTAAATCTAAAAAGCGTGTTCACTGCGCGGCGTCCTCAACTTTCAATTTGATTTTACAAGTGTGTGTGTAGGAGTATTGCCTACAGTTAGATATGGTCTTGCCATATCAGGTGTCAGTTGATGCTGGCCATGCCAGACTGTAACTGTACACTGTTGCATTTGACAAAGCTTGACTGGTTGAGTGGACTTTCTATTTTCACATATAGATGGCTTGACTCGTTCATTATTTCACATATTGCCAGATTATAGTTTTTGTTGAAAATTACATTTTCATGTTGCAAAAATTTATAAATCATTCAAAAACAGCTGTGTCCAAAACATCATTTTATGTATTTGATGATCATAGAGTAACTTAAAAACAGTTAAAAATTTAAATTGAATTTCAAATCGAACCTGGCAATAACAACGATTTTTTAATATTAATATGTAATACATTGAATCAATTTTTTCAATTTCAATCTTGCTTTATTCCCTTTAACATTTACAATTTCACTTAAGCTGGTGATTTACATTTTATTTACAGAGTTTAGTATTCAATATGTTACTTTTCTACTGTACATTTAGTTATATTTGTATATATGTTTTGTTTAAAGTTTAGCTTATGATAGATTTAAATAATAAGGAAAAATTGGGAAGTGCAGTCTAGAAGGAGAATAGTAAAATGGAACGTTGAGCATCATTCTTAAAACCTTATTTTGCGCAATTTGTAGTTTGTTTTTGTGCGTTTTTGCACACACTCCCCAAACCTCAGAACCATATAGTATAATGGGGGCAAACATTGATTTATATATCAGTAGCATATTTTTGGTCGACAGCTTGGATCTCCGTTTAATGATAGGATATAGTACCCGTATAGTTCTATTTATCTTGTCGAGGATTTTCCCAATATGCAAGTGGAAGCAAAGTTTTTTTATCGATATGAATTCCCAGATATCTATATCATTTACCCATGGGATTTGTTCATTGTTTAGCTTCAAGGAGTAGCTGGGTAGGTGACGTTCTTTAAGCTTCCTTATGAAGTATATTGCGCTCGTTTTATTGGCGTTAATTTTGATTTTCCAGCATTTGAAATATGCTGCAAGAGAATCCAATGATACTTACAGTACTGTGGCTACCTGATCAACGATCGCAGTGTCGTCAGCAAAAACTGAAGTAGTACAATAACTTGATGTTGGGATGTCATAGGTGTAGATGTTGTATAATGTTGGTCCTAATACAGACCCCTGAAGAACTCTGAAACATATCAGCTTGCTTTCTGAGTTTATACCGTCCATGAAAACTCTGAAAATACCATCGAACTGAGTAGATGGTTTTATGTTGTTTTTAGTTAAGCGCACATTCAATCTGTGTTTGAAAACCCGCTCAAATATCTTAGCAAAACCACTTAGCAAACTAATTGGCTGGTAGTTAATTCGGAATAATTTTTGCTGTTTCCCACATCCTTGGGAAATAGCTTAGCTGAATACATAGATTGTATATCCAAGTGAGGTAATTCAGTGTGGCGATGGGTAAATTTTTAATGCACACATTTGGTATTTGATCAGGGCCAGGAGCTTTTTTGGTCTTTAGGCAACTAACTACTTGCATGATCTCTTCAGTAGTGATGACAGGAACATTTTGGTCCGCAGCAATAGTCTCAAGGAAGTTTAAGTAACTGGCAACTAGGACATTTGTTTGTACATCAGACATAGATTCTGTTAAGTGCACCACTTCAAAGATGTGTGCTAGAATGTTTACCTTTTCCGATCTTGTTGCGTACATATGATTATTGAGGTAAAAACTAGGGTTACTTGCTTTTTATTTTTAATAACTCTTGCAATGTTCCAAAAGGTTTTTGAGTTTCTGTCAAATTTTGATAGCTTGTTATTCCATCTTGAGTTATTGTACAAGTAGTTTCGCTTTTATCTGTCTATTAAGGAAATTTATCCGTGCTTTAATTAAGGGTATTCTAGTTCTTATCCACTGTCTTTGCACAATATTACTGATTTTTATGAGTTTAATAATATGGTATGGTAGCTTCCATAACCTCCTTTCTTGGAACGGACTGCTCAATTGCTCAATGGATTTATATATGCATATAAAATTGGATACAAAAAAAAAAGTTTAACGGTGATAAATTCAGACACTGTTTGACAGATCACCATGAAAGTTGGCACATATATGTATTTTATTTACGGAGAATATTTTTATACTATCCAATTTGTTGTAACTCGCCACAAGAAGGCGCTGCAGAGATCACCGTTGAACCGATCTCCATGAAAATCGGTACATATATGTATTCGAACCCGGAGAATATTCTCACTCTATCCAATTCACTATAACTCGCCACTAGATAACGCTGCAGAGATCCCCTCCTACACCTTCATAATGATATTACTGTCAATATTTTAGATCTTTTTTATCATTTGTAAGGTCTTTGATATCATGATTCTTAAGTAATACATACTGCACTAAAATGGCATGACAATTTTAAGACAAGATTCCTGGGTAGAGATGATTGTAAATGGGATAACGTCATTAGACGGGACGAGCTTTCGTACTATACTGATAGTTGCAAGACAGTAGACGGTACAGGTGCGGGCATCTTCTCGGAATGGCTAACAGTTCAGCTATCGTATCGTCTACCTGACTGGTGTAGCGTGTTCCAGGCAGAAATCTACGCGGTCTGGCAAAATTAATTAATGCCTTGGGGGAGACATCGATTTATGTTGACAGCCAGGCCGCTATCAAAGCTCTGTCGGCCCACAGCTTCAAGATCAAACTCATACGTAGTACGTTAGAAACTCTTAATCAAGCTCGGCAACACTCTATCATAGTCATCTGGGTACCGGATCACTCTGGTATCGAAGGAAATGAGATGGCGGACGTCTCAAGTAGTCGCTGATATGTACAGACCAGAAAATCACAGACTTAGCAGGCAGGAAGTGGGTAAATGAGTCTGCCTGCACTGTCGCAAGGACACTCTGGCCTTGGTATCAACCAATGAGAACCTCCGAGCTCCTTCACTTTGAGGCTTCTGGGTGAACTCGCGAGTAATTGCGAGCAGCCTGCATAACCTAACCTAACCTAATACATACTTATGTCACTTAACAGGTGAAAAGACCAACCGTAAGATGTATCATTCCTTTTAAAATTGTAAGTAGTTACCAACTAAAATTCACATAGAAATCAACAAAAACTAAAAGAAAGGCATATCTACCTGTCTATCAATAATTGGGATACTTTCTTTAAAAATTTACTCTTATATGTGATCTAAAGAGAATTTGATTGAAGATAAAAAATATTTTAAATATATAGAAAGGCAAACTATTATTTTTTTTGCTTATTTTTACTAAAAACTGAAACATAAAAATATTTATTGAAAAATAATGTAGCAAACGCAACAGTTGCAAAGAAATTTTTTTTATATATATGTAAAATGAACATTCTTACTATGAATTGTAGTACAGACTATATTCATAATATACATACATACTTAGATATAAACTTAAATTATAGATATACAGGGTGTTTCTAAACTAAACTATTTACTTAAGATTGTTCTAAATGCGACCAAAATAAGAATTAAAAAAATGATAATTAAAAAACTTCATTAAAAATAAATTAAAAAAATAAAACAAAAATATTATTATTAAATTAAAAAAAACATAAAAAAAGTTGTTCTTTTATATAAAAAAGTTAATCTTCTAAACTCAGCTCAACAGCATATAATATTAATGAGAAATTATTAATTTAATTAATCAGTTTGTTAATTAGAAAAGAGAGAACCATCATCACACAAAAACGCCTACCAAAACTCTATTACTATTGCCCACTTTATGAAAATGTTTATGTTTATTTAAAGTTTTTAATTATATTTTAATAAAAAATTTGTTTTCTGTTAAATCTTGAAGAAACTAAAACAATTAAAACACACCCTGCATATTAAATGGATTAGGATCTCTCTTTACCCATCCATTACAATGATCTGTATGACTTTCTCTATATTGAAAATTAATCCTTAAACAATTTTAAAAATAAAAAAATCAAATAATCGAAACATATAGTAAAACTGAATGTTTAAATGGTTATAAAATTAAAAAAATAATAATAAATGAAATTGATATATAAATAATATATTTATATGTAACCAACTAATGAGCAATTATTAAATTTATATTCGAATACATACATATTTTGCATTTATAGATTTTTATTAAGATACATAGTATATACTACTTACCTACCAATCTAGATTCTAGAACAACAACAACAACATCATCAGGAATCGCAACAACAGCAAACTAAGTGTGAATGTTATTATTATTATATTATGTATCATTATTATTATTATTATTACCTATGATTATTATTATCATTATTATGAAATTATTCATTAAACTATATACAATACATAATTAGAGATACATACATGTATCTATATACTAAAACAAGATCAAGACATTTATTGTATTATGTATTATTATTATTAAAAATTATTATAATTATTATTATTATTGTAATATGTAAGAAGCATATGGCAAAACATAAATATTTTTATACCTTTAAAAATGCAAACAATGAAAAGAAAAAGAAAATAAAATTGCTTAGACAAAATGAAACTACAATATAAATTTGATATTAATTTAAACTTTAATACCAAATTATAATATATGTAATAATAATAATAACAAAAATAACAATAACAGAAACATGAACAAGAAGAACAAGAAACAGAAACTAAAACAGTCTTTTTAATGCTTAGGGGCCACAATTTTCGAAAAATTATATTATAATTATTATTATTATTAATTATTAAATGATAAAATAATAATTAAAAAAAAAAAAATAATAATAAACAAGAACAACAACAATTGTATTATTGTAAGAATTTCTATTTCCATCACCACAATAAAATTTATTTTGTTTTTAAATAAAATAAAAAAAAAGAAAAAACAACAGATCTTTTTATTTCTTTTTAATGTTAATTGGAATACTCCATATTTTTTAGCCTTGATCTTCTACTTCCAGGAAGAAACTATACAATGTGCGTTTTGGCTTTTACTAGAGATTATTATCTTTTAATAAATAAATAAATCAATGTTAATTTCATAAAAGCTTGGGAAAATATTTGGGTACATTTTGGAAGATTAAAGCAAAGAACTTTAAGTAACAAGTAATATAATTAAAAAATCAAAAACCCGACTGCAAAAAAATACAATTTGATAGTAATGCACAACGCGCGAAAAACATTCTTTGAGCAAACAATTGGTGGTCACTCGGCCCAAAATTCACTATATGAGTGGCGTGTTGTCCTCATGAATGATGATGAGTTGTCCAACAGTGAGATTTGAAAACCGAATCTTTAGTAAAATTAATAACAATACTCTTTCCAATATTTAAATTTCAATGTCATTTTTATCTTTTTATCGTTATAATGCCACGCGGAACGTTTTTATCATTGTAACATGATTGAAGGAAAGCGAAGTAAGAATTGTGTATAATGCAGCTAGAGTCAATTTCAAAAGAAACACGATCCCAATTATTTTTAAAACTCTACTAAATATGGAAAGATCAAGCGTTAGACACACAAATATTGTGCAAACTAGAATTGCGGTTTATAGCTATTCAAAGACATTTTTTTTTTTATAAACCAAAGGGAGAGTCTAAGTTACTGAAAAGCATAAAAATTGTCGCATGCGATTTTTTTTAAAGGAGGGAATCAGATTTTTTGTCGCATGAGATTTTTTTATAGGAAAATTTCTGACAGTGTTTTTTTTTTGCCGGCACTGTGCTAAACTAAACGATCATACGGTTAACAAAAACCACATGATCATGCTGTTTGATCAGGTGGACAAAAAAAACGGAGAAAATAAATAGCTACCTAGATAGATTCCACGCCTGGGCCAAGCTTTGGAACATAGCCATCAACACCACCAAATCCAACAACTGCATTACTTCACATTAAGAAGAGGCGTCTGTACTTACAACTCAAGCATCATTCCGCAGTTGCATCAAATTTGATATATTGGTCTGATGCTGAACAAACGCCTTACATGGCGCGCAGACTCAATGATGGTTACGGCACGCTGCTACCAAAAAGCTTAAGAAACTGAAGTGGCTAATCAACCATCCAAGAAAATTATCGTTATGAAAGTGGTGGCACAACATTCATAAATGAGGCACCACTGCAGCCTACGACATTGCCTATTTTCCAAAGTGCCAGAACAAGGTACTAAAAAGTTTCACGGCCGTAATACCACGCTGTAGAGGCCCCTTCCCATTATTGATAAATTTCCCATCTCGACTAGCCAACACGCATACCGGAAACGGCTCCACATGAGGTTGTCCGCACGGCAGAGAGGGCGATTTACTATAAACAATACTCTCTCGCAGCATTCTTAGATATAGTGGGTGCTTTCAATAACGTTAGTACACGTGCTATCCAGGATTCTCTAGCTAGGATTGGCGTAGAGGAAGACATTGGGGAATGGATAGTTAACATGCTTAAAAGCAGAACAGTGCAGTCAGAGTTAGGAAACTCGACTCTAACCAGATATGTCAGTAGAGGGACACCACAGGCGGGGTAATCTCTCCACTGCTGTGGCTGTTAGTCATAGATAACATTCTCAAGGTTTTAGAGGAGACAGGGGCAAGGGTAGTCGCCTATGCGGACGACGTTGTGATCATGGTGTCAGGGATATTTCCTAGTGTGATAAACAACATAAAACAACAAGGATGTTGTCTAAACGTTAACCCAAGCAAGACAGAACTGATGCTTTTTCACAACGAAAACCAAAATACCGACTTTTCCCCTTCCTCTTCTGAATGAACAACAGCTTCATCTTTCCAACAAGGCCAAGTACCTGGGAGTTATGCTGGACGCAAAACTTAGTTGGAAATCCAATATAGAGCTACGGGCTAGGAAAGCCACTGTGGCCTATTACTCTTGCAGAAGATTGCTTGGTAAGAGATGGGGCCTACGCCCTAAAATAACAGCACGGATGTACACAGCGATAGTACGTCCGATTCTTACATACAGGGCAATTGTTTGGTGGCCAGCTGTAGGAAAGAGCTATATAGTGCACAAACTTAGCGGTGTGCAGAGGTCGGCATGTGTAGGAATCACAGGAGCCATGCGCACGTGCCCCACGGCAGCACTGAATGTACTGCTATATCTTTTCCCAATTGACCTCTATATCAAAACAAGGTCTGCAACAGCGCGGTAATGTTAAAAGAAACTGGCTGCTGGGCAGAACGACCATATGGACATAGTAAAATACTAGGAGTGGTTAATAATCCTATGCTCAAGAAAACAACAGACTATACAGGCACACAATAGCTTTGAGAGCGACTTCGAGGTTAAATTTCCTACCAGGATGGAATGGAAAGAGAACAGTTTTCAGAGTGATTTTGACATTTCAATCTTTACGGATGGGTCGAAGATGGAATGCGGTGTAGGAGCTGGGGCGCACTCACCACAAATAAGCTTAGACCACTCTTTCCGGCTAACCGACGAGGCCACAGTCTTTCAGGCGGAGTTCCTTGCCATTAGTAAAGCATGTCGGCTGGCCAGAAATAACGTACCGGAAGGTCGTAAGATAGCTATCTTCGTTGATAGTCAGGCGGCACTCAAAGCACTGCAAATCACCACTGTGAAGTCAAAGCTCGTTGAGGAGTGCAGGTCGACGATGAGCGAGCTAAGTCGTCAAGCTGATATCACTCTCTTATGGGTTACCGGCCATAGGAACATAGAGGGGGAATGAGAAGGCTGACGAATTGGCATGTTCTGGTGCTTCTCTTGATGTATCGTTGGCGGAACAGGTCTCGATTCTCCTGGCGGTCGTCAAGAGAAGCAACTTCCTATTTTTCCGACAGCTGGCTAACAGACGGTGGAAAGATCTTGAATCTTGCAGAGCGGCACGTGCTACCTGGCCTTGTTACAACGAAAATAGGCCTTTTAGACTCATTAACAGAAGACGTTCGGATACCGCAAGGCTCACAGTGGTTTTTACCGGTCACTGGTGTTTAGGGATTCACGCGGAGAGACTGGATATTCCGTTTAGAAGCCATTGTAGGAGCTGAGGAAACGAAGAGGAGTCACTCACCCACTTTCTATGTCAATGCCCAGCCTTGGCAAAACTAGAAATAAGTTTCTGAGCAAATACTTCATCGAAAATCTCTCAGACTGTTCAGTCACATGCCCGGGTGATTTACTCAAATACCTAAATTCGACAGGTTGGTATTATTGGATTTAGGTATCAAAACGGCACTCTAGTGCTAATTGTGGCCCGTAGTGGACTATACGAGCCAGCCACGGAAACCAACCAACCAACCAGAGACCCCTTCACATGTCATCAGTAATGGATGGTAATGGTGATCAAATGACACAGTAGTCACTATCACACAAAGTTTCTGACGCCTCACAATGCACTGGCGTCTGCCCACACGCGCTGCTCAACAAGGCTTAAACTGAGACGGTTACACCAGCATGATCTCCCACTTTTTCTTCTTGATAAACATGAACTTGGTCGGATCAATCTTGTCAATGCTAGTCTGGTTGCTGAAATTTTATTTGCAATCTCTGTTGGTTCTGACGCAGATTAAGTTTCTTTCCCACAACAAGAAAGCACAAAGATGATGACAAATGCACAGAAATATTTATGGTAGGCCTAGACAAATGTAAATTGAGTACTTACGACTGAGCAAATCGTTACTTTTACTCTGAAAAATATCAAATAGATATGATAAACAATGCGCAATTGCAAAAGAAAATCTAAATGAAATATATTAACACATTTGGAATATTTTTATTGGATATTCATTCGATAATACTACAAATACTCTTTTGAACAATTTTTTTGCTGTAAATGTAATATGATTATGTTTATTTTGAATGATTAACCAAAAATTCTTAAGTTAGTTTTTATAATTTTTTTTTTTTAAGGAACGTTGTTGATATTTGTTTTTTAGTGTAGAAAAAGAAAATGTTTTGCTTATGCAGTAGTTAGTAGTACTAAGATCTTAACTACTTAGCATGAAGCCATTTCATCATCTCCAAAATCATCGCAATCTTTTGTTAAGATGTCCGGTTCACATACAATAACATCATTGCAGAAATTCTTTGAAACGACAGCGCAGTCGAGTTTCTTCATAGCTTTTGATGAACATGCAAGGTCTGCTACTGTCACAACAGCACCTGATTTAACTGGTACATAAGTATCATCTGATGTATCAGTTGTTCCAATCGAATCAGAAGATAAGTCATATTGTTTCGAACTAGTAGCACCATCTTCAGATCCAGATGCATAAAATCCATGCAATGGCACAGAATCATCTGAATCATCTATACCTGATTTGTTATCAATATTCATACGTTTGATACGATCTCCTCCATAACGAAAAGTGATTGAATCATCTGACTCGGATGTCATTGAAGTCATTGGAGTTTTTTTACGTTGGATTGATACTGCATATGTCATAAGGGCTTTTTTAGGATGAAATAACACCTTTTTTTTGTCCGCTAGACGTGTTAAAGTGATATATCCAATTGGGTTATCTTTCAGTATTTCTTCAGCATTTGGCAAAGATTCTATGATATCATCAAGTAGTATACCATCTTCGTTTTTATCGTATGCTTTCTTAAGTAGTCTCATTAATTGTGCGTAATTTTTGATATCATAGGTTGGTTTATATAAAAACTTTAACCCACCATAAACAGTTATTATCTTCTTATGTTCCGGAACACCTGTCATATACAACCAATAACGCACAGACCAATCAACATTTTGTTGCTCGGTACCAGTCAATATCTTATCGAGATCCAACGGAGTATTTCTGCCAGCTTGATGACGCTTACGCATAAAGCATATAATTCTTCCAAGAACAATCGAACGTGAGACATGTCTATTTTCATCTACTTCACCTTTTACCAATGTATAGTCCTCTCTCAATTTCTTCAGAATCCTCTGTTCTTGCTCAGCATCCTTCAAAGTAAAATTCATTTTGTCAAGTCAGATAGATTTTTCTTTGTATAACTTATATTGGATGAAGCGTCTTAATGAAAATGGCGATTGATAAAAGTTGACCAACAACAAAATATGTTTTTTTGCAGTTGAAGATGGATGCAAAATTATAGAGAAATAATAAATCTACGATGAAACGAAATAAATAGAATCAAATGACATGCAATTCCAAAATAAATATCGCTTACCTTTTTTTGATTGCAAATAAGAAATACCGACTGATAAAAGTTTGGAAGCAAAAAACTTCTAGAACAATCGGTCACAAACACAATTGCAAAATCAGGAATCAAGCAAAGAACGTGCAATCAAATGAAGTACAAAGAATGCGAATTGTGGATAAAAAAATTAATCTACGAAACGAAATACATATGTATTGTCAGATGAAATATAATGAAATAAATGCAATTTTAAAATGATTTTTCCCTTACCTTTTTTTTTATTTCAAATTAAAAACCAAAAAAAATGTCGGATGATAAAAGCTTGCAAACACACTATGATGAACAATTAGGCGATTGATATTAGCCAAATTGAATCAAATATAATGCAGGCTTAAAGCAAACTAGACGCACTTGAATCTTCCGACTTATAAAAATTATCAATCACAAAATTATAATAATACGACGCCTAAATCTAAAAAGCGTGTTCACTGCGCGGCGTCCTCAACTTTCAATTTGATTTTACAAGTGTGTGTGTAGGAGTATTGCCATATGTTGACAGTTAGATATGGTCTTGCCATATCAGGTGTCAGTTGATGCTGGCCATTTTTTTTTTTTTTTTTTTTTTTTGTTGTGCGAAACAAGGAGGTAAAAATCTTCCAAAGATACCTATGGCCCGTGCCACAAGTTATGTCGGATTCATTAGCCTACCGACTAAAAAACCCCCTATCGCCTCAAGCCCCTTTCAATCCCTACGGTACCACCAAGGCATTCCTTCATAGGGAGGGATGGTATGCTTACAATTAAGCAGGCGTCATTGTTCGCTCGTACATTCGAGCACCCCTCATGATGTTGGCAATTTCGGAAGAGAAGTATGCCCAGTCATCCACCGATGTTTCCATGCGCCTTACAATCTCATGTGAGCTGCAATGAGATCCAAGGCGCGCATACACTCTTCGTCGCTCCGCTTCGAAACGGGGGCACTCATGAAGAAGATGCTCCGGATCCTCCACGACATCTCTGCACAGCCCACAGAACGGATCCGCAGCGAGCCCAAACCTGTGGAGATACTGCCTGAAACAGCCATGGCCAGTGGCGAATTGAGTAAATTCGAACTCAACATCACCAGAACGACGCTTAAGCCAGTTCAATATATCTGGGATAAGCTGGTGTATCCTCCTCGGCTCTGCCCTACTCCACCTGTGCTGCCAGATGTTCAGGTATCTGGACTTGATCTCCTCCAAGTCTGCTACCTGAGAGGATGCACGTGCGATGTACTTGTCCCTGGCAGCCAGGGCTTCCAGATCGATTGGCAGTCTGCCTGCAAGGACACCCGCTGCATCGTCTGCCACTGTGCGATACGCCCTACAGATTCTGAGGTTAGCAACCCTGTGAGCACTCCTTATACCACGAAGGTATGACTTGGTTGCAAGTGCCCCTGCCCAGACTGGAGCCGCATAAAGCAGTATGGACTTACTCACCGAACCTAGCAGAACCCGAGATTGTTGTCTGGGGCCCCCTAAGTTTGGGAGAATCCTGGCCAGTTTTTGTGTGATGGCAGCTGCTTTTTTGGCTGACTCGTTTAAGTGCCACTTGAAACATAGTCGATGGTCCAAGAGTACACCCAGGTATTTGATGCAAGGCCTCGACTCAATAGAATGGCTCCCAATTCTAACCGAGAGTGTTTCCACCTTTTTCCTGGAGCTCATAAGAACCAACTCGGTCTTATGCTCCGCCAGACCAAGGTGATTCTGTGTTAGCCATCTCCTCGACGCTGTCACTGTCCTCTCTATTTTGGATGTGACCTCACTCAGGGTCTTTGCTACCACGACAATAGCAATGTCATCCGCATATCCGACGATCTCCACCCCATCGGGTTTACAAATCCGCAGGATGCCATCATACATGACATTCCACAGAATTGGGCCTAGTACTGAACCTTGCGGGACACCTCCAGTAATGTCAAAAGTCCTAGCGCCTTCTTCCGTGTCACAGACCAGGACTCTCTCTCTGAAGTAGGACACTACTATCCGAATTAGGTAACTCGGTATATTCAAAATGCTTAGCGCGTTTATGATGCAGCTCCAATCTGCAGAGTTGAAAGCATTTTTAACGTCCAGTGTGACCACTGCGCAATACTTCTTGTCACCGCCAAGCCATCTAGTGCCATTTAAGGCCTCCCTTGCAATGCCGCAGACCTTTTGAATTGCTCCTACGGTATCTCTTCTCGGCCTGAAGCCAAATTGCGTTTCAGCCAGACCATTTGGCGACTCCGTGTACTGCTGCAACCTGGCGCAAATAATCCGTTCAAAGATTTTCCCAGTGGTACTCAGGAGACACAGGGGCCTATACGAAGATGGTAGCTCTGGGGGCAGGTTTCCTTTCGGGATGAGAACCAGCCGTTGCTTCTTCCAGCATTTGGGGAAGAGTCCTTCTCTCATGCACCTTGAGAAAACCTCGCAGAAGACGTGAGGTTTCGCTGCAATGGCTCTCTTAAGGATAACATTTGGGATGCCATCCAGCCCAGGCGATTTGTTTACCTTCACCCTACACGAAGCTGCTTCTAGCTCAAGAGTGGTGATATTGGGCACATTCTCATCTGCAACCGCAAGTGGTCTAAGTATCTTCAACAATCCTCTTGGTGGGAAGAGGGCGGCTACTATTTTATCCATTTGCAAGGCGGAGGAAGGGACTGACGCCTTTAGGCCATTGAACTTGCGCGTTACAATTTTGTAAGCGCTGCCCCAGGGATTCTGATCCACTTCTCCTATCAGTCTGCAAAAGGCATTTCGCTTGCTCCTGCAGATCTCCTTGCTTAGTAGGGACTTTTTGTGCCTAAATTCGTCGAGGAAGAGAAGAGTATCCTGAGAAGCAGGATTCCTCCTTCTGCTGCGCTGGAATCTTCTCCGTAGTTGATGGCACTGCGAGCGAAGTTCCGCTATTTCATCAGTCCACCAGTAGTTAGGCTTCCTGCCATTGCTTCTAGTCTTCCTAGGCATAGAGCCATCGCACATCCTTGTGAGGCCCTGCATAAGTTGCCCGGATTGCTGACTCGCATTACCAGGCGCTACTTCAAACTCGGAGATAAACAGATCCAGAGTTTCCTTATCCAGCTTCCAAGTTTTCCAAGCGATACCCAGGGCCCGTTTCCTCAATCTTGATATAGTGAACCTTGCCTGAGGGGAAATACAGATTTGTATCGCAAGGTGATCACTATGGGTGTAGACATCTGCAACCTCCCATTTTATAGCACTGGCAATCGATGTGCTACAGAAGGTGAGATCTATTGCCGAACTGCCTCTCCCGTTGTCAAACGTGATTGAGTTATCCCTATTAAGTAGGACCATATCCAGCGATGCAAATGCTTCCAAAACAGCCCGTCCGCGTCTATTGGTGCTAGTACAACCCCATTCCACCGCCCATGCGTTAAAGTCACCGGCGATTATGAGTGGGGATCTATGCCTCGCAGCGCTAACTAGTCTATCCAGGAAGTCAACAAATGAATCATGACTGACGTTTGGCGATGTGTAGCAGCTGCAAAAATGGATACCCCGTATTTTGGCAAAGGTGAAACCATCATACGAGCAGGGCTCTCTATGCTCAAAGGAAGCATTGCCTTGTAGCCAAATAGCCGCTTTGCCACTAACGTCCTGCGTCCACACATTTAAGTCTTCCTTCGGTCTATGGAACTCACTAACCAGTAGTACATCAGCATTCCTGTCTATGGCTGTTTGCGAGAGTAAGTCCTGCGCTGCACTGCACCTATTTAGATTAAGCTGCAGACACTTAATCATGCCTAGCTTTCAGATCACGCATGGCCTTCTTAAAAGCTTCACACTTGTAACTCCCAGAAGCATGTGCATTCTTACCTTCCGGGCATATAAGACACGTGGGATTTTCCCGACATGTCTTTGCGATATGTCCCTCAGCTCCGCATCTCAGGCATAATTTTGAGCGGTCCGCACTATTCTTGCATCCTCTCGCAATGTGGCCATACTCCAAGCACTTGAAGCACCTTGTGGGACTTATATGTTGTCTCAGACGACAACGAGCCCAACCCACCTTCAACGATCCCGCCTTAAGCAGAGATTCTGCCTGCTTGACCGGTAAGGTTATATTGGCTGTCTTCGTCCCATCTCTAGCAAATCTCATTGCTCTAATGGCAATGCTGCTGAGCTTGATTGCAGGAAATTGCCTGGTTATGGCTGCTCTCAGTTCTTCTGCCTCTGTTACTTCATCCAGATCACGGCATTCTATAACTTCTAGCTGGGACAGAGATTTCACCGTTGCACAGCTCTGCAAGGCTTCCTTAATCTCATCCTTTAGGGCTTCCGTCTGTGCACTACCTTTCTTAGACAGTTGGAGGAGAATTTCTCCCTTGGCCGTTCTGCGTATCCTGCTAACGTTGTCGCCAACTTTCTGGAGCTCAGGTTTCCCTTTTATCGTCCTTAGGATGTCTGCATAGGATAACTCCGACGCTTTAGTAATGACTAGAGCATCGGGGCGTGTTGGGCGAGACCTTACTTCAACTTTTTTAGGTGGTGGCTTGGAAGGTGCCCCACCCTTATTTTCAGTGGATGGTCGCTGCGTTTCCGTCTTCTTTTTCCGCTTCTTCCGATGCTCAGCTACTTGCCATTTATTCTCCTTTGGCTTAGGGTTTTCATCTGCAGCCCTCAATGTAGACGAGCCGCTATCAGGATTTTTATTTATGCCTGATGTCTTTGCAGAGGGTGGATCCTCCTTCGCTACAGTTACGCTAACCGCACGCTTCACCTGTGCTCTCCCATCTGTCTGTACACCGATCGTGGCGACGCTCACTGCTAGCCGGACAGGATGCAACTTTTTGTTAACCTCGTCTCTGTGAAGCCTTATTGCCGTAGCTAACAGCTCTCTCATCTCGTTGTTAACGTGCCGCTGCTTCTCCATCATCACGGCAAGCTGCTCCAATTTCATCATTGCGCTTGCTGTATGCGGCTCCTCCGGACAATCTACGTCCACTTGCCTACTGTTATCAGCCGTCGTCTTTCTTGGCTGAGGTGATTTCGACTTAGACGGCCTAGCAGAAACTGAAATAGGCTCACCTAATGCTGGCCATGCCAGACTGTAACTGTACACTGTTGCATTTGACAAAGCTTGACTGGTTGAGTGGACTTTCTATTTTCACATATAGATGGCTTGACTCGTTCATTATTTCACATATTGCCAGATTATAGTTTTTGTTGAAAATTACATTTTCATGTTGCAAAAATTTATAAATCATTCAAAAACAGCTCTGTCCAAAACATCATTTTATGTATTTGATGATCATAGAGTAACTTAAAAACAGTTAAAAATTTAAATTGAATTTCAAATCGAACCTGGCAATAACAACGATTTTTTAATGTTCACGAGTTAAAACGCATGCTGAGCTTAAAGCGTCCTAAAATTTTGTATCTATGCGTTGTGATTGCACTAGACCAAACGTAGACGTCGGCGACGAGATTAGCTTTATGAGACCTCTTTTATTTCTCAGTCAGAAAGAAACGATATTTTTTTTTTTCAATTGCAGGAGAAAACAATATTAATATGTAATACATTGAATCAATTTTTTCAATTTTAATCTTGCTTTATTCCCTTTAACATTTATAATTTCACTTAAGCTGGTGATTTACATTTTATTTACAGAGTTTAGTATTCAATATGTTACTTTTCTACTGTACATTTAGTTATATTTGTATATGTGTTTTGTTTAAAGTTTAGCTTATGATAGATTTAAATAATAAGGAAAAATTGGGAAGTGCAGTCTAGAAGGAGAATAGTAAAATGGAACGTTGAGCATCATTCTTAAAACCTTATTTTGCGCAATTTGTAGTTTGTTTTTGTGCGTTTTTGCACACACTCCCCAAACCTCAGAACCATATAGTGGAAGCAAAGTTTTTTTTATCGATATGAATTCCCAGATATCTATAACATTTACCCATGGGATTTGTTCATTGTTTAGCTTCAAGGAGTAGCTGGGTAGGTGACATTCTTTAAGCTTCCTTATGAAGTATATTGCACTCGTTTTATTGGCGTTAATTTTGATTTTCCAGCATTTGAAATATGCTACAAGAGAATCCAATGATACCTGCAGTACTGTTGCTACCTGATCAACGATCGCAGTGTCGTCAGTAAAAACTGAAGTAGTACAATAACTTGATGTTGGGGATGTCATATGTGTAGATGTTGTATAATGTTGGTCCTAATACAGACCCCTGAAGAACTCTGTCACATATCAGCTTGCTTTCTGAGTTTATACCGTCCATGAAAACTCTGAAAATACCATCGAACTGAGTAGATGTATTATGTTGTTTTTAGTTAAGCGCACATTCAATCTGTGTTTGAAAACCCGCTCAAATATCTTAGCAAAACCACTTAGCAAACTAATTGGCTGGTAGTTAATTCGGAATAATTTTTGCTGTTTCCCACATCCTTGGGAAATAGCTTAGCTGAATACATAGATTGTATATCCAAGTGAGGTAATTCAGTGTGGCGATGGGTAAATTTTTAATGCACACATTTGGTATTTGATCAGGGCCAGGAGCTTTTTTGGTCTTTAGGCAACTAACTACTTGCATGATCTCTTCAGTAGTGATGACAGGAACATTTTGGTCCGCAGCAATAGTCTCAAGGAAGTTTAAGTAACTGGCAACTAGGACATTTGTTTGTACATCAGACATAGATTCTGTTAAGTGCACCACTTCAAAGATGTGTGCTAGAATGTTTACCTTTTCCGATCTTGTTGCGTACATATGATTATTGAGGTAAAAACTAGGGTTACTTGCTTTTTATTTTTAATAACTCTTGCAATGTTCCAAAAGGTTTTTGAGTTTCTGTCAAATTTTGATAGCTTGTTATTCCATCTTGAGTTATTGTACAAGTAGTTTCGCTTTTATCTGTCTATTAAGGAAATTTATCCGTGCTTTAATTAAGGGTATTCTAGTTCTTATCCACTGTCTTTGCACAATATTACAGATTTTTATGAGTTTAATAATATGGTATGGTAGCTTCCATAACCTCCTTTCTTGGAACGGACTGCTCAATTGCTCAATGGATTTATATATGCATATAAAATTGGATACAAAAAAAAAAGTTTAACGGTGATAAATTCAGACACTGTTTGACAGATCACCATGAAAGTTGGCACATATATGTATTTTATTTACGGAGAATATTTTTATACTATCCAATTTGTTGTAACTCGCCACAAGAAGGCGCTGCAGAGATCACCGTTGAACCGATCTCCATGAAAATCGGTACATATATGTATTCGAACCCGGAGAATATTCTCACTCTATCCAATTCACTATAACTCGCCACTAGATAACGCTGCAGAGATCCCCTCCTACACCTTCATAATGATATTACTGTCAATATTTTAGATCTTTTTTATCATTTGTAAGGTCTTTGATATCATGATTCTTAAGTAATACATACTGCACTAAAATGGCATGACAATTTTAAGACAAGATTCCTGGGTAGAGATGATTGTAAATGGGATAACGTCATTAGACGGGACGAGCTTTCGTACTATACTGATAGTTGCAAGACAGTAGACGGTACAGGTGCGGGCATCTTCTCGGAATGGCTAACAGTTCAGCTATCGTATCGTCTACCTGACTGGTGTAGCGTGTTCCAGGCAGAAATCTACGCGGTCTGGCAAAATTAATTAATGCCTTGGGGGAGACATCGATTTATGTTGACAGCCAGGCCGCTATCAAAGCTCTGTCGGCCCACAGCTTCAAGATCAAACTCATACGTAGTACGTTAGAAACTCTTAATCAAGCTCGGCAACACTCTATCATAGTCATCTGGGTACCGGATCACTCTGGTATCGAAGGAAATGAGATGGCGGACGTCTCAAGTAGTCGCTGATATGTACAGACCAGAAAATCACAGACTTAGCAGGCAGGAAGTGGGTAAATGAGTCTGCCTGCACTGTCGCAAGGACACTCTGGCCTTGGTATCAACCAATGAGAACCTCCGAGCTCCTTCACTTTGAGGCTTCTGGGTGAACTCGCGAGTAATTGCGAGCAGCCTGCATAACCTAACCTAACCTAATACATACTTATGTCACTTAACAGGTGAAAAGACCAACCGTAAGATGTATCATTCCTTTTAAAATTGTAAGTAGTTACCAACTAAAATTCACATAGAAATCAACAAAAACTAAAAGAAAGGCATATCTACCTGTCTATCAATAATTGGGATACTTTCTTTAAAAATTTACTCTTATATGTGATCTAAAGAGAATTTGATTGAAGATAAAAAATATTTTAAATATATAGAAAGGCAAACTATTATTTTTTTTGCTTATTTTTACTAAAAACTGAAACATAAAAATATTTATTGAAAAATAATGTAGCAAACGCAACAGTTGCAAAGAAATTTTTTTTATATATATGTAAAATGAACATTCTTACTATGAATTGTAGTACAGACTATATTCATAATATACATACATACTTAGATATAAACTTAAATTATAGATATACAGGGTGTTTCTAAACTAAACTATTTACTTAAGATTGTTCTAAATGCGACCAAAATAAGAATTAAAAAAATGATAATTAAAAAACTTCATTAAAAATAAATTAAAAAAATAAAACAAAAATATTATTATTAAATTAAAAAAAACATAAAAAAAGTTGTTCTTTTATATAAAAAAGTTAATCTTCTAAACTCAGCTCAACAGCATATAATATTAATGAGAAATTATTAATTTAATTAATCAGTTTGTTAATTAGAAAAGAGAGAACCATCATCACACAAAAACGCCTACCAAAACTCTATTACTATTGCCCACTTTATGAAAATGTTTATGTTTATTTAAAGTTTTTAATTATATTTTAATAAAAAATTTGTTTTCTGTTAAATCTTGAAGAAACTAAAACAATTAAAACACACCCTGCATATTAAATGGATTAGGATCTCTCTTTACCCATCCATTACAATGATCTGTATGACTTTCTCTATATTGAAAATTAATCCTTAAACAATTTTAAAAATAAAAAAATCAAATAATCGAAACATATAGTAAAACTGAATGTTTAAATGGTTATAAAATTAAAAAAATAATAATAAATGAAATTGATATATAAATAATATATTTATATGTAACCAACTAATGAGCAATTATTAAATTTATATTCGAATACATACATATTTTGCATTTATAGATTTTTATTAAGATACATAGTATATACTACTTACCTACCAATATCTAGATTCTAGAACAACAACATCATCATTATATTATGTATCATTATTATTATTATTATTATTACCTATGATTATTATTATCATTATTATGAAATTATTCATTATACTATATACAATACATAATAAGAGATACATACATGTATCTATATACTAAAACAAGATCAAGACATTTATTGTATTATGTATTATTATTATTAAAAATTATTATAATTATTATTATTATTGTAATATGTAAGAAGCATATGGCAAAACATAAATATTTTTATACCTTTAAAAATGCAAACAATGAAAAGAAAAAGAAAATAAAATTGCTTAGACAAAATGAAACTACAATATAAATTTGATATTAATTTAAACTTTAATACCAAATTATAATATATTTAATAATAATAATAACAAAAATAACAATAACAGAAACATGAACAAGAAGAACAAGAAACAGAAACTAAAATAATCTTTTTAATGCTTAGGGGCCACAATTTTCGAAAAATTATATTATAATTATTATTATTATTAATTATTAAATGATAAAATAATAATTAAAAAAAAAAATAATAAACAAGAACAACAACAATTGTATTATTGTAAGAATTTCTATTTCCATCACCACAATAAAATTTATTTTGTTTTTAAATAAAATATTTTTTTTTTTTTATTACATATGTACATATATAGGAAAACATTAACAGCAGAATCCGCCTTAAAATATTGGTGTGATTTAGAAAACAGTGATGAGCCCGTCACAGACGCTTATGATAATGTTATAATATTATTATAAGTTTTTTATTTTCATACTCTCCTTGTGAGGAGATCATTTGGGTGTAATCTTTTAAGACGCCTGAGTGGTGCATTTAACCTTAGAGAGGCTACCAGTGGGTTTGGATGATGAATGAGTTTTATGTTGTATCTGCTGCTGTGGAAGTTTATTTCTTCTAGAACTGTTGACGTGTTCAGATCTCGGTGAAGAGTCGTGTTTCTCACGTACCATGGAGCTCCAGTAATGCGGCGAAGGGCTTTGTTTTGACAAGCTTGGATCCTACGAATGTTATAAGCAGCAGTGGTTCCCCATATCTGTATGCCATAACGCCAGACTGGGGCCACCACTTGCTTATAAATCAGCATTTTGCTACTTAACGATAGCCTGCTGTTTTCTCGCAGTAGCCAATCAAGTCTGCGCAACTTCTGGTAGCAACAAGCAGCGGCACTTTTGACATGGGCACGCCAAGTGAGACGCTTATCCAGGATCAATCCGAGGTATCGAATTTGATTCACCTGTGGGATGATAGTTGAGCCATATTTAATATCTGGACAGCTATCTCGCCTTAAAGTGAAAGTGCAGTTCACGGATTTTTCTGCGTTTATCCCGATGTTCCAACGTTTGGCCCAAGTGTGGAAACGTCTCAGGTATGATTGAGTCATATCAGCTGACACTTTGGGGGAGTCGTCATTTGCTAGGATGGCCGTGTCATCTGCATATGTTGCCAGCAACATGTTTTCGTCATCTGGTACCGGCATATCAGATGTGTACAACGTATATAGAACTGGTGCCAAGACACTGCCCTGAGGCACGCCAGCCTTAGTACCTCTAATAGACGAATTATCATCTCGCACCTTGACGAAAAACGTTCTATCTGTCAAGTAGCTCCGTAGAAGAAGAAATTGCTTGCTTGGGAGTAGATCTTTTAGTTTGTGAAGTAAGCCATCGATCCATACCCTATCGAAGGCTTGTTTGACGTCCAGGAATACAGCCGAGCAATATTTTTTCTTTTCGAATGCAGTGAGGATATGTTGCACCACTCGATGCAATTGCTCCGGCGTACCATGCTGAGGCCTGAAGCCAAATTGATGATTTGGTATGACACTCTGAACGCCCCGTACCTCCAGCATTCTTCTCAAAAATAATATTTCGAATATTTTCGAGAAGGTCGGAAGCAGACTTATCGGTCTGTACGATCCGATAAGATTCTCGGGCTTTCCAGGTTTGGGAATCATCACGATTGCTGCACACTTCCATTTGGATGGGAAGTGACAGAAACGCAGCATGGCATTAAATATCATAACCAAAAGCAACAAACCCTTGTGGGGGAGGGCTTTGACCACTCTAGCATCTATCTGATCATGTCCAGGACACTTCTTGGTTTTCATTTTTTTGACAAGTGTTTTTACCTCACTAGGAGTGATATGTTTTGTGAGGTCCAAGTCAGAGTCCATTGCAGATAAGGCTAATGCTGTTTCATTTTTATCTGTGTTATCAGCAAGGAGCAGTGGAGTGAAGCGCTTCTCAAGCTCATCCGCAAATGCCTCTGCTTTTTCTTCTCAGAACGACACCAGTTGTTGGATGAATCTCTCACCGGGGCTTGTCTATGTGGTTGTTGTTTTACGCATTTAGTTGCTCTCCATAAATTGAAACCAGTCTTTTTGTTTGGGTCCGCATTACTCAGTAGATTGTTGAAGAATTCAGTTTTGATGTCTGCTAGTATCTGTTTGAGTTCTCGAGCAGCTTTTCTCCAGGCTATCTTGTCTCTTTCATTGCGGCTACGCATATATCGACGACGCAATCTACGTTTGAACCTCACCAATTCTAGGACCTCAGGTTTTAAAAGGGCCTGAGGTGAGTTGTAAGGGGTAAATGTTTGATTTGTGGTGGCAAAATCTGCGGCTTCTTGAATATTGCGTGAAAATAACTCCACTGCATCGTCAATATCAATACTTGTTCTTAATTCGACGTTTAAGTTAAGCCGGGCTTCAAGCCAAGTTTTGAATTTGGCTGTATTGGCGTGCTTCGGCAGCAAACGCTTTTTTACATTGTAGAACTCTGGAGAGGTATATAAATTGACGAGTAGCGGTATATGGTCGGAACTGAGGTCTGCGGATTCCTTGATTGACAGCAAACTTGGATGAATACCATTGAATATAGCGAAATCAACTGCATCCGGACATCGAAGATTGTCATATGGGTATAGAGTAGGTGATCCAGTAGCCAACACTTCTTTGTTGCTTTTAACGATAGACTCGAAAAGTTGTCTACCTCTTTGTGTGGCGAGCCTGGATCCCCATAGACGGTGTTTGGCATTCCAGTCGCCACCAACCAGGAATCTCGGGCCAAGCACTTCAAAGTAGTCATTAAAGTCCCGCTCGCCTAATTGAAGACCAGGTGGACAATAGATTGCTGCAATGATTATTTCACCAGATTTGGTGAGGATTTTCACCCCAGCACTTTGCAACGATTCAGTCCGAATCGGATCAATGGGATGATGCTTGATGCCAGTGCGTATAATAACTGCAGCTCCTCCCCTCATGCGGTTATCGTCTTGGTGGTTGGCAGCGTATATTTCATAACCTTGTAGTTTTAGATAAGTGCGGCAGCAGAAGTGGGTTTCTGCAATGAGCATGATGTCAATTGCTTTGGATGTCAAGAACAATTCTAGCTCATTCTTGCGTTGTAGGACTCCATCTGCATTCCAAATGGCTATGTTGATGTTTAAATTAAACATTTTTTTCTACCATGGTGGTGAGCAATGCAAGTATTTTGGATTGCGTCTCCATGAAATTGTCAAAACGGTTATTCAAATCATCCAGTCTCGATTCCAACATGGCAATCCTTTCAGATTGAGTGGGCGACGAACTTTGTTGATTATTGCTCTGTAACGAAGGATGAGGATTTTGTTTTCCTTGTATAATTTGATGAAGTTGTTGCTGAACTTGTTTCCGGTTGCCTTGAGTGCCTTTCTGCTGATATAGACCAGAGATCTGCTGCACAACTTGTTGTTGAGGTAACCTTTTACAACCTTGTGGTTGATCACATTGACTCACATGCGCTAACTGCGGGTTCTTGGACACCTCTGCGAATGTTAGTCCGGGTAACCTGTGAGATGTATTTTCAGCACGTTGAGGGCGCCCATTTGTATGTTTCGGACGAGAAGTTGGCGTTTTTATAGCAATCGCATTTTTATAAGCACTGCAGCCTTTGTAATTGGCTGTATGTGGTTCACCGCAAAGGGCGCATTTTGGTGGCTCTTCACGTGGTTTTAAACAAGCGATTGACGGATGGTCTTGACCACATTTGACACACTTAAATTTTTTACGAAAATAGCGTTTGGTGTGCGAGTATTCCTGACATCTATGGCATTGTGGAACATCATTGTGCTGATGTGGTGGTTCTATTTTCACCATTTGACGACAGAGTCTGGTGATAGTATATACCTCTTTATTGATTGAATTAGGCTCCAGATCCACGAAGAAAAGATTGAGACGTTGATCGTTGAATCGACTCAAGGGGTTATACCAGTTGCGAACAGAATGACCCATAGCCGAAAGTTCATTTTTCATGGCTTCAACGGATGTCGTGCTGTGAAGACCACGTATAACAATTTTATACGCTCTATTTTCCTTCAGCTGATAAGAATGGTATGTTACATTTAACTCATCAAAAAGTCTGATAATGTTGCGGAAGGCGTCGCTAGTAGCCGGGAGTATTTTGATTTCATTATTCTTCATGGCTTTTATTACGTAGCTGTCAGACTTTGTGACCGAGTCTATAGTAGCCAGAAGTCCATCTATTTTCTTGACACCAGTCACAAATATTGGCGGTGGCTTTAGTTTTGTTGGATCATTCGTATCATTTTTATCAACGTTGTTATTTTATTGTAGCTCTGAATTTGTGTTTGAGTTTAAGTTATGAGTGTGTGTTTCAGAGGCACTATCAGTCTCCATTAGATCTTCACTCTCATCACCCGATTCATCACTCAATGTCGAGAAACGGTTGTTGAGTAATGGCGAAATCGGCCGCAAATTTGTGGTATCATTTGAATTAGGTGGAGATTTTTTTGATATTTTTCTACTGTATAGAGGCTTAGGAGAGCGCAGCTTTCGCTTACCTTGTAGTATTGGCAGAGCGGTTTCTGGGCTGAACCAGTCGCTCAATTGAAGCACAGCAGCATTGGATACCGCTGGCATGATTTCAGGGGCAGTAACAGCCCGATCACCCATAAAGAGCAACCAGAAGTTGCTGATCTGCTATATGTTGAAGTCCCAATGTGTATTACTCAAAATAAAGTGAAAACCAAATTTAAATTCTTTTAAAAATTAAATAAATTTTTGATTTATAAAATTAATTTTTCACAGAGAGCTTAAATAAAATAAAAAAAAAAAGAAAAAACAACAGATCTTTTTATTTCTTCTTTTATGGTAATTGGAATACTCCATATTTTTTAGCCTTGATCTTCTACTTCCAGGAAGAAACTATACAATGTGCGTTTTGGCTTTTACTAGGGATTATTATCTTTTAATAAATTACACTGTGTGACAAAAAGAAAAAAATATTATTTGGAAGATACGAGGTACTAAAGAAATTTACATACAAAATACACGCGAAAAACATAACCCTTCTTGACAGTCGGACAAAAACGAATCTTATTTATTGACAAGAAAAAATAATGGTCTTTTCTAAACGTCGCAGGTCTTGGGTGCTAGCTGGGGTCTTAACCCCCGTATCACAACCTAGCTCTACACAGGGGTGGTGGAGCAAGGCAGTCAACCGAAAACCTCTTGATAAAGTCAGGGGAACGGCAGCCATTATGATAACAGGGGCCCTTCGGACCACTTCCACTAAAGCGCTGTTTGCAATCCTCAACTGGATACCAACCAGTCTTCTGGCTGAACAGTATGCCAAATGTTCTGCTATTAGACTTAGCACCATAACTCGCTGGACTAGTCCATGCAAGCAATTTGGAACGCGGTCCATCTGTCCCTGCGACAGTCGACTATGTATGTTCCTCACCCTACTTTTACCGGATGTTCTCCACACACATCCCCAATAGGGAGGACTGGCTGGACTGGCTGGACGGTACAGTTCTAAAACCTAACTCCATTGACATCTACACAGATGCCTCCAAATTGGATAAGAAAGGCGGCTGCGACATCCAAACCCAAACTTAAAGCTCAGCTTTCGCTTATCTGACCACTGTAGCGTCTTTCAAGCAGAGGAAATGGTCATACTAATGGCCTACCGTTGGCTTCTAGATAACTACACTCCGAGGTCACATATTAATATCTACACAGATAGCCAAGCGGCAATAAAGTCCCTCTCGGGTGTATACACTACATCCAAGCTTGTCGCGGTCTGGCACTCTTCCCAAGATACTCTAGCCTGTCACGTACCCATACAATTATGCAGGGTGCCTGGACATAGAGACATCATGGGCAATTGTGAAGCTTACGAAGTAGCCAAAGAAGGAACGTTACGTGAGGATGTAACGTCTTCTGCCGGAATTCCATGTAAAAGCCAATACTCTCTGGGTAGAAGAAAGCTGGTCTAATATGAGCAGGAAACGAATCGGCCAGCTGCTAAATCTCGGTAGAACCTCAATAAGCAAGGCCATAAACGTACTAACGGGCCATTGCGTCATAGGCAAACATGCTGGCAGACTCGGGCTTCCTCATAACGATTTCTGCGCAGCTGCGGCTCTGAAGAGGAGGAGGAGACTGTGCTTCACCTCATGTGCCAGTGTCCATCCCTTGCCAGAAGAAGATGGAACCACCTACGCTCTGGGTTTCTCTCCAGCTTAACCGAACGATCATTCCTACCAATCAGGGGCATAGCTTGGCTCATTTCGGAATCCAAATGGTTCTCCGCATCGGACTAAGTGGTGCCGTGTCAACTCTTTTCTGGCGTGTTGTCCTCATGAATGATGACGAGCTGTCCAACAGTGAGACTTGAAAACAGAATCTTTAGTAAAATTAATAACAATACTCTTTCCAATATTTAAATTTCAATGTCATTTTTATCTTTTTATCGTTATAATGCCACGCGGAACGTTTTTATCATGGTAACATGATTGAAGGAAAGCGAAGTAAGAATTGTGTATAATGCAGCTAGAGTCAATTTCAAAAGAAACACGATCCCAATTATTTTTAAAACTCTACTAAACATGGAAAGATCAAGCGTTAGACACAAATATTGTGCAAACTAGAATTGCGGTTTATAGCTATTCAAAGAATTTTTTTTTTTATAAACCAAAGGGAGAGTCTAAGCTACTGAAAAGCATAAAAATTGTCGCATGCGATTTTTTTTTAAAGGAGGGAGTCAGATATGTCGCATGGGATTTTTTTATACGAAGATATCCGACAGTTTTTTTTTGCCGGCACTGTGCTAAACTAAACGATCATACGGTTAACAAAAAACAGATGATCATGCTGTTTGATCAGGTGGACAAAAAAACGGAGAAAATAAATAGCTACCTAGATAGATTCCACGCCTGGGCCAAGCTTTGGAACATAGCCATCAACACCACCAAATCCAACAACTGCATTACTTCACATTAAGAAGAGGCGTCTGTACTTACAACTCAAGCATCATTCCGCAGTTGCATCAAATTTGATATATTGGTCTGACGCTGGACAAACGCCTTACATGGCGTGTAGACTCAATGATGGTTACGACACGCTGCTACCAAAAAGCTTAAGAAACTGAACTGGCTAATCCACCATCCAAGAAAATTATCGTTATGCAAGTGGTGGCACAAACTTGGCATTACGTCATTCATAAATGGGGCACCACTGATGCCTACAACATTGCCTATTTTCCAGAGTGCCAGAACAAGGCACTAAAAAGTTTCACGGCCGTAATACCACGCTGTAGAGGCCCCTTCCCATTATTGAAAAATTTCCCATCTCGACTAGCCAACACGCATACCTCAAGGGTAGATCCACGGAAACGGCTCCACATGAGGTTGTCCGCACGGCAGAGAGGGCGATTTACTATAAACAATACTCTCTCGCAGCATTCGTAGTGGGTGCTTTCAATAACGTTAGTACACGTGCTATCCAGGATTCTCTAGCTAGGATTGGCGTAAAGGAAGACATTGGGGAATGGATAGTTAACATGCTTAAAAGCAGAACAGTGCAGTCAGAGTTAGGAAACTCGACTCTAACCAGATATGTCAGTAGAGGGACACCAAAGGGAGGGGTAATCTCTCCACTGCTGTGGCTGTTAGTCATAGATAACATTCTCAAGGTTTTAGAGGAGACAGGGGCAAGGGTAGTCGCCTATGCGGACGACGTTGTGATCATGGTGTCAGGGATGTTTCCTAGTGTGATAAACAACATCATGCAGGGAGCTCTGGGGAGACTGTTAAAATGGATCACAGGATGTGGTCTAAACGTTAACCCAAGCAAGAGAGAACTGATGCTTTTTCACAACGAAAACCAAAATACCGACTTTTCCCCTTCTTCTTCTGAATGGACAACAGCTTCATCTTTCAAACAAGGCCAAGTACCTGGGAGTTATGCTGGACGCAAAACTTAGTTGGAAATCCAATATAGAGCTACGGGCTAGGAAAGCCACTGTGGCCTATTACTCTTGCAGAAGATCGCTTGGTAAGAGATGGGGCCTACGCCCTAAAATAACAGCACGGATGTACACAGCGATAGTACGTCCGGTTCTTACATGCAGGGCAATTGTTTGGTGGCCAGCTCTAGGAAAGAGCTATATAGTGCACAAACTTAGCGGTGTGCAGAGGTCGGCATGTGTAGGAATCACAGGAACCATGCGCACGTGCCCCACGGCAGCACTGAATGTACTGCTATATCTTCTCCCAATTGACCTCCATATCAAAAACAAGGTCTGCAACAGCGCGGTAATGTTAAAAGAAACCGGCTGCTGGGCAGAACGACCATATGGACATAGTAAAATACTAGGAGTGTTTAATAATCCTATGCTCAAGAAAACAACAGACTATACAGGCACACAATAGCTTTGAGAGCGACTTCGAGGTTAAATTTCCTAGCAGGATGGAATGGAAAGAGAACAGTTTTCAGAGTGATTTTGACATTTCAATCTTTACGGATGGGTCGAAGATGGAATGCGGTGTAGGAGCAGGGGTGCACTCACCACAAATAAGCTTAGACCACTCTTTCCGGCTACCCGACGAGGCCACAGTCTTTCAGACGGAGGTCCTTGCCATTAGAGAAGCATGTCGGCTGGCCAGAAATAACATACCGGAAGGTCGTAAGATAGCTATCTTCTTTGATAGTCAGGCGGCACTCAAAGCACTGCAATCCACCACTGTGAAGTCAAAGCTCGTTAAGGAATGCAGGTCGACGATGAGCGAGCTACGTCGTCAAGCTGATATCAGTCTTTTATGGGTTCCCGGCCATAGGAACATAGAGGGGAATGACAAGGCTGATGTATTGTCTCGTTCTGGTGCTCTCTTGATGTATCGTTGTCGGAACAGGTCTCGATTCCCCTGGCGGTCGTCAAGAGAAGCAACTTCCTGTTTTTCCGTCAGCTGGCTAGCAGACGGTGGAAAGATCTTGAATCTTGCAGAGCGGCACGTGTTACCTGGTCTTGTTACAACGAAAATAGGTATTTTAGACTCATTAACAGAAGACGCTCGGATACCGCAAGGCTCACAGTGGTTTTTACCGGTCACTGGTGTGTAGGGATTCACGCGGAGAGACTGGATATTCCGTTTAGAAGCCATTGTAGGAGCTGCTCTCAGTCTGTTCAGTAACATGCCCGGGTGTGGATTTAGGTATCAAAACGGCACTCTAGAGCTAATTGTGGCCCGTAGTGGACTATACGAGCCAGCCACGGAAACCAACCAACCAACCAGAGACCCCTTCACATGTCATCAGTAATGGATGGTAATGGTGATCAAATGACACAGTAGTCACTATCACACAAAGTTTCTGACGCCTCACAATGCACTGGCGTCTGCCCACACGCGCTGCTCAACAAGGCTTAAACTGAGACGGTTACACCAGCATGATCTCCCACTTTTTCTTCTTGATAAACATGAACTTGGTCGGATCAATCTTGTCAATGCTAGTCTGGTTGCTGAAATTTTATTTGCAATCTCTGTTGGTTCTGACGCAGATTAAGTTTCTTTCCCACAACAAGAAAGCACAAAGATGATGACAAATGCACAGAAATATTTATGGTAGGCCTAGACAAATGTAAATTGAGTACTTACGACTGAGCAAATCGTTACTTTTACTCTGAAAAATATCAAATAGATATGATAAACAATGCGCAATTGCAAAAGAAAATCTAAATGAAATATATTAACACATTTGGAATATTTTTATTGGATATTCATTCGATAATACTACAAATACTCTTTTGAACAATTTTTTTGCTGTAAATGTAATATGATTATGTTTATTTTGAATGATTAACCAAAAATTCTTAAGTTAGTTTTTATAATTTTTTTTTTTAAGGAACGTTGTTGATATTTGTTTTTTAGTGTAGAAAAAGAAAATGTTTTGCTTATGCAGTAGTTAGTAGTACTAAGATCTTAACTACTTAGCATGAAGCCATTTCATCATCTCCAAAATCATCGCAATCTTTTGTTAAGATGTCCGGTTCACATACAATAACATCATTGCAGAAATTCTTTGAAACGACAGCGCAGTCGAGTTTCTTCATAGCTTTTGATGAACATGCAAGGTCTGCTACTGTCACAACAGCACCTGATTTAACTGGTACATAAGTATCATCTGATGTATCAGTTGTTCCAATCGAATCAGAAGATAAGTCATATTGTTTCGAACTAGTAGCACCATCTTCAGATCCAGATGCATAAGATCCATGCAATGGCACAGAATCATCTGAATCATCTAAACCTGATTTGTTATCAATATTCATACGTTTGATACGATCTCCTCCGTAACGAAAATTGATTGAATCATCTGACTCGGATGTCATTGAAGTCATTGGAGTTTCTTTACGTTGGATTGGTACTGCATATGTTAAAGAGATTTTCAAATCTTTATCGATTTGTGTCATATCCTGGGCTTTTTTAGGATAAAATAACACCTTCTTTTTGTCCGCTAGACGAGTTAAAGTTATATATCCATTTGGATTATCTTCCAGTATTTCTTCAGCATTTGGCAAAGATTCTATGATATCATCAAGTAGTATACCATCTTCGTTTTTATCATATGCTTTCTTAAGTAGTCTCATTAATTGTGCGTAATTTTTGATATCATAGGTTGGTTTATATAAAAACTTTAACCCACCATAAACAGTTATTATCTTCTTATGTTCCGGAACACCTGTCATATACAACCAATAACGCACAGACCAATCAACATATTGTTGCTCGGTACCAGTCAATATCTTATCGAGATCCAACGGAGTATTTCTGCCAGCTTGATGACGCTTACGCATAAAGCATATAATTCTTCCAAGAACAATCGAACGTGAGACATGTCTATTTTCATCTACTTCACCTTTTACCAATGTATAGTCCTCTCTCAATTTCTTCAGAATCCTCTGTTCTTGCTCAGCATCCTTCAAAGTAAAATTCATTTTGTCAAGTCAGATAGATTTTTCTTTGTATAACTTATATTGGATGAAGCGTCTTAATGAAAATGGCGATTGATAAAAGTTGACCAACAACAAAATATGTTTTTTTGCAGTTGAAGATGGATGCAAAATTATAGAGAAATAATAAATCTACGATGAAACGAAATAAATAGAATCAAATGACATGCAATTCCAAAATAAATATCGCTTACCTTTTTTTGATGTCAAATAAGAAATACCGATTGATAAAAGTTTGGAAGCAAAAAACTTCTAGAACAATCGGTCACAAACACAATTGCAAAATCAGGAATCAAGCAAAGAACGTGCAATCAAATGAAGTACAAAGAATGCGAATTGTGGATAAAAAAATTAATCTACGAAACGAAATACATATGTATTGTCAGATGAAATATAATGAAATAAATGCAATTTTAAAATGATTTTTCCCTTACCTTTTTTTTTATTTCAAATTAAAAACCAAAAAAAATGTCGGATGATAAAAGCTTGCAAACACACTATGATGAACAATTAGGCGATTGTTATTAGCCAAATTGAATCAAATATAATGCAGGCTTAAAGCAAACTAGACGCACTTGAATCTTCCGACTTATAAAAATTATCAATCACAAAATTATAATAATACGACGCCTAAATCTAAAAAGCGTGTTCACTGCGCGGCGTCCTCAACTTTCAATTTGATTTTACAAGTGTGTGTGTAGGAGTATTGCCTACAGTTAGATATGGTCTTGCCATATCAGGTGTCAGTTGATGCTGGTCATGCCAGACTGTAACTGTACACTGTTGCATTTGACAAAGCTTGACTGGTTGAGTGGACTTTCTATTTTCACATATAGATGGCTTGACTCGTTCATTATTTCACATATTGCCAGATTATAGTTTTTGTTGAAAGTTACATTTTCATGTTTCAAAAATTTATAAATCTTTGAAAAAACCGTTAGTATAAAATAATATGACAGCTCTGTCCAAAACAACATTTTATGTATTTGATGATCATAGAGCAACTTAAAAACAGTTAAAAATTTAAATTTAATTTCAAATCGAACCTGGAAATAACAACGATTTTTTAATGTTCACGAGTTAAAACGTTTGCTGAGCTTAAAGCACCCTAAAATGCCGCTACTGCATTGTGATTGCAGACCAAACGTAGACATCGGCGGCGAGATTAGCATTACGAGACCTCTTTCATTTCCCAGTCAGAAAGAAAACGATAAATAGATTGGGATTGATGTATAAGTACATGATTATTATTGCTAAGATTACAAAAACAATCACACTGCTACAATGCTTTTTTGAAATCCTGTATTACGGAATTCTTAAATCCAGCTACAAAATGAATGTAATGAGGCAATAGCGACTTTCAAGTTCACTTAAACCGTTTGCCATAATTTACTTTTTTTGTTCACACGTATAAAAATCTTGTACCACACGTGTGTTGTAAAGATAAACTCAAAAGTTTTCTATAAGACTGCTTCACAGTCACTCAGAGTTTCGGAATCATCAGTTTTATTTTTCAAGTCATTAACGACGTATTCGATAACATAATTAAATTGTAAAAATATCCCTTTAACTTCTCCGATTCTGCTCTCTCATCGTGTTTCACACAGAGATTTCAAAGTCAATTTTAATTTAGTTTTTACAAGAGCCCAATGCTTAATTGACTTTGAAAAGATCATATAGATTTTATTGATATGTTTTGCCTATTGTAGAAGAGTAAGCTGCATTTTTCAAAAGTAAAATCCAACTGTGGCATCCGCATGGCTTGAAGAATGCTCTTGGATTCATATAAAGTATTCTAGTTTTGTCAAATCAAATCCCTATCATTGATAGTTTTGGATATCTAGACCATTTCTGTTTAGTTCTTTTATTATATAATGTATTTGTTTATTAATTCAATTGAGTAATTGGAAAATCTTAATTTTATTGATATTTTTGTTCAACACGGCTCATATCCCTGGTACAATTGAGCAAGTAGGCGTAGTATATCGAACTCTGTTTATAATTTCGTCAATAACGGATTTACGTTGCAGGTGCTCCCGTAGTGTCAGATCATATTTGTATAATAATTTAAAAAGGTCCATAAAATTGCCATTGTTGCTGCTATTAATAAAGTTAAAGGATTCTCAATGTCAGACTTTGTGAGTCTATATCAATGTTTCAAAAAAGTTATATGAATACTTTTGCGTGGTCCCCTCAAAGTGTAAGTGAAACCTACTTCTGTTACTTTAAATTTACCATTTTGTAAATGGAGCAATAGTCAATCAACTCAAGAGTTTTTGGTAAATGTACAATTGATATGTAATCTCTATTGTAGCCTATTCATAGCATGAGGCTTCTTTCTGCTCCTTAATGAAGTGAGAATCAAATCGTTTTACTTATATATGAAGATATGTAAGTATTTTACAGGTTTCAAAACTACAACTTTTAGCAAGACGATTGTGCTGATTATTATTAGCTTCATTTCGCTGATTTGATTTCTGGATATGCTAAATCTAAGGGGAATCCCCGGTAAAACATATTATCAGTCCAGAGAGGTAATAGGAGCACGTACATATCTATGCAAAAAATCAGCACCTTAGTTTGCTTAGAAACAGACAAATGCGGTCATATTGTACACATCCATACATATTAGCTTTTGAATGCAAAATAACATTTTGCTACACACAAATCGTGTCTTATTCCATATTAATTATAAACACCAATTGATGAAGATTTGATAACGATTTGATAATGGTGCCAAATAATGCATTAGCTATAAATTAAAATGTTAGGATCTGAAGAAGAACACCTATAGAAATAGGTGAAATAGATAGAAATAATAATAAGCACAGCACCAGGCGATTTTAAAATAAAAATATCACAAGTTTAACCAATTAGCTCGATTGAAATTGAAGTTAATTAAAATTGAATTAATTTAATGTTATCCAATATACCGATATAACAATTTGAGTTCTAAAGAAATCCTGGTACACGTGAGAAATGCCATAGAACTGTAAGCATAATAATTTATAATTTTAAGAATAAAAAAATACTGGCTATCTGTCTTGATATTCAACATGTATTCGACAGTGTTTGCCATAATGGGAGAGTGTGATTAAGGTAGTAAAGAGGCTGTTGGCAATCCAGGCTAGCGGGATGGCGTTAAACTTTGAAGAAATGTCGACATTGGTGGCGCAAGTAGAGGCAATAATGAACTCTTGTCCACTATGCCCTCTCACCGATGATGCAAATGATTTGCATGCATTAACTCCAGGTCATTTACTCGTGAGTAGACCTTTTAACACTCTACCAGAGGTCTACAGTGACGACATTTTAAGGCTGTCCATGGTGAATCGATATAAGCGAGTCATTACTGTGCAGCAAGAAGTATGGCGGCGGGAGTCAAAAGAATACTTGACCCTACTTCAACAGCGCCAAAAATGGACTAACAACATTGCAATAGGTACACTGGTCCTTCTGGCGGATGAGAACTCCCCGCCAAATAAATGTTGCCTAGGACGTGTAATGGAAGTGATCCCTGGACAGGACGGACTCGCAGAAAAATATCAATAAGTCATACTTGAATCAATCAATATCGATTAATTTGGCTTGAACCAAAAATATCAAAATGAATATGACTTTACTCAATCACCGGTCACACGGTTAATCAGGCTTGTATCAAGCTTAATTTATCGATATTCTTCTTGATTGATTCGTGCATGATTGGCAATGGATGGGACCTATAAGTTTGTAAAATGGGTTGGCAATGTAATCAAATATGAATTAAATACGATGTATCGTTAATATCGATATTAGTTTTACATGAACATCCCTACTAGTGAGTGACCCAGTGATAGTAGCATCATAACATATTCAACAGCAACTTAGTTCAATAATTCAAAAATGGAAAATAAAAGTCCACATTCAAAAATTTATTCAAATTACGCTCGGAAGGGAGTCGTGTCCTAAAGTGCAACCAAATGGTATTGATATACATATGACCACACGGTATCTCTGTCAAATACTTTGGCTTACATCTTGACCGCAGGCTAACGTTGAAAGCACACATTAAAGCGAAACATATATCTAGCTTACACTAAAATAGCGTAGGATTTATTGGCTGATTGGTACCATATCGGAGTTGAGTATAGAAAACAAAACTCTACTCTCAAATATTGAAATTTTGCAACTTTTACGAAATATTATCAATGCACCTTGCTATGTATGTAAGTAATGACTATACATAAAGACCACAACATTCATCTTGTCAGTGAAGGAGTAGTCAAGGTGACGAAGAAGTACTTGGAAAGACTGAGCTACAATTGTCCTCTAGAGCTACTGTAAGACTGTTAAAAGCATATCATATTCTTACTTACTTACCAAATAGATTTTAAGTTTTTATTTGTAAAATTTATAAAACTTCTGATATTTTATGTTTCATTGTACTATGTATAATACAATAGTTCGGCTCACTGGTGAGAAAAAGAAAAACTCTACACATATACAATATTTATTTTTTGTTAGTGTGATAAATACTAATTTATTGTATTCGTAATACCATGTTGGGTTTACACTTAAAGCAATTGTCATTTTGCAAAAATACGCATATCTAAATGTACCGACTACACACATAAACTACAATATCTTTATATATATATATATAATAATAAAATATTAAAACGAAACAACAAGAAGTAGTTCTTAGTTTTTTCTATGAAAATGTCAAACAAATTAAAGGCATAGAGATGCGATATATGTATGTATGTTTTATAATAGTTATGTTATCTTTTGTATTGTCTTCGAATCTTCATCAAATCCAATCCAATTGTCTCACTTCACTGCAACATTCATTAATTATCAATGTCCACCAATTTCACGAAGTTCACGCACTCCCAATGGTAATGGAGGGCGGAAGTTATTGATGACTTTGCCATTGAATTCATTGCAAGGACACTCCTCTTTGACATCATAACAGTTTAGATTACGCATAGCATCAAGTTGCTCTTCAGAGACTTCAATTGGAGTCTTGAAAACAATCCATATGACACATTCAGAGCATGGTGGTGTAGTCAAGGAACCCTCATAAGTCCAATAGGTATGCACATCGGGCAACAGTTTGCCTGGATCACAGCCATTGGGTAATGTAACACGATCGCCCTTGTGCAAAACAAATGGCAACAAACTAGTTAATTTCTCCAATTCTGGTTGCTGACGTAGACCAGCCTTTAGGAACACGCCCAATACAGCCAAACCATCGGGAGCAGCAGCTGCTTCACCGAAAGACTTATACTTTGTGGTATTCCAATGAACCAAATGCAATTCACCGGCATAGGAAACTCCATCAACGGTGTGCTCCGAACCCTTTGAGTTAGTGCAACCCCAATGACAATGGAATTGCTCAAGTTTAAAGATTTGATCACCTAGGGGACCACCAGTAAGTTCCGAATCGTTACCATTAGCATCGACACGCCAGCAGTAACCTATAATGGAAAATGATTGCAAAAAGTTAGTTAAATGAATTTTGTTTAAAAAATTTCAATGTTGTTCCACTTACCAGGATTAACCAAACTTTTGCTATGTTCGGGTACATACTTCCATCTGAGTGGTGTTACTTTCAAATCGCTGCCCTTCTTAGCACTCGATGGTGTAATATCAACTGGCGATTGTCTATGACCAGATGCCTGAGGGAATTGCTTGGCCCAGTGTGCTGGTCCTAAAAATATATAAAACAAAAATAGAATGAATAAAGTGAAAGTGTCATTTCAATAACAATTCTAAATACATATAATAAATGGACTTTACCATCTTTCAACTACTATGTATGTTAATTGTTTCAATTAGTCAGTCTTGTTTATATGGGAGAACAAACCATCAGATCAAACTTTATCAACAAAATGGTTCTCAAAATCAACAAACCAACCTAATGCAATTAACGCTGAATGACAGTTTTCTAATATATGGTCGAACTGATTGTCAACTGTGCAAAATACTGTTATAATAGTATGCTATTCTAATAAATTGGCTTGATTTGTTAACATTTAAAAATGGAAAAGTTTTGATATTACTTTTAAACTTAAATAAATTGAATCTTTTATTTAATTGAGTGGTGATCATGGCAAAAGATAGAGCTGTTAGAGAAGTTGCTTGTAATCTTGGTCTTAAATATGGAAAAGGAATCATACATAGTTTGAATAAGTCATCAAATTGGAAAGTAAAGTAATTGTTCCTTTCTCCAAATGCAATTCAATCTTAACATGATTTTCTGTTGTCTGTTATTTTTGATAAAATCTAAAAATAACAAGACTTAATTTTTGATAAAATATATTGATAATTTTGACCTTGTTTTGTCTTTGTTCTTTGATTAATAATACAATACATACGAGTACTATGAAACATATGTATAATACATGTCTGTATTGTACTATCTAATGCCTGTGACTTCGTACTCATTGCTTCCAATGGTGTGTAGAATAATGGCAAATTTACTATTCCACCCGCGCCATACATTTTTTATTTCAAAAATCTTCATTGCTCGCCTAATTTAGTCAAACAAATTTCAGCATAAATCTCCTACATAGCATATCAAGTATTCGGCAAAGTGATTATTATCATTTTTTTATTTTGCGGGTAGGGGGTCAAAAATGCCTTCTCATCGTCAAGGGTGTCGTCGCACCCCCGGTATGTGGTGTGCCACTAAAAACATCCCGCTCTATAGGATAAGAGTCCACCGTGGAACTGCTTTCGCATTACTTCAAGTTGGTATCCTCTTCTGTATTCATATGTCGACTATAGCATCCGAATCCAAGTCTCGCTTCTTTCAACTTAGAATGTTTTCAATGTAGTTAACTACTTGTGCCAATTGTGCTTACTCACCAGGGTCCCACACTGTTACACAGAGTCTCACGCTCTTGTTGCCATCTATCACATTCAAAGAAATTATGATTTGTATCGTTTACTTCTGAGTCCCCTTAAATGCAATTTGTATTTACCGCTTTCCCTATTCTGTGGAGATATTTTCGAAAGTAACCGTGTCCCGATAGCAGTTTTGTGATGGAAAAATTAACATCATCCCACTGTCTTCTTAGCCATGGGTTTGCAAATCAAGTGTTAAACACCCACAAGACAAGACAAGACAAGATTTGTACATACTACTATTTTCAAAACTACCAATAGATTTTTGTATTATTTAAATTATAACAGTAGTAGTTTAGTGATCCACGTTTTTTATAAGTGAAAACTTGATAGAGAGAAGAGATCTATCTAAACGAGAATTCCTACTTAACTGATACTTATCAAGAATTCAATAATATATAACATAATTAGCCATGAACTGTGTCAATGCAAAAATACTAAAACTTGTTTCTTTTTTCGTTCTGCTTTCTGTTTTTCTTTTTTTGGTGACTGTAGATGGTCGAAAACTGTTAAGAACCTTCAGATACAAACGAATGATGAATATATAAAATATTAAGAAAATAAAATAACATAAAAGTCATTGAAGAAATACAAATATTGTATTGTATATGTATATAAAGAGAAGCTTGATCATTTATAACACTTCTGTTTAATTCCATTGTACGCATGTACATATGTATGTATGAATAAATATTTTGCAATATTTTATTTTATTTTATTTTATTTTATTTTATTTTATAGACCAATAGTTTTTTTTTTGCCCAACGTTGAAAGTAAATATTTTAACAACTGAATGTGTAGAGTCTGTCTATTTGAAACTAAGACCCTGTCCCCTGTTTCAACCTAAAGCCCCTCTAACTTTATTTATTATCATTTGTTCATTTGTTGTTTGATAATAAACAATACAGTAAAGAAATTCTACAGTAAGATAAAAAACCTAGTTAAAAAATGTCACGTGCATTTAAAAAATAATATAAATAGAGATAAAATTCAAAAGTGTGGTGAAGTAAAATGAACAGCGGGTAGATAATAAAATTCTCACATATTACCCTATATACAATATTATTACAAAAATTCTTATAAAATGTTAAAAAGAAATATTTGATAAAATTATCTAAAAGAAGTTTTGAAATACATATGGTACGAGTATAAGAAGTAGTCTTTTATTAGAGCAAGTGTTGCTGCAATAGTTTAGTGTGGTAATATTTTCAGGGGATTATACCTATTATAATTTATATATTAAAACAGAAGAGAAATGAATTTATCTGGTATTTGTGTTTTATTTACAAGTTGTCCCCAAACAAAACGCGAAATGGAGCCCTCTTGGTGATGAAGTGACCTTGTCATTTGTCTACAATGTTCGTAGCCTTATATTGATCCAGATTTCTTTTATCAATAAGAATTTTATAGAAAAACACTTACCAATACTGAATCATATATCAAATGATGATTATACTATACTAGCGTTCCTGGCGTACTTTGCTACACCTCCTGAGTAATGTTAATGTAAGATTTTGTTGATTGAATTTAAAATATGTCCCTGTGCTTTACATGCAAAGTTTTATCCACAAATTTCTCGACAATAGCGGGTCCAAAATAAATAAGTATGCAAAAACCTTTCCCATGAAAAAATACATATATGTGCCAACTTTCATGATGATCGGTGAAAAGGTGTCAGAGTCCATCGCCGTCAAACTAAATTTCTCTTCCATTTATATATAGTACTAATGTTGACAAAATTACTATTGGCACCTTATCTATCAATCGATCCCATGGATGTCAAAGACTTTATACGAACTACAATCCTATACGCACTGGCCTACGTATTGGACATAATTAACTAATTCATCAACATCTTCTTGCCGGCGCATCGTCAGAACCCTATTCCTCGGCCTCTCTCGACCACATTTGAGATGTCTGTCTAAGTTTGGGGAAAGCTAGGCATTAATTTTTTAAAATCATTAAACCATCAGAACTTTTAAAAGAAAACTCTACTTGTAATATTGACTCAGTTTATAATTTCTTTCTTCATTGTAATTTAATCTCCTATTCTAATCATCACAAATGGATCTCATCATTGAGTAGTAGATCCCGGTAGCTAGTACTCTTGTAGTTTTAGGTGTTTTACAGAACATGGGTACAATCGTCATTTCCCCATTGCCAGTAAACCCAGAGAAATCCAATCAATAAGAAGGTCGTTTTCATTTAACATAATAGAATCCATATCAAGTCGTGATTTCATTGTTTATTGAAATAAAAAAGAAACCACTTATATAAGTATTTATTTCTTTTATCACAATGACAACACAATACTTTATTGTTGTCTGTATTGAATTAGTTGATAATAAGTAAATACTATTATAGATGGTCACTAAGAACTTCTTTAAAAACAATAAATCAATAAGCATTTAGATATCATATACGTATATCATAATGTTATCTATGGAAAGTTCAAAAGAGCTTGAAGTTTGAAGGCTTAAAGAATATTAATTGGGTTTGATAATAGAATTAAATTGAATAATTTCTAAATAAATAAAGAAAATTCTTCATACCTTAAAAAGAAAATCTTTTTCGCGTGATTTATCATTAATTTTTGGTGTTGGGTGCAATAATTAATTATTTTATAGCAAAACAAAGGTAATCATTTCTTTATTAATTTATTTATTGTATATTCTATTTGTGTGTATGTATGTGTGTGCCTGTGTAAATATTATAAGCAATTTGCGCATGTGACTCTTTTTTTAAAACAATAAAACTCTATGAACAAATACAGAAACAAAGAGAAAAATATGATAAAGCGAGAAAAAAGGAATGACAGATGGGGATCGCATATAGTATAATGCATTATACAATATAAATTGAATCAACACACCACATCGCAACACACTACAATCAATACAGACACATACACAAGCACCAATAAAACAAAAAAATGAGAACTTGCGCAAATGAATTTATTTATTTAAGGATTTGCACAAAAATTTGTTGACTCAATTGAATTAATAAGTATAAATATTTGGTTAGATTGGCTTGTTTAACTTTTTTGAAGAACATTTCAATCGAAAATCTAATTTAATTTCAACGACAAGAACAATTTAATAAATAATTTAATAAATATTCTCAAAAAAATTGAAAAACAACACTGAGCTTAGGAATCGTTCTTGAACATATTTTTATAGCCCGGGACCTCTTTCGTTAATTGGTATGATCAGCAATACTAAAGATATAAAATAGGACTAGTCTACCGTCTGAGTATTCCTCTCTACCTGACAGAACTGAAATTTGTTACATAGTCTTCTATATTCGAAATACTTTTATTTCATTATTTTTTGTAGAAGCTCCTATAATCAAAACCTTGAGTTATTGCATAAAGAAAAGATCTTTCAGGGACAAGTTTGTTCTATCCACTAAGTCTCATTTTTATAATTCCTGTAGTGATATGAATGGCTTTATATGGAAAATGAGAACAAAATTATACATGTTCTTAAATATGATCGGTATAAATGGTGACTATGATTCCAGTACAATTTTAACCATGAATCGCTTCACAATGAAACAATGAGCCGAAATAGTGACGCTCTATATTGAAAAAAGTCGTTCTTACCGCCTGACAACACTATTCGTCGTTTGGTGTCGCATTTTGTTGAGCACGGGACAATGGGAGATCGTCAACATGCCGTTCATCAACGACCAAGACATTTCAATGAACTAGTTGAAGTGGTCAGAGGGAGCTTTGCCCAGAACCCAAAAGTGTCTTATCGTTACCGCGCTTAGCATTTTAGCGTCAGTGAAACCACTTTGCGGCGCATTTTGAAAGATGATTTGCATTTATTTCCGTATAAAGTGCAATTGACACAAATAATTTTGCCGACAAACTGTCCACTTTGCTTTGAATACGGCCAAACACTCAGATGTCAAGAAGAGGCGACCAGATTGACTAGATCAAGGCAACAATTCGTGCCGAAACCATCGCTATACCGCCCGAGATGCTGGAAAACTCTCTCTCAAAAACTAGTCCAAATGAATTGCAAAGGAACAAACTGAAAGAAAATACCCCTTATATATATAAATATATAAAAATCAATTGATTGTAAATGAATTTTCACATAATATTACAAATTCCGTTATTCAACAAACATAAAGTTAATGTGTTTTTATAATTTTAAATTATATGTTACAAAATATTAATAATTTTATTTTAATTTTTTTTAATTTAATAATTTTGTTATTTTTTGTGTCTCCTTATTCTAAACCGGTTCCTTCTACGTCATAAGCTATTTTCATTGAAGCTTTTTTAATCTCTTTATTAAAAAGAAATTAAAATCTACTTAAATTTGTTCATTTTTGAATTTTTCAAGTTTTTAATTTGTTTATTTTTTGTTGGAGAAATTAAATAGTTAAAGATCAACAGACTTTGACTTTGTAGACAAATTATAAATTTACAGAAGATTTCTAACCTTTCAAGTTGATTAAACTTCTCTATCATAAATGCAGCTTATGTCATCAAAATTACTTTGTACACTCTTCAGTGTAAGTATTTTTTACTTTATTTACATTAAAATTGTTTTGTTTTTTTGTTTACTGCGTCAGTAAAATGAAATTGTCGGAATTTTTACTCTTCGTACAATATTCCTTTATATTTTTGTTTATTTATGGCAATAAATAAATAAATAAAGAAGTATAAATTTATGTATTAGAGAATAAAAAATTGTTTTATATTTATGATTTCCTTTTAGTCGTGTGAATGTTGAATGATCAGTCAGTTAGCCAGTCAGTCAAGCAGCCCGTCAGTCAAGCAGTCGTGGGTTAAGTCATTTAAGTTTTTTTGGCCATTAAGACAAGTTCGTTGACAATGACATGAAGTTTATTTGATTTTGCAACACGAGCTAAGTTACCTTAAATGAATAACAAATTCTACGAGTACATTAGATAAATATCTCAACTCTTCTCTTTTCATCTTTACTTTCTTGTTTAGTAAATCAAGTTAACAAAGAATATACATATTTATTGTTTGCCTTAAGAGATTAAATTCTAGATTATTCTTATTCCAAAGTCCATTTTAATTAACAAAAATTACCTCATACAATTTTAGTCTACTCAAACATTGATCCACAAATATATATATATATATATATATATATCCAATCATAATTCTAACTTAAATTTTTCAAATTCTTAAAGTTAGAATAATCAAATTATTGTATTGACTGAGTTGGGTCTACAAAGTCTACAAAGTTAATTGCATTAAAATATTCGATCAATCATTTTATACATAAAAGTCAAAATTTGTAACTTAAATTTTCAACAAAAGTTAAAAAATCAATATTTTTTTTGAGTTGGTAGACTTATCTACTTACTCGAAGTTCATTGCACCATAACATCAGATCTATCAAACCATTAAGATCCTCTCTATGCTAGAATGGGTTGTATTAATATGCTAGAACTCGTGAATTCAAATACGGTTTATAGTGTGACTAAAATAAAAATTACTCGGTAAATATATATATTTTAGAGATAATTTTCGAGCAATATTTATTTAAAATTTGTGTTCTAAAATGGTAAATTCAAATTAACATTTGCTAAATTTTGATCATTGCAAGAAAAATGTGGTCAAAAGTTAAATTAGGACATATCAACCAACAGAACTGGCAACACGAACGTGAGTTTCCACGATCTGACGTTTCCATTGTGAAGTTTAGCATTTTTTAGCATATTCGTCAACTTGAATATTTCATCTCGACTAAAAAATGAATTTAAATCGCTCATATTTTCGTGCGGTGATGTTTTACGATTTTCGATTAACTTGGCAAGATAGTACGTAAAGAGTTCATTCGGCTTTTGGTGACATAAGACTACCGCATATCGCTGGTTTATGGATTTCAATAGGGGACGCCCTACGCTACAGGTCGAAGGTTGAACGTTGACCAAAAACAGGTGTTACGCCCGAAAACATCGATGCTGTGCGTAAACGAATAATGAAAAATCTTCATGTGACATACCGTGAGATTGAGTCAACTGTGGGCATTCATTACATACAATATTGCATGAATACTTAGCTGTGAGAAAACTCGTTTCTCGTTATTGGTCAATCGCTTAGAAAAAAGGCTTGCGTTGGTTGAACAGCCCCGGATCTACGATTTTTTTCGAACCGGAGCAGAAACTTGAATCGGGGTAGAAACTTGATAGTGGCGCCTCTCTCTCCAGTGTTTAAGATAAATAACAAAAAAAAAATCACAAATCTATATATAATATATAAAGGTATTTTCTTAGAAGTCGACGGTAACCCAATCAGGCTTGGCGCTTTGTGGAGCAAGTTTTTTGTTTTCAATCATATTATACTATGATTTGGGCGCCTCCTGAAACTTGCTTGGGGCGGGTGCCTGGATTCGGAAATGCTTAAAAATACGGTGGTGGTGCTTCAAAGGATGTATTGTAACATGTGACGAATCATGGATCTATGCTCATGACCCGGTAAGTAAACAGCAATCAACCGTATGGGAGTTGCAAGAGGATGACAATCCAATGTAAGATGTTCGTGCACGTAACACTACGAACCAAATGATGACCTGAATGCGGACATATTGCAACCGGTTCACTAGTGAAACGTATAAGGTTCAATTCTGAGTGGTACCCGATGATCAGTTTGCCAGAAGTTTTTGGTGAAATGAGAAAAACAAACGGTCGACGTCGGATCATTCTTCATCATGACAATGCGAGTTCTCACAAATCGGCTCAAACAACGGAGTATTTCTAGGCACAAAACGGGGAATTGATGGGTCATCGACCCTGTACGATTTAGCACCGATTGATTTCTTTTTATTCCCAACAGTGAAGAACAAATAACGTTGTCAAAGATTTTCGACACCCGAAGAAGCGTATGATGCATTCAAAAAGCATGTTTTGGAGTTAGCTCAATCGGAGTGGAAGAAGTGTATCGAAAATTGGTTTAAGCGTAAAAATTATTTGTGAATCCAAACAATGCGTATTTCTGCCCATTGCAAAACTTTTGTTGTGCACTTTATGGATTCTTCGTTGATGTAACAAACATAAGCAAAAGCTCCAATTTCTTAAATTATAAGTACTTTGTGTAGGTGTTATTGAAATTTCATTTTTTTTCCTTATATGCATGTAATTAAATATATAAATATTTACTTTTAAATAAATTGGGATAAAGACATAAACATATATACATACTTACATATGTGTAAGGTATATGTTTGTATACTTTATCGATTTTAAATTTAATTTAAGGGAAATTTGTTCTTAAAATAACATAAGTATAATATGAGAATGGCGAATATTTTCACGTTCACTTAACACCCAGAATTTTGCACTTGTCTAAATATCAATAAGAATTTTATACATACTCGTATATATATGTACCTACTTCAATATAAAAGAAAATATGTGTAAATATTTGCATTTGTTATTACAATATTTATCATAAGTTTAGCTGGAATGAAATAAAATCGTCAAAGAATTTATTCTCAAAAATTGCGTTCATAAGTATGCATTTAACGCTCAAAAGTCAAACATTTGTTTTCTTTTGAGATTGTCTAGCGTATTTATAAGTATTTATTGGCAAAAATGAATTGATCAAAGTATTTTTCCTTTATTTATTTATTTTTAAATATTTTTGTTTCTCTAAATATAATATTTTTTTTTTATGGATCAAAGGCATTTAGATTTAAGATTTTTCAATAAAGAATTTAATGTTGATTTTTATAACACTAAAGTCTTTTGATTACAAACTAAAACACATTACTAATAAATGAGATATATGTATGTGTATAATGATTGTATCTATAAAATGTCTAGGCAAGTAGACAATGAATTGAAGTTTTGCGTGTTTTATATTTTGATTAAGGCAAAGAAAATAGGCAATTTAGCAGGTTAAGGTGTCCTTCATGTAAGCGGCTTGCAATTAAGAATTTAAGTACAAGTAAACCTGGATATACATTAATCAGACTTGACAAACTATTTTTTGTCCTCTACTCATTAAGTTAAGAAAACAAAATAAATATTCAATAATAAATAAAGGATCATGCTAAGGTAATAAAGATTAATTATAACTTTTCGTGAAATTACTAAACTATTATGATGAAGCAACAATTAAAGAATAATTATTGAGTTTTTTGATTGAAAAATAAACAATCTATTAGTTTTTGAATGACAATTAATGGTATTTGTCAATTTTTGTATTTTTTACCAATTTATAACAATTAAAAAAAATAAAATAGTAGAAACAGTTGTCAAGGTGAAATGTTGCAAATTTAATAATTCAAGATAAAATTCAAAGCTTTGACTGCATGAGAAGAATCTGCTTTTCAATGCTTCTAATACTGTATCTCATATTGGCATCAGGATTCCTGAATTATAGGAATCTTGTCCTAGATTCACTTGCCATGTAAATGCCTTAAAATTCAACTCTTATACTTCAGGATAGAAATAAAAATCCATAATCTCTTAAATTTATTTGTTTTAAAATTGCGCAATTGTTTGAATTTTATGCAACAAAATTAATTATTTTGTAATACTTTCTATATAGGTGATACCATATACAATAGTACAATAGTATAGTCAAAGGTATAACAGTGTTAAATGAATGAATGTATTTAGACAACAATAACATAAGTTGAGTTAATTGACCGATTGAACTTGTATTAATGCTTCAAAGTCATTAATCCATGAAAATGACCAAGGCATTGGGCGCAAACTATGTAGAATCGTATCAAGGTGAGCGTAAGTAACAGACATAGAACAAAGAACAATAATAGACAGAGACATAGAAATACATACTTAAATGGACAGATACTTTTGCATATAAAAGGTTTCTTTAAAAAATAAATAAGGGGGAGATTATTCTATTCTTTTGTTTGTTTTGTTAAATTTTTTTTTGTTCCTATTTAAAATATGTAAAATTCATAAATACAATATACAAATACTATATAATCTGTATTCTTTGCTTATATAAAACAGAATTATTAAGAAAGGGAAGCCTCACTGTTTTGCCATACAATACTTGGTATTGCAATTTCTGTAAATTAATAAATATAACAACAGACCAGACTGAGACTCAGGAAACTAAACAATATTAAGCGTAACTCAAGTCTTTCTTGGAAAGAAGTACATACTTTTAATGAAACTATCAACCTAAGAAGCTTTAAGCAATTAATAGTCTATACTATATTGCCATCGGTTCTATTCTATTCTATTGAGTCTCGTGATATAAAAATAAAAACTACTTATTTTTAATTGCACAAAAAAAAACTTGTTTCGCACTCGAATCAGACACATACAAAAAAAATTGAATCGGAAAATTTTTATTTACGTAAGTCACGTTGTCGTAAAATAAAATTTAAGTAAAAAAACACGAGAACGTTGAAATATGTGAATTTTGACAATTACTGAATTATGTACTGCAATGTTATTATTGTTTATAGTCAGTTAAAAGAGAGATCCCAGTAGATCGTATCTTCTATGAACCTAATAGGTAGATTTTTTGTTAGAGAATAAGAACTTTAAATCATAAATTTAATCTATTTTTTAAGTAGTAATGTATTCAACTCAAATACGTAAGTGTCCTGATAAAAGATACACTATTTTTTATTATAAGAAAAGAAAAAAATAACTGAAAAATGCGTAATTACATTTTCATGTATCCCAGTATCAAACTCAATCTCCTCAAACTGTTCTAGTACCTTACAGTATGGTAGAAGTAAATATTGTTAGAATTTAGGTAAATCTAAATCGCTCCCTTTGGTGTCGACTTCAACTTAGCATATTTTTTGGACTACTGCCAACAACACAACTCTTAAAAACCGCAACATCCCTAACCATTTACAATATTTATAAATTGTATTCGGTTGCTCGGAAAGTAATTGTATTTTCCACTTAAGCCGCAAATCATTACAAATATTTAGACAGCTCATCTGGCAACTATTGTGTGAAAAAATCGATTGATTAAACTCAATAGTTTTTCGTTGATGCCCTATCAAATATTGAAGGTGAAAAGCAGTATTTTCGGCATATTTTACTTTTTTACTATCGAAAAGGTAAAAATGCTGTTCAAGCAAGAAAAAAATTATCCTATGTGTATGGAGGATATGAGTTTATAGTATGCCAGTATCAAAACTGGTTTAGAGAATTTCAATCCGGTAATTTTGATATTGAAGATGCACCACTGAGAGATCAAATTTATCGAATTCGACCGTTCATGATCATATGTATGAAACGCTTAGGTTTTATCTGAAAGCTGGACATATGCAAGAAAACAATGTTAAACGTAATATATCATGGAGTAAAAAAGATGAACTGGCTCAGAGCACCTTGAAAGCCGATATTTATCAAAAAAAGGTGATGCTATCTATTTGGTGTAATTTCAAAGGAATCGTGTTTTTGAGCTTCTAACGGACAATGCAGCAATCTATTCTGAATTTTACTGTCATCAGTCCCATCCCAATTCTTTAAAACCCCTACATCCCTTAACATCTACAAAGTTTATAAATTGTAACTTCTAACTTAAAAACCTGTTAAAAATTTAGACCACAAATGATATTAAATCGCGAGTCGAAAGCCCTAGCAGTTATTTGTTTTAGATTAGATTTCATCTTGTTAAAAAAATTAAATGAGTTTCCCATTTTATATTCATTCACATTTAATTGCATATCTGAATACATTATTAACCGATATAATTGGTGTGGCTAGGAAAATTTACTGAGACACAATCGTTCTGTCCATTTATATGTAAAAAATTCTAGTTTTGAAATTATTAAACAGAAAATGGATAAAGAGACTCGTTATTGAAGTATGGTTAATATATGTTTCAGCTGGAGTTACTGCATTATTGAAATATATACAAGCTAAGTACAATTCTGCGTTTTATAACACGATGTTATAGTAGTATGTGTTGACATTTGGACTGGTAGTATTTTTATTTGAAAGAATATTTCTATTTGCATGCAAGGTAAATAAACTTTAGTAGCATCAATTAGGGTCTTCATGAAAGCGAATAAATCGCACAAATGTATAACAGTTGAAATTTTGTATAACATTTGCTCCATATAAAAAAAATGTGTGCATTCGTATAAAGTTGTGCAACAATTGATGCTCACAAATTTTTTGCATTTATTTGCGATTTGTGCAGTTCACAAAAAAAGGGTCGTTCATGAAAGTGACTACACAACTTTATACATTTGTGCGTTTGTGCGATTTATTCGCTTTCATGAAGACCCTAAGTGTTAATTCTATTCTGCCAATATTTTTTTCAATACTATCTAATTTCCATGTATTTCCTGATTTTTTAACATAATTTTCTACTTCCAGTTTTATCGTAACTTTTTAATCCAATTTCTTATTTAATTTATGAATATCGTAAAATAAATGCTAACAATTCATAACTAACTGCTAAACTGCATTTCAACAATAATTTCCGTATTTTTACTTACTAGAACATGACATTACAAGATTTACTCATTAAGATATTCACACCGAGCATTTTATTACATTAGAATAAATTTCCAATGGGATTTTTTTTTTTTTTCAATTGTGATTGTTGTTGTTATCGTTTGTTTTTAACTAAACTTTATATTTTATCTGGATTTTTTGTCGCATAAATTACGAAGTGTATGTGTGTGCTGTATTTGTTAATTGTGCAGTGTTTTTGTGTGTAAACAAAAAGGTTACATAATCATACGAAATGTTTAAACATAATTAACTGAAAATTAATTTTAAGTTCTGCTCTTGTTAATAAAGGAATTCATATGAATACGTGTTCATACATATTCTGAAAACAAATACAATAATAACTTGATTACTTTCAAGTGGCAGTTTCAGGAACACTTCTTTATGGGGAATACCCTACACAAAATTGAGTTTATTTCCGAGTAACGTTCGGATGTTTTGATTTCAAAACCTGTTTAAATAAATGAATCAGGTTTATTGATTCAGGTTGATAAATTTATGCATTTGGGTCATTCACGAGAATGCCAAAAATATCTACAGGTTTTACGTACTTTAATCATATTGAAAGGAATATTATATTTATCGCAAATTAAGAAATACAAGGTATGTTTAAAAAGAGAACTGTTCTTGTAAGAAACACTGGAATAAGGGTCTATTTGGAACTATTTTGAAGGGAGTTAATTTATGAGTACACCTATATATGTATACTTCATATTGGTTATCACTTTATTTAAACATCTGATTGAGTTCATTTGTTAATCATTCCTTGAAGTGTGATCACTTTTTAATCGATATTTGATTGTGAAAAACCAACAACTATGCGCCAGATCAAAGTGATTTCACTGTATACTAGAGTTCAGACCAAAATCTGAAGTGATAAGCTTATGAATGATAACTTTGTATATAGTAAATAAAATATAATACAATTTAAAGGTATATAGTACATAAGTGCACTTGATAGTCAACTAATTTTGTGATAAGACTGAAGAGACACACGCTCATAAACATAAATCTATATTGTGGATTTGATTTGTTTAATCTGTCTATGAAAACGACTCGACAACAATAAAAATTTGATTCAATAAATTTAATAAACAAATTAGAAAATTTGGAAAAATTTGTATCTGAACATCAAAAACAAAAAATACTATAATGCAGTTTATAGGCACTTCGTACATACATAAGTACTTATATCAACATACATTAATTTATGTATGATATGATATATTGTAGATCAATCGTAATGAATGTTAATATAATAGAAATTGTATCAAGGTTTGTTCAAATAGATAAATAAATAAATACGACTTTAAAGCAAAAGATACATAAATATTTTAAACTAATATTTCCTACGCACATTTTGGGTGTACAGATAAGTTTTATGCTTTTTTTTAGTAGCTTTGAAACTTTATTCAAAGCTACTGGTACCATACGTATTTTTCAAAGTATTGTCCATCGCTAGCTACGACTTTTCCCCATCTTTCAGGCAACATACGGAAAAAATCATCGTCTTTTGAGGCAATACAAATATAAGCCAAAATTTTGTCATCTTCGTAAGAAGCGAATTGCTGCTCGGCCAGGCCGTGATTCATCGACTGGGACAAGTGTTAGTCGCAAGGAGCAATGTGTAGTGAATATGGCAGGTAGGGTAGAACATCCCATTAAGGCGACTCTATAGTTTTTTTGATGACTTTTGCAACATGTGGTCGGGCATTTATCATATCTTATGACTAATTGGAGGCATTCTCAGCTCAATTCCATCAATTGTTATTGGTAACGCACCCAGTGAAATGACATATACTAATATTCAGAGTGAAATGATGACGCCTTAACATGAATAGATTTAATGCTTTTCTAAAAAGCTCAAAACTTATCTGTACACCCAATATCTTCGAGTCACGTGCCTAAAAGTTCAATCGCTTTAACTGACATATTTTTTTTTAAATGTATGTATGATTTTCTAAAACAATTCACTTGCCTTAGTATTCTGAATTTTATATACTTACATTTGACACCATGAATAAACTAACCAACTTCCTTAATTATTAAATTTAAATTAGAAAGCGTAAAAAATATATATGTAAGTATATGTATCTATTCTCATATTGAAAAACATTTACGTTTGTATATATGGTATATATAATGTACATACACACCTATTATGTACATATGGTAGATTTATTGTCGTATTCTGTTTATATAAGAAAATTAAATGTTAAAAACAAGGAGAGGCACAAACTTCGGTTATGCTGATAATGTTTTTACCTTTCATGAAACATATATTTGTTAGGTGGAAAACTTTTGAAATTGGGTTACATTGGTATAGGTTAAATCGATCTAACTTAGATTTAGCAACTTAAAATAAAGTATTCCACACAAGTATCCAAATTTGAATTGTTTGTTTAAAATATACCTATCACATACTACATTATGTTTGATTGGTCAAATGTTTAAGTGTGTTTATACTATAGATATTGGGCAAATCTATTGTTTCTAGGTAAAAAATATGGAAATTTTTCGATTACAATATAAAAAGTTTGATAGTTTTATAAACTAAAGAATAAGATGGACATGCAGAATTTATTGAGTCTCATAATCTAAGAAAGTGATTTCTATTCATAAACTTTACCGATTTATAGAGTATAACAATATTATCAGACCATGTAACAATGTTATAAACACAGTTAATATACTATTCATTTACTTTGTGATAAATATAACAAATGGCAGCTCCTGTAAATTTTCTAGTTAAATGCGTCTTACATTTAAGTTTCTCATAGTTATAATTATTTTTATTTTTTTTATAATTTCACATAAATAATCTCTATAATAATTTAATAGTTTAAGATATATTTTATAAAATTCAAAGACTTTTTAGATGAAATGGTTAATTGTTATGATCATTTGATGAGTTGTTCTTATATAACAGGAATTTTCTATTCATACTATTTACATGTCTATGAATAATACATACGAAATGGGCATAAATATGTACATATATGTTATTAAATATTGATTGACATATTTGCCTTAAGCAGTTATATTTTTTTGGCGCTTTTTTTAGAACCAACCACTCCCCCCTCTCCAAATTTCTCTAAGACACACCACTGTCTACTATTGTATATATTTTTTGTTTATAGTAAAACTAGTTTTTAAGCTGTGATCATTGTGAATACGGCATGCGATTGTTGTCTGAAGCCGATTGATTACAACAAATGCGATGATCAATGATCGAGAAATTCAGTATATTCCAATATAGTATATATAAATACATGTATACCTATATACTTTATATACCATAAATACACATAAACATGGTTTTATTGTGTTAAAAAACAAGTTAATTAACATGCACGATTTGCCATCACGAGACGTCGCGACTCGTGCAAACATCGATCAGTGGCACTTGCCGTCGATGATCGGGCTTAGTTCGTCGGCATATGAGTACCCATATACCATATACAACAATACATTGCATACTGTAGGTATATGTATATAGTACTTATATTGTACACATACATATATCTGAATGGACTTGAATGTATAAATCATTTCATTTGCATTGTTAATTACAGTGCGTTACACATTCTCATGTACTTAATGTGTGTAATTTAATGCAATCTCGTACAAAGCAAACTATCGATTTACGTATTCAATATTGTTTCGATCTCATCGATGTAAACTATAATTTTAAACTTTTTACACAGATTACTCAAACAAAGCTTTAATCAAATGATTGATTGATTGATTTATGGATTGAAAATTTAAGCCTTAGAAATGGCAAACAATTTGTACACTTTCTTGTTTAAAGTAAAATTTGAAAATAAATTTCGCATCGATATCTGGACAATTTATGTCCTATCCTATCCACTCCGATCCTCTCATACGATTTAGGACAATAAAAAATATAGACAACATATAATCTTGTCAAAATCTATTCGATGTAATGAATTTTGAATTCAGTGGGCTTATAATACCATACCATTGTGACAAATATCTAAACCAATATGAATATAAACTTATTAGTTTTCTAGACATCTTTGAAATAAAAATCAAAAAATGTAATGTTGTTTTACATATGTATAAACGGCAACATTTTAAATAAAAAAAATTTAATGTATTTTAATTTTGTGGTTTTATAATATATGTATAATTAAAATTCTCTGTGTACAATATATACACCCAAAAAATGACTGAAAAAAAAGAACATCGGGATTTATTAAAAGCGTATTTCAAGTCCATCAATGTTGCCTGTTGGGTAGATGTACTTTCCGAAAGTCAAATAGTATCCATAAATAAACTTTCACATGCCCTACGCGATGATGGTTTACAGGGAACTTCTTATCGTGTGCGCCATTTGTTAGAACAAATTGGCATCCAACCACCGATGAGTTCAAAACGGCTACGAGTTTATATCGATTTAAGTCGTGGTAGTGATCTGGCATTTTTGTTCTTTATTTTAGAGGGGCACTATAAAAGTTATGCAAATTGTAATAATTTGACGCGCAACGAAAAACTTCTAATGACAGCGATTATGAAATTGGACTTGGCATTTACTATTGATGCCCTCGATCAAATTTTACCATTATACACGCCACGTCCTAAAGAGAAACGAAGGAAACCCATGTCTCCTTCATTAATATCGAAACCAAAAATACCATTAAATCATTGTCAAATTCAAGCAAGACTAGCCAACAAAGGATCGCCATTGTTCAATCCTTACTTTCAGAAGCTAAAACGACCAAAGAGTATTCCTTTAAAAACTAAATGTCCGATACCTAATTTTCGTGTAAAAGTGAGACCAAAGAGATTTCCTCATCAGGATCGTTGGTTTGCCAAATATGAACTACAGCCCGCATTACGTGTGGTCCAGAAAACTCTAAAGAGAGCTGTTGATTGTTTGCTTGAGAGTCCGGGCTTTCCACAAATTACCGATGAGAAAGCTTTGTGTGCAACGCATAAATTTTTACAAGAGCAATCGAATCTAGTAAAGGATGCATTAACAGTTGCTACTCGGGATCGTTGTTTACATTTACTTAACGTTACAGCACATCAAGATAAGGTAAGCTGAATAAAATACTATAAGTTTTTATGTTAGGAAGTTTTAAAGATCACTCTAACCATGAATTCTTCTGAATTCACCGAAACTCTTCCTTCTATCCTATGGGTTTTTCTATTAGGCCCGCATTGTGCGCATCGTAAAACAACTTGAAGATGACATTGACTGGTATACAGTCAAATATAAAAATATCACCAAACTGCAATTGACACCAACAAAAATGATGAGAACAAATTGTAATCAGTCATGTGAAATATGTAGAGCTATGGTTTCAACATTGGGCGAACAGCTTGATATGCGAGTTTGGTACTGGGAAAATAATATAGAACACGCTGCGACTGTTGCTACGGACACTGTAAAAACCATCAGTGGACCAAATGCTGTATTCAAGGTACTACACGACGCACAAAATATTGATCCGGAAACAAATCAAAAGCCGTTTTCCCAAAAGAAAAAGAATAAGTATTCATGTCTCTCAGGTCCAGTACAAAGATTACTTTCCGTATTGAATGGTTGTCGTTTGACTGAAAAAATCCATAAGAATGAGATTCCTCCAACCGAAATAAAAAAGCTCCATCACAAGGCAACACTACAATATTTTAAAGCACAAACTACTCATATTGCACATAGTTTCTATTATATGGATATATTTCCAACAAAAGAAAAGTTACCCCAATATCAACGAACCATACATAAAGCTCTCGCAAATGCTTTGAGAGAAAATCCCTTAAAAAGTGTTGATTCAAAGTTAAAAATGAATCAATTAAAAAATTGCGATACTCCACCACCATTGGCACCGTGCTCCGAACGGAAACCGATCCTAAAGAACAAACGAAATCGCACAGGACACTTTGGGCTTTCGAGATCATCATCATTGTCATCAATAATTGAAAATGATTTAATTAATAGTGAACAACATAGAAACAAAAAAGTCAAAATGATGAATAAAATTGTTGACTGCATTGAAAACATTTGTAAGGATATGTTTCAACATGCTAAAGAAGTGGCCGAAGAGGAATTACGTCTAGCAATTGAAAGAAAGAAGGCAACTAATACTGAATTCGATCGTTTAGAATATAAGCATATAAAATACTTTGATCCAAACGATGAGGCCCTAATGTCTCGTTTATTATTTGATGGCATGAATATTTTAAAAAAGGATCGACGTTTTGTCCTTGCCTCGCTCCCAGAGTCACATAAACTGGTCGACCTTGTCGAATGGGTCAAGCGTCGCTATGGCAAATCATATACAAGTCAAGAAATAGCTCGTAGTTTCCGATTATCATTGCCAGTATTCTGGGCAGTAATCAAGCTGCAAACCAAACCACCCCTTGTTAAACATGGAAATATGCCACTTGGAAATTTGTCATACTCTAAACATAATGAAATGATGGAAATTGTATGTACAATAATTCATTATTTTTTTTTTTATTTCATCATTTTTTACTTTAATATATTGAACATTTATAGAGCGAATCCATTAAGAAGTTATATGCAGATAAAACAAATAGTGAATTATTTAGTAATTTGAAATATATTTGGTTTGCTTTGGGTGGCTATTTGTGTGCCCGTGGTCCACCGATAGAACTATTCAATGCATATTTCCCAGCAAAAGAAAGTGATATATATCGTGTTAAACTCTGGAAAGGTGAACATAGAGATTTCAAACAATTTCTAAGAACACGTCGCAAACATGAAGCCAAAACAATAAAGCTTTAAGCTGAATGTTAATTTCATTACTTTTTCCAGAAGAAAAAAGAAACGGGGTGTATCAAAATTACAAAAAAATGTATGAAATTTATTTTATCATAAATTTCTTTTTGTAAATAAAATTCTCAGTTATATCATATCATACATAGAATAAAATCGTAGATACGGCTGTGTCTGTATATTAAATATTTTTTTGTACACATTTCACTTATGTTACCGAGATCAAATAAAAAGTTTTTAGAATTTTTGTCTGTTTTTCTGTACGCTTGGGCACGTTAATCTCTGAAACGTCTCAACCGATTCGCTTGCCTATGTCACTGATGTATAACAGCAAGCTTCCAAAAACATTTTGTGTATCCAATCGGTTTTGAAATAAAATGGACTTTATACATAATGGTTTGGCACAAAATATACTGAACCATTGAGTGCATTGAGTATGTTCATGGGAATATTCAATGATCGCGTCGTTTACTTATCATTAAACTAATCAAGTAGTTTTTGTCAAACACATCACTAATTCTAAAAAAAAAAAAATTTTAATAATAAAACTGTCATGGGATTGATTTGATTTTTTTCTTTGTTCGGTCATAACAGGTCTCCTAGTTATCTGTATATAGAACAATGAAAGAGAAATTTAGTTTGACAGCGATTGACTCTGACACCATTTGACCGATCACCATGAAAGTTAGCACATATATGTATTTTTTCATGGAGAAGGTTTTTGCATACTTATTTTGGAACATCTGTTGGTGGTTTATACTATGCATATAAACCTTAGGAACATAGTTAAAATCACTTAAGTCGTCTTTGTCCAAAATATCAGATAATTTTTTACACATCGATACCAATCGATCGCATTTCACTCATTCAAGAGAAAGAACCAATTATGACAAGAATAATGAGTACAAAAATCACACATTAACATTATGCAGAGGGTGTAGCAAAGCACGACGGGAACTGGAACTTGTAACTTTCTAAATTATACAAGGTTTTAATAGTTTCAATTTAGATCAATCTTTGTTACTTCAAATTCATAAGCTCAGAACATTTAAAAGAAAGACCCAATGTTTGTAGTCATATATGAGTTCTTTTATCATTTCAAATTGTGCCTACAAGTTTTAATTGCAATAACCTATGAGCACCTTTTAAGTGAATTTCGTTTGGGAACTATCTTTTCCAGTTATCGGACAACTCTGCTTTTGACTAGCCATTTGCATTCAGCAATAAAACGTGTCTGTATAAAATTTCAGTTTGATATCATCGAAAATTAAGACAAAATGACGGGCGATCAAACAGACAGACATGTTTTTTATGTACTTTATAAGTTCGCCGATTCTCGGTTGGCTCTATGAATTACAGACATCAAAGCCAAGTGATAATATCCGTTCACACTGTTGTAAGAGGTTTAAAAATTAATAAAACATTGTATCTGTTGAGAAAAAGTGTATTAATCTATTATATTGGCTCGTTTGAGTCCCCCACTAGTGATTCTCATGTGTGAATATTTTCTTAATAAAAATGTAAAGGCTTCTTAAGAAAGTTAATTTGAACACCTTGAGAGACTACGTTTTTATCATTAAATATTGAAATTAAGTTTGTTAAACTTAGTTGTGATTTTCCATAATTTGTGGCATTTTCATATGATCTTACCAGATGGGGTTAGTCATAAGTCATTCATTCAACAATTGTAATTATAAATGGAAATCTTTGTAGTATAAAGTAATTATTCATTCCATGGGGAGAGAGAAAATTAAAATAAACAAGTTTTTGAGCATGCGTAGCTTATTTAAAGTTAATGTCTTACAAATTTAAGAATCTGTATATAGAAGATAAAGAAATGAGGATAGTATATACACCGGTAATCATAATTATTGCTCAGCATCTAAATACATACATAACTAACTATACGTATCTAAGTATGTATGACTAACAGGCCTTGCGCAACGCACCGAAGTAAACAAAAAGTAACAAGCAAAACAAATAAGCTGATAGCCAGATAGAGAAAGACCGAATTACTGAAAGTGAAGAAGTAAGAAAAATGTTTCGAAAGAAGAGAAACCGATAAAACCCACATACTAAGTAGTAGTAGCATTTCTTATTGTACTACTATTGTACCTTGTGGTATCTTTGCATATAAGTATTTGAGTAACTTTGATTGTGATGAGTGCGTGACTTACCATTTTCTTCCGTGTAGCCCCAATGGTTGCTCATGTTTTTGTGACTTTCGTATATAATTTCTTTCGAATTTAGTATAAAAATTTAAAGTTTTTTAAATAAAATTAAAAAATTAATTAAAAGCTCTTTCAATTTCAGTATTTATTATTTTTATTTATTTTTTTTTATTATTATTTAGTTCGTTAATTAATTCAACTCAATTGATTTCCGTTTATTCTTGGGTTTATTAATTTTTTTATTTCTTGACACTTTTCACTAAGCGCGAGAAATTGTAAAACAAAACTTTTTTATGGAAAGAAATCAACAAACGATCGCGCGAGAACCCAATCAATCCAATCAGATACAAGTTGTAGACAAAACGCGTCTGGTTTGTTAGTCCGCTGAACGTAGACTGGCTGAGTGACTTGAAGCGGTTGCGTTCAAAATAACCAAATCAGCGGACGAACGAATGGAAAAAAATAACAAAAATTAAGAATAACAAATACAAGTGCAAGGTAACGTACGAAGCAGACACACAGATACATGTATTACATATAAACACAGATACAAATACCAGAACGCGTCGTCGGTCGCAGCACCGATTGCAGTAGTCGACGTTTTATACGAGTGACTACTATGACTACGTCGAGCCGGGGCCGTATCTTCTGCGTTGGGTCACTCATAACCCAAGCCCGTAGTACTGCTGTCCATATCGTAAAAGCGGTAGGTGTGGGGGTGCCATCATCATCATCATCGTTAATGACACAACAACGACAAAAACAACAACATTCACAAGTATATCAATTGTGCACTTTCTTGGTTGTATGCGTGTTAGTTATTGTAAACATATTGTATCTTGTTTTTGGGTTTGTTTGCTTCGTCGTCTCGGCCTGAAAAAATACACATCGAACACTAAAAACTCAGAGAATGAAGCGTCGAATGTATAAGTTAGGCGCGCGCGCACGCTTTGTTCATCTTCATCTTTATTTTCATTTTATTTATTAACGTTTGGCGTGGGGAGTTTTAAAATTTGGCAAAATTTCTACAGAAAATATTATACCTCAGTAAATGGAAAATTGAAAATATTAGAAATGAACTCTAATTTATATAGCAATCAAGAAACTACACTTTAAGTGTTTACAATTGATAAATATTAAACCGAAATCTTTGAATGATTTTTATAATTAATCAGTTTGTCATATGTCATATCCATTTTGTGTAGGTTTTCAACACTGGTTTTATACTTTTTGTATAGAATGAATGGCTGTCATTAAAAATCCAGTTGCGTTCCTACAACTGGTCTGTTAAGGCCAAATGGAGGAAGACTACTGGCATGAGCCATCTTAAGGTGGTCAGACGCCGTCTCCGCAATGGTTTGATACCTCAAATAAAGTGATGGCGAATAGAGGAGTTGGCGGTTGGGTATCATACCAAATCGAAGCGAAGTTCCCCTGTGACAAAATTGCCAAACTATCCAATTCTTTGAAGGCTGCCCAGGTTCGCCTTTTAAGAAAACCAAGGCGCACATAAAGGGTGTTTCGGCAATGGTTTCCGTGAGGCGTGAGGGGTAATAAAATAAAATAAATAAAATTTATTAAATGTAAGTGGATTAACGAATTGGACGAAGTTTATTTCTTCTGAGGCGTAAGACAGATCACAACAAATGCAATCGAAGTCTATATACAATAACAACAAACAACATCATTGTACTTTGCCGGCATATTCTCCCTCCCAAGTATTGTGTGAATATAATAAAATATAAATACTCATCACAACTTTAGTTCGATACTTGTAACTTAAGCAACCAAGACACGATACAACGATTGTAATTTGCAATACAACATTTACGTATGTGTGCATGATACAACATACAACACATGCAATTCCATTTTTTGTTATCTTTTCAAATGTGCAGACGTCAATGTCAATGACGGACGAAACATTATTATTGTTTTACTATGATAAAATTCAAATACTTTTTGAAAATTTCAATTCAAATTGTATTACAATCGTTGTATCGTGTCTTGGGCCCATTTAGAGATCACGATCATCACTTTAACGTTTATATAACTTGAGATTTAGAGGCGATTCAATTGAGCGTAGTTTATCTTTTACATTGTTATACAGATGTACTCGTAACATACTATATGGTATTATTGTTTTTATACTCTTCACGGGAGTGAATAGTATTATAAGTTTGTCATGAAGATTGTAACACACAGAAGGAGAAATCGCAGACTACATAAAGTATATGTATATATTTGTGATCAACTCGATAAGACGAGTTGATTTAGCCATGTCCGTCTGTTCGCAAAATTAGTCCCTCAGTTTTTGAGCTAGAGAGCTCATTTTGAACATAGATTTCCTTTTACCAAATGCTGAACATTTGTCGGAATTAGCCGAATCGGACCACTAGGGTGGGTACCTCCCATACAAACCCACATTAAATGACAAACTTATAATGAGTAAGAGTACAATAAAAATACAGTGCCACTCAAACTGTGCTTATATTTGATAGTCAACAGTGTTCTTTGTTGATACTCAAACTGTAACAGAGAGTATATAGTGATGCTAAGAATTGAAGGTTGGATGCCAACCGGAGGAGCGTGAAGAGTATTACATCTTTGGCCAATGATAGCCTTTTTTCTGGTTTTATATAGTATATATTGTATATTTAATAATTGAAAATCCTGTGGATAGCATATAGAACTGACATTGTTCATTTCTATCAAAGGGTTGCAAAATTTTTAAATGTCATAAGAAAGAAAAAGATGACTGTCAAGAGATGGCATTATGTTATCTTATTAAGAATAAATATAATATGTAATACAGTATTAACAATCTCTAGATACTTCACAATTCCACTTCATTGTAAGAATGATGCAATTATTGCTATAAGCTACTCATTACAAAGTTGTTTATTTTATTATCCTACCACACAATACAATACACAATATGAACAAATAGGTTGCCTAGATACTTATTTCACTGTTGACATCAAAGGATACGAAATAAAAAATGCGTACTACCAATAAACTTACAAGTATGTAAGTAATTAGGTAAATGCTATTGCATCATATTAAGAGGATGATACAAAAAAGGTATAACAAATATACATAATTACTTGCATGACATTTGAAAGTGCAATAATGTTGAGGGAAAAAAATATATGAGACACACAGCAGTAATAGGATTAACTCATACAAAGAAAATTTTCTTTCCTATAGAATTCAAATTAAAATCATCATGGTTGTTGTTTCTTTATTTTTTCTATCTGTCTGTTCGTCCAAGTCACTTGGTATCTACTTAGTACCACTTTACTCATTTGTCAACACTACTGTGAAATTTCACCATATATGTATTTTCATAATCTCTTAGAATATAAAGCCATTTTTATAGGATAAAAGTATAATGCCTTTGGTATCTTTATGGCCATACTAATTGCCTCCCATTTGCTTCTAGACAACTACACTCCGGGTGTATACACTACATCCAAGCTTGTCGCGGACTGCCGCTCTTTCCTAGATACTCTAGCCTGTCACGTACCCATACAATTATGCTGAGTAAAAAAGTAAAAGTAAAAGCCAATACTCTCTGGGTAGAAGGAAACACTTGCAGCATAGCTAGGCAAACCTGGTCAAATATGAACAGGAAACGAATCGGTCAGCTGCTAAATCTCAATAAGCAAGACTATAAACGTACTAACTGGCCATTGCGTCAGAGGAAGAGGAGACTGTGATGGAACCACCTAGGCGCTGGGTTTCCCTCCAGCTTAACCGAACTATCATTCCTACCAATCAGGGACATAGCTACGTTCATTTCGGAATCCAAATGGTTCTCGGCATCGAACTAAGAGGGTGCCGTGTCAACTCTTTGCTGGTATCACAATGGGCCATACTCTATTTTGTGTCTAAGTGAGCCTCTCGTCTGAGGGCTGCCACATAACCTAACTTAACCTTGGTAAAAACATAATTACCATTTTTTATAAAAAATGAAATACATATCTTATAAAAAATAGAAGTATCCATTTGTTTGTGAAATAAATAATGTAATTTTTGTTTAATTAATTTTTTTTCAAACGAAAACTTCATGTTTTGTTCATTATTCAATCAATTATTTGCAATCTCCAATTTTATTTCGTTCTATTATTGTCGCTAAAAATAACATTTTACCTTTGATAGATAAGAACTAAATATAATATAATATGATATTTCCTGTCGTTACTCATAGCCATGACTTTTGTATGTTGACTAGACTGATAATGCTAAATGGAACCGACTACAACTTTACATTGTCTTGCATTTAAGAGACAATAAAATAATTTTCGATGATGATAGAGCGATTTTCTGCTCTGTGCATCTAACATTCCTAGTAAGTTTTAGGTTACTTTTGAAACCGTTTATGACTACTTTAATAAATGGAAGGCAATGAGCAATTCAGACAAAACTCAAGCCATCTACTTCACTAGGAAAAACGTGTTATATTTATGCCCACTAGCCATATAAATTAGCATAACACTGATATCCCTTGGGAACAAGGCGTTAGGTACCTGAAAAATTGTCTTAGAACCCAAAACCATTTTTAAGGACCATATAGCTTATAACATTAAGTAAGTAAACTGATTCATTCGCTTGAATATTTAAAACAAATCTTCAGCTAAGTTTTGCAAGCTATAATCTTCTATGGATTTTGGCCTACCGGGGCACCACACTATTATCGACTAGCATAGGCAATCCAATATTAAAATGTTCGTTGACAGACTAGTCCGACTCAACCAAAACTTCAATGATACATGTAGATATTTTACCTATTCACATATCAATGAAATTATTTAACATTATTAGCGTTATATTTCGAGTTTAATTTTAAGGTTTCAAAACAATTCTATTGAGTTTTCGCAACAGACCACCTAATTGTATTTTCCACAGTCAAGCTGCTAATCATTACATATATTTTTACAGCTGATCTGGCAATGCTTGCATCAAAATATATATAACAAAATTATCCGATGTGTCTGGAGAGGATGTGTTGATAATACGCCAGTGTCAAAACTGGTTTCGAATTTCAATCCGGTAATTTTGATGTTGCATATGTACGACGTTCTGGCAGGCTAGTTAAAGCTGATGAAACGTTTAGGTTTTATCACAAAGCTGGATATATAGGTTTTTACGTGCAGAAATATGTGCTGTCACGATGACGTCTGTGATTTGCGTCTCAAAAGGCTAGAAAATGATTCGTATTTGAAGCGAATCATCATTGGAGATGAGAAATGTATTGTCGTGTTTTTTGAACTTCTACCAGACGATCAATTCTGAAGTATACTGCCATCAGCTGGACAAATTGAAACAACTCATTAATTTTAGATATATTTAATAAGAAAAAACAAATGCAGCTATTATTTTTATCATGCAATAAAATTGAATTGAATTGAAGAATATACAAAATTTGAATTCTAAGTTCTTTACCATTTTCTAGATTAACTGAAGATTCTTTAAAATGAATATGAAAATTTATAAAATTTGTTATCAACGATGTTTATCAAATTTGATACACTGTTTAAAAAGAGAAAACTATCAAAGTCCTTAAAATAGTCATCAACTGCAGACTTTTCTACGTTAATTTCCACTGAGTCGAGTCGGGTCTACGTCCCAGAATCACCCGAAATTAGTCGGTTAGGAACTACTCATCCCTACTGCAAGGCTTCAGTTGTTTATGCTACAGCCTCCTTTAGAACTACAACAACAATTTTAATCTTGATTACTGTTTCCCAAACAAGCTCTCTAAAGCTTTCATGGTCTCGTTCAAATTGAAAACGTACCCTGGTCTTTTCATGTTTGTCTCCCCATAAATTGGAAGTACATTACATAAGGTACTTGTACATGTAATAAAAAATAATTTTAGCAGATAAGCTTATTAGGAAATGTTATCCTCAGACTCGAGAAAAGCAAGAGAAAACATCAATTCGAGTACAAGACCAACAAAATCTAAGGATTTTTAAGATTCAATACGAAAAAAAAAAGTTATATAGTAGATAAATCTCTAAAGCTGAATATTTCACAGGATATATTAATCAAATTTTACTCTTATGTATTGTATATGAAAGGAATTCCAATATCCAATATTAATGACCCAAAAAATCTTATAAACATTCCTTAATATAATCGAACATTTTTAAAATATTGTAGTACAATAATTTTTCTTTTCATTATTACTGGAAGCAATCTTTAGGTCTTGTTTACGAACAAACCACCCAGGCAGAGTCTTTTCAACGAAAAAATTAAGCCTATTTGAGTGTGTGTGTGTGTGTGTGTGTGTTTGGTAAACAAGTATGTTATGGTTATTGTTCTAAGCGGGACCAATTCTACGGGCGTTTAAATTTATTTTCATTATTATTATTTTTTATGTATTATTGTTGTTGTTTTTGCTTCTGTTATTATTTTGATTTTTAGATTTTGCAATAGTACGAGCATCGAGCACAACAACAGTTTTCGAATGTGAAAAAATTCTCATGACAAATGCTAAATGATGAGTGTCTATGTATGCAAATATCTGTGTAAGCAGAGGAATAACTGTATGAATATGGTGAGCGTTATAAACGATTTGTTAGCGAAGCAATTCTACAATAAAAAGAAAGGGGTTGCCTTCATGTCTGTCTATAGATCACTTTTTGTTTTTTTATTTTGTGGTTACACAAAATTGCGTAACACCGGCAATTATTATTGTATCTGGTACATGTAGAACAAATGATTTTTTTTTGTCAAATCTTTTCGTTATGACAACTTAATCTTGTTAGTATTAAGTTATTGTATTGAACGTGGTATATGTAAGTTACCCTACTCTATTCAATTAAAGAAAATATTAACTACAATATTTTAGAGGGAGAGAGAGAGAGTTACTCAGTTCCTTCTATAACAACTTATTGTATTATAAGTAAGTAGTAGTCATTTATTATATGATTACTAAGAAAACACTCCATATTCACATATTTGTTTGCTTTTCAAATACTTTTTGCATATGCTATACCTCTATAATCTCTTTAATTTTATCACAGCGGTCATAAGTAGATACTTTGGTCTCACGATACCGTATTTTATATACTCATATTCTTCTCGAATGCGTAATCATTTAATTAACTTAATATTTGCAATAATAAAGTTAAATAAATATTTGTTGCTGTTGCGGTTATAAAATGTTCATAGGCTGATGGCAGGGAGCAGAGAGTAGAGAGCAGTTGATGAGTGTGATCACAATCACGTGCCTCATAGCGACAGATAAAAACACCGTGGAAAACAATATTGTGGAAAAAACAACTGAACAATTTAGTTTCTTTCCTTTTTAAAATGCATTCTGTTTTGATTGTTTCCTTGTTTAATTAATATACATACAAGTTAGTACAAGTATCTAGAATATTTGAAAATTATCAGTGTTGAAATCATTCAAGGTCAGAGTTTGTCAAAGCTCGCAAATGCCATATGTCTGTCTAGTTTAGTTTTGCAATAATTCATTTTAATTCCTTATAATTTATCAGGTTTTTTGAGGTCTTCTTAACTTAGTACTTTATAATAAATATACGTGTTGTCATTTCTATATGTTCCTATAAGAATTCCATTGGTTACTTTTAAATAGATTGATAATACCTTTAAATTTGCCTTAAGATATCTTTGTATAGCATTGTATCTTTTTTGAATAGAAATTTATCTTCAAAGTGTACTTGAACTACATATTATTATAATAATAATATTTAGTTTTGATAAGAATCTCTCTTTCATTTATACTTCAAATGCGCGTGCCGTTTGTTTATGATACCATACAGAAACTCGAGATTTTCTTTTATTAACCGACTTAAGATACAATATAAGTGTATGTACAAGACAAATAAAAGACATTATAAAAGTCTTTCAAATCTTTTTAGTTATTATACTCACATGTTTCTTTCTTTTATATCAATACTTTTAGTTTATAATGGAGGGTGCCACAGAAAACTCTTCCTCCTCTATTCCACCAGATTTCAGATTTTATGTTACACAGAAAATTCTTTTGGGAGTGTTTGATTCCTCCTTTTGTGTTTTTATATGCAGACAGCCCCATTACCATTCAGTTGAAGCGGTTTGGTTATTCGATAAAATCACCGAGTGGCCGAGTGGAATGCAAAACTCCATACGACGAAAGCACTACAGTTTTCTGTGGCACCCCCCAATATCTTAGTAAGAGTATGTTATAATTTCTTAAATTTTTATTTAATTTTAACAAAAATAACATGGATCCTTACATAAATCTAGTAAACTTAAAAATCATATAAGTACGAGTATTTATTAATCAAAGAATATTTAATAACATTCTTAATGAAGACAACAAGTCTATCAATATTAATGCAATGATAATTTCAATGCAAAAAATCACTTTTTCTTTATTCAAAAATAAATTTATACCATGTGATATCAATAAACGATTTCAGGCATCAATCAAAACAAAATCACAAAATGTGTTAATCAAATGTACAATATATCATAATGATATAATAAACTTATCAGATTGCAAACATAATATCAGTATGAAATTTCAGAATATACTGGTTTATAGTCGAATGGGGCGTATGTGTAACATCATGCAAATTCTTTATCACAAATTTTAGAATAAAATGTTACAAAACAATCAAAATCTATAGCTATACGTTTTATACAATACATATACTATCATACGATGTACATATGTATGATCCATTTGTTACAATTGACTATTGATTTTAATTGGTCGGTGTTTATGTTATAGTACAATACATATCTGTGGCAATAAGTTAAAGTAGTTTTAGTTTTATTGTTAACCGCTTCAAAGCACGTATTTCGACTAGTCTATTTGGGATTTAAAACATTGAAATAAAACCACACAAAATGGGCAATATCTCAAAACATAGATTTTCGACTTAAGCTACTATTATTTGGATAGGTCTGCTCCTTTGTTTACAACTGTTAAATATTGGATGGCGGAGTTTAAAAAAGGCCGTACAAGCTGCCAAGACAAGCATTGCTGTGTTCAACCAAATTACGTGACCACGGACAGAAGAAAATAACCAAAATGGTAATGGTAGGCATTGCAAAATGTACTGTACATCACATTTTGTCTGAAAATTTGGACATGAGAAAACTGTGCACAAGATGACTGCTGCGATCACTCACAGTGGAACAAAAACAGAGTGGTGAAGATGTTTCATTCGGTTTTCACAACAATAAAGGCGAGTTTTTATATCAATTCATAACTATGGATGAAACATGGATTCATCACTTCACACCTGTGAAGAAGGAATAGTCAAAACATTAGACTGAAAGAGAAGAATTGCCTTCACAAAAGGCAAAGACAGTTTCATCTTGTGCAAGATCTTAATCAGACAGTTAAATTCGTAAGCAAGCAGCCCATTAAATTATGTTTTCAAACTTGAAGATATCATACTGCAAGTTGAACAATTTCGATACCTTGGTTCAGACATGGACAAGCATCAAACTTGGTGCGCCCATGTAAAAAATATCACTGCTTGTTGCTAACAAAAAATGAAAAAAAAAACATTAAAAACATTTTGGTTGATTTGACGTTGGAAAAATAAAAGAGAAGAAGAAAAAAAAACTTGAAGAAATGGTAGTAAAAGATTTACCAATAATGAGCTTATTATTATTATTTTACAAGATTAAATCTAATTGATATATAGTGTGTTTTTGATGCCCACTTTGAAAAGGACGACGTTTATCACAATAAACAGGGCATCAAACCTCAAAGTATTGTAAAAGTCATTTCAATGCAATCTTTATTTATACAGTAATTCACTTCGTCTTAACTCAAGCAAAACACCACGATCCTAACTAAACAATAATGGACAGAGCAACGAACACGACCGTACTCTTTGACTCGTTGCCAACCACTAACTACTTCTCCTCTTTGCGCCATCATTTGTCTTTAACAAATCGGTCTATCTCGATATCTCATCTTCCCTAGTGGAGTTCTCGTAGTTGTCGTTCTCGAGATCGAGTTCTGGGGCTGAAACACACCAAGGCTTCATGTGATCACTCGCGATGACATTGCTATACCTGCGATTGGTGACCGAATAATCGGCCAAGTCCTCGACGACATAACTAGTACCCTGGTCACTATATATGGGCCCTTATATGCCTGGTTCAATTTATGGGTCTCACCCGTCGATGCTGGCACAAAATTGATGACGACCAAATCGCCTTCTTCAAATTTCGTCGGAGTTTTGCGTTTGCTGTCGTACCGGACCTTCTATCTCAACTTTTGCTCTGAGATGTTTATTGCTGCCTGGTCTCTTATACTTCGGATATCACCTTAATCTTTATCATCTATGTTCAACGCTTGAATGAAGCGGTTCAGTGTGACGTCATGTATTATGAAATTAAACGCCAGCTCATTAGGAGTAAATCTGGTAGAAGAATTAACCTGAGAGTTCATCGACCATTGGATGTTGATTTAGTGGTTCGTACCGCCGCCAATATAGTGTACTTGCTGAACGCACACACCATCACGAGTATGTGACACTATTGTATTAAATATCATTGAAAAATATGTCTCGAACTAAGGGGTATGAGTATGTAGAGAAAAAGATACTTTTTACAAATTTTATTGGGTTTTTTTTTATTTGTTAATTGGGGTACTTCTGGGACTAGCATGTCCCTTAAGGCTGTTATTTTTATAAAAGAAATTTAAATACATATTTGAATCCATGAAGTTATAAACTCTCCACTCTCCACATGCTAGAGTTTTCCTGAAAATTTCATCAGTTCAGCAGTTTGAGAATCCAAAGGGAACATATGTACATATTATACACCCAATATATTGTATATCGATTTCAGGTTATTAATTTTTATAGTTTCGACTATAATTTGTTTAAGCAATCGAAGAAAAAGAAAGAATTTAAAGAAACAAAGATAAAAAACAAATAATAAATTCTAATAAAACATTTTTTCAGCAATAAATAAATAATTTTCTAAAATTCAAATTATTGCGAAACTTGTGGAAAAATATAAGTAATTAGCTAATATTGATATATAAAATGTATATTTATTTTTAATTATCATATTAAGGTGTGTTGAATATGAATAAATATTTATTTATTTATAATGTTTATTTATTGTATCTTCTTCAATTAATGCAGTTTGTAGACATGCAACAATATAAGATAAGAGATATCAATGCAGCAAACCAAACCAAACATTTTCTGTATAATTATTTTTCTGTCTGTTGAATGAAATAATTAATCTTTTTAGTTAGTAAAACTGTATTTATTTTACATTAGATATATAAAGTGTGTTTTGTTTTGTTTACTTCAAATGAATTCTACTGATTTCCAAGAATTTAAACATAATGAAATTGAAATCAAATGCATCTTTGAATAAACAAAATTCCTTAAAATTTTATCAAAATACATACAATGAAAATAGCAACACAGAATAATGAAATTCGAATCACATGAGCTCAATGAAATTAATATGAACAGCAGCTGTTATCATTAGTGGCTTCAAAGGCATCCAAATGCACTGGTGGCAACTGTCACCTAAGATGCGTCACGACGGCGACTAAATAGATCGTGCCACTTGAATAGCTATACCTACGAATTTTTTTAAAAACCTCATATTTTCTGATGCAGAGACATAAAAAACAGGATATTAAATTATATATTAAATGTAGCAAAAAATATCTAATAGGCATTTCGGTTGAATTTATATGAATTTTTGAGAGAATCAATTAAAAAAAGTACCTTAATTTTTATGCACTAATTTTTACCCACTAAAAAATAATATATAGTAGCATATGAGTTTAACTTTTTGGATAAGCTTCCACATAGGCAAATGCCAGACATTTCATAATTAATAACTTAAGGGGCTTAGAACACAAACCGAAATCTTAAAAAACAAAAAGAATAAAACCGAAATCAAAAAATGTTCCCCAAATGTTCGAACCATTTATAAAGGGTGGGCCATCTATCGATTTCATATTGAACCACGGGTTAATTAGACTCTGACAATACTTATGTCATTCTGTTCTGTCATAAAATTCAGTATATTATCTCCACTCAACGAAATGAATCGGTTTACGCTTGAGCAACGTTGAAATATATTGGAAATTTATTTCCAAAACAAAGACAAAAAAAAATCATCTTTTCGGACGAAGCTCATTTTCATATTGGTGGCTACGTCAATAAGCAAAACTGCCGTATTTGGGGCTCGGAAAACCCACACGAGGTCTTAGAGAAGCCAATGCATCCATTGCGAGTGACTGTTTGGTGCGGATTGTGGAGCGGAGGCATCATTGGCCCATATTTCTTTGAAGACGAGGACGGAGCAATGGAGACACCTATCGCACCATGATAACCGATTTTTTTGTGCCCGCTCTTGATGGTATTGATGTGGACAATGTTTGGTTTCAGCAGGATGTTGCAACTTGTCACACATCTCATGCCACAATCGACTTATTGCGCGAAACGTTCGATGGCCGTTTAATCAGCGGAAATGGTGATGTCAATTGGCCGCCAAGAAGCTGCGATTTGACACCGTTGGACTATTTCCTGTGGGGCGCCGTTAAAGACAAGTGTTATGTCCACCAACAAGAGACAATTGACCAGTTGAAGGCCAACATTCGTGATGCCATTGACGAGATACGGCCCCAAACACTCGAAAAAGTGCTCGAAAATTGGTCCGACCGAATAGGCCAGCCACGGCAGCTATTTGATTGAATTAATATTCCATTTCTAAGCGGAACAATTGTACTTCAAAACAAAAAAATAAATTTGGCAAAATCTCAAACCGTTTTTGTTTTATTGCATTTTTAAATCGAGACTTTTAAATAGCCCACCCTTTAGCTCCATTTATAAAGTATCACTTGAGAATGTAGTGATTCACCATCACATATTCGATTCATTAATTTGTATGAAGATACTCAAATTTGCATGTGTTTTTACAATTTTATTATTATACTGAATATGTTCAACACTAGAAAGTAAAACGGTAATCTTTTCAACAAACTTTCTGATTTTTTGATTCTGATTCTGATTTGTATATAATAATAACAATCAATCGTTAATGACCCACGACAGTTTGAAGTCTCTAACATCTTTGGAAATATAGTATTTATTTTTTTTAAAAAACATTCAAAAAATGCTCATTTATTTTAAGTCAACTGAATAGGTCATGTGTTAATCTGTGCTTTACCCACAAGTTAAAAAATTTTTGTAGTCTGAACATAAACAATAATAGTGCTATAATTGCAAATCTGTTAAAAGAACAATTTCGACAGCCAACGTAAATTATTTTTCAAGTTTATATTTTTCTTTTATATTAATTTATTTCCCAAAATGAATTACAAATATGATTTGGGAAAATAATTAAATCACGAGACATAAATCACTGTAATGGGATCAGAAGCAAAATATTTATCCAAATAATTTTCATAAAAAAATATTATTATACCATATACTATAAATTGCAAATAAAATCAACAACACACCAAATCACATTATTTCAATTACTTAGGTGTATCTATTTTGACGCATTTTCTCGGGAACGTGCGGATTGAATTAGGTTTTTGGACACTGTGACAAAAAGAGAAAAGTACATAGGTGGAAAAATTTGCATATAATTATCTCAGTAATTAGCATTGACGCACTAAATGATTTTGTTGATATGTCAATCGATGCAGGCCAATATTATTCATAAGGTACACTCAAAGTAGAGACATAGTGAGAGAACGACGCGTCATGATCTTATTGGCAACCAAATGTTAATTAAATTTTAATAAAAAAAAATATAAGAACAAATTGGATACCTTATACCTTGATGAAACGACTTTTTGAGAATCATGTCATCAGTAAAATACACATGACTTTGGTAGATGTATAGTGAGTTTTATGGCGATTGTATCAAATTGTCTGTGATTTGTTCAGAGTAATAAGAAAAACTATAAACATTTTTCATCTTGAAATATGGGATTACTCCAATATGAGTATAATCAGAGAATTTGGCAAAAATGTAAATTAAATTTAAATTAAATTTGAGTCGAAGGCCCCAGTAGCTAGTGCTCGTTAAACTTGTATATTAAGTCTAGTATTAAATAAAATATATGAATAAAAATATTATTAAATTTAGACTGTCTCAGAACTAACAGAATCTACTTACCAGATCTTAGCTTCCCGTGTATTACTGACACCTAGTCAGGTGAACAAATTAAACAGAATTTAATCACCTTCTCCAATTGTTGCACACATAAAAATAATATTAAATGTATAAAAATAATATTCCCTTTCATACAATAATAACTGATTAAGTGTCAATCCCAAGAATGGCACATGTGTGAAATTTTATTTAACCCTTTCATGCCCGAACTAATCTGGTAGGTGCTAAAAAATTGTTGATGCCATGTTATACATACATACATACATAGTTTGTTAAACCTTGAAAACGAACACTTATAAATTTCAATGTTCTGGGTTTCCTGGTTTGATCGTAATGAAATGCCATACCTTGCCATACAGATACAATAACACTAGTGTCAATTTTTCGATATTTGTATTTTTTTTTTCATTACTTCATATGTATTTCCTGAGAGATATTTTCTTACACTTTGATTTTAGAGCACTTTGACAGTATGACATAGCCTACACTTTTCTTTCGCTCCCATTAAACTCGGAGATAAGATTGGTCAAGAAGCACGGATTTCGAAGGCTCCGCTCGAAGTCGATGAATATGATAAAGAATATTCTTCTGCGTCACAAGGTGATGATGAATTGGATTGCGTGGTTGAAAGAATTGACGAAGGACGACCTTCTTTAAATGAATTTGTTGAAAATGGAACAATGACATATGTGATTTGATTACTTTACAACACAGTTACCTTTATATTAAAAGAATTTTTAATCAATACTTTGATGCTCTTCCTTGCTGTAATTTTTTGCTTTTTTATAAGTTTCTCCAACAACGGATGTATTTTATACAGCTTGTCAAAATTTTATTTCATTCTCTTACCTGTTTTAAATAAATCAAAAAAATTTCAAAAGTTGCTTTCACATCAAACTACGTCATCAACCATGGGCATAAAAGGATTAAATATTATTTTTAAAACCTTTTCAAATAAATGTTTAATACGGTCAGATAGTTAACGCTCCTTGGTTCGTTCGTAATGATGTGATATCCACGGACCTGAGAATCCTCTCTTTTTGGCTTTAAGCCTCACGTCAATCTCTCGCCTTTATCACATAAATTTTTTATATTCATTAAGTTAGAGGCTTATTTTTATCCATTAAATGTAAAACAAAAAAGAAATAAAAAAAAGGTGTATTGTTTATTTTTCAATGACCATTTCTTTTGCAATCAGCGTATTGATCAGAAACATCAATGGAATTTGTTGTAACTGGAAACTACAACACATTAATAATGTATCAAAATGAAAGTTTTATTGATAGTTTTATTGAAATGGGAATAAGTGAACTATTGCCAGGAACAATAGAGACCTATTTCAAATACTGACCAGTTACCTCAATGGAGTAGTCCTTTTATACAAATGTGTACCAATCATTTGGAATAGGACCTGATTGTATATCTGTGGCAATAAGTCCAAAGAGTTTAAGTCGAAAATTGAGTTTGAACGCTATCATTATTAACCGCTCCAAACACGGATTTCGACTAAAGAATTATCGAAAAATACAGCTTAAAAACATAGTTAAGTCATTTTACCCAAAATGGGCAATATCTCAAAAAATACATTTTCGACTTAACTCTTTCGCACCTGAGTTTTTTCTCGAAACGTGCGGGGTTTCTTTCCGTTTTGACAGCGGATATTGAAAAAATAGAAAATTCTAAAATGATTGAGACACTTTTGAAGTCCTTAGCAAGGTTTTTTGGTGGGACATTATGTCCCAATATAGCCAGAAAAATACAAAAAAAAAAACAATGTAGATAGATTTCAATTTTTTTATTAATGTAAATAAGAATAGTAAATCTAATATATAAAAATCTCGTAAAGTATAAAAATTTCAATTTTTTTAACAAAAAACATAACAAAAGTATATAAAGTTATTTCAAGTTTTAATCTATTTTAACTTATTGCCACAGGTATATCTATATCGAATTGCTAATTTGAAAAAATGAACATCTAAGTTAAAAAAGGAGAAAAAATTATTCCACCAAGAAACCCATCGCGTGAAATATGATAAAGAAATATAATCTATTTTTTCTATCATCCCTCGTTTTTCCGCAATAAAGATATTGAATAAAGAAAGACATCTTGTAGTCCTACTAATTTTATGCTAAATTTAAAATGTAAAATACTAATAATTTAATTAAAAGATCTGAAATCCGATTCGGGGTACGAAAATTCGATAGCAATAGAAACATACAGTAAGCAAATTCAGTAAAATTTTACGGTTCCAATTGTCCAGGCACGGGAGATGTCCGCCCATCGGATTGTATTTTGCCCGCCTGGACTAGTGATTTTATTGTAGATTGCTCGTACTCGCTGTTTTACGAGTACATACTTTGAAGCTGCTCGCTGTTTTTCAAGTATGTAAGTACAAACAAGTTCAAGCTCATTGTTTTTAAGGTGGCTTGTGAGTTGCACATCTTATAGCGACAATACTAAGATTAAAGGCCTATAACTCGAGAACCTCTGTACCGATTTGAATGATTCTTTTACTAATAATAAAGTTAATTACTTTCACAAAATTATGCATTTTTAATTTATGAGAATTTATGTAGAATATTATTTTATTTAAGCTAATGCATTTGCTTTCAACTTCAATTGATCTTTTAACCAATTTGAAAAAATAAAAAACTTTTCCAATAAAGAAAATTCTAAATTTTCTTATGGTAAAAGTTTCATGCAAATTGGACAGAGCATTATTGAATTATAGCAAAAAAATGTGCAGCAAGCAAATCAAATCAATAAAAAATAAAGCACACTTTTAGGAATAACATTTTTTTATTAAATCAAATTAAATATTAGAGCTGGCTTTTAAAGCATGAAAAATGTCCTGGCTCTGCGCAACAAACTCCTGTTATACAAGGCCGTATGGACATATGGAATATTGCTGTGGGGATCTGCTTCGCACTTTAACATTGACATACTTCAGAGATACTAATCAATGTTTCTCCGCAGACTAGTGAACGTACCATGGTATCTCAAAAATACAACCAAGCACGTAGATCTTAATGTTCTGTTGGCTAAAGACGACCTAGGTGGTGATCAAACCGAAAACGAAGCTCCTCCTTGGTTTCGACAAAATGCAAAGAATCAATTTTTCTTTTATATATATTTCAGTATATTTTAATATGAATATAGGTTTTTCATCTTCTAATTTTATATTTTCACAATGAAACTTTAGCCTATAAATATAGTTCATATGCATAGAATAAAAACAATTCTACAGAAATAATAATAAGGCATAAGGCATATACATACATATAATAATGATAATAATTATGACAATAAGAAAATCCACAAATACAATAACAAATCCATTAATAAATTTTATACTAAATAAATTATTGTAATTAAATTTCAATAATAATATGTAATAACAAAATCATTAGATTATAATAAGATGATCTTTAGGAAGCAATAAAAACATAATAAGAAATCAACATGAATAATAATAATGATAATAGGTTTGACCGTTTTACATTAATAGAATTTTCTAATACAAGAAAACAAATTTCAAATAGAATAGAATGAAACAAAAACAAAATAATAATAAAAACAATATAATTATAAGATATATAAATATACAAATGTATCTATTTCAACTTCAACTCCGGTATATTGTATTTAAGAAACACTTTCTTTGTTTCTTTGTACAAAAGTGAATTGGAATTGAAATAGTTTAAATCGAATCCATTTTAAGATTTATATAGCAAGCAAGTGACTGTTGTATGTATAAGATTTTATGTAATTTAGTGTATCAGAAATTCTTCTCTAACAAATGAGTGCAATTTATTAATATTATAATTAGATTTTAATGATTTAATACCTAAAAATTAATTGCTTTTTTTTCATTAAACTTTAACATTTAAAAGGGTATGTTTCTGGGTGTCTAGTCCATGTCCGTCTGAGTTTATATCTACAAAGGTTAAAAGACTTTGGATTAAGGTAAAGAATTATTGTATACATTAGAGCAAACACACACACACACAACACAAGTTTATTACAAATGACGTGAGTCATTAAAGAAACACTAGCCAGTTGGTTTGATGTATTGTAGTATGTATATTAAACGAGCGTATCTATCCTTGTTAAACAAAAACTTCCTTCCATCTGATAACAATTAAACTATTTAAAGTTCACAATATTAAATACTGGACCGATACGCATAAACACACGCCTAAGGACACTTCTAAGTTCGGGCTTCAGATCGAAGCACATCATTTCGCAAAGTTGCGTATAATAGTTGGATACATGAGTGGCAAACTAGAATAAAAACAAAAAAAAAAGTTCTCATTTAATTTTAGTGAAAATATAAACTGTGTAATAACTCACCCTCGGATCGGTCATTTTAAGCAGACGTGTCAATATGAGTAACAACAACGATGTCCAAGCATCACGATGTGCCTCACTTTGTAGACTAAGGTAATAACTAAATGCCTCTTTGCACACATTCACCAATTCGATTTCTATGCCAGGCCAATCACTGCGTCTGTTCTCATCGCCATACATTTTAAAGAAAATTCTCAAGACGCACGCTAGTGATGCGGTCTCCTGTTTCAGTAGATTCGGTTTGATCGAGCCCTTAAAACCAGCGCGCCACAATGCATTCCTTTGATCGTGGTCGGCATTGAAGGATTTCGCAAAACGATGTGATTGCATAAGACAATCGGCTAGCGTAAATAATTGTCGCGTACGCAAATAGCCATACATGCCTTGTTCCTCACGCTGACAGTCAAGTATTGATTGAGCGGCATTGCTGCCCGTCAAATCGGCGGCAGCCTGCGCAAGCGTTTCGGCATCTTCTTTGCGTGAAGTCGCCGGAAAGAAGACAATATTATCCATTGTCTGTATAAGTTCCAGTTGAACAACACATTTGATTAGCAAAGCATCAAAGTTAGCATTATGTTGGGGCAACATTTGTACATGATGGTGTCCATGCTGCTGTGCCTGCTGTTGATGATGCTGATGGTGTTGTTGTTGATTTTGATAATAATGTTGTTGTTGATGATGATAATTGGCATTATTCATATTATTATCCTCTTGTGGGCCATCAAAACTTGTACTGTTGTTACTATTGTAGATGGACTGTTGTGATTGACTACGACTGAGCCATTCTCGATTGTTTGTATTAATTTGTGTTTCATTGGAATTTTTACGTTGAAAACTTTGTTGATACTGTTGTTGTTGATGTTGCTGCTGCTGCTGTTGGTGGTTCTGGTGTGGTTGGTGTTGTTGTTGATGATGTACCATCGGTCGCCATGTTAGCAACTCTTTTGGTAATGTCGCTTTGAAGATATCCAAAATACATTGACATGTTTTATCCCATGTGTCTTCATTAAATTTAAAACCATTTGATATAACCAAATTCTCAAGACAATTTGTTCCGGAACGTGCCAATTGTTCATTATTTTGCTGAACACACCAATGCAATTGCGCAAACAGATCCTCAAGCAACAAATGACCCAAGACATCAAAATATTGTGTAAACACATCAATGATTGCATACAATGCATGGTTACATGTTGTTGTCATCCATTCGGACTTCTCTGTAAAATGTTCCGGCAGTTTCATATTATCGAATATACGAAAGATCACATTAAACAAATCTTTCCACCAATTTGGTTTGAAGCTATCGCCATGAGTCTTGACTATTTCAAAGAGCACAGTTAAGCCACGCGTACGCACATCCAGTTTACAACGATTAACAACACACGACAGCGAAAATAGCATCGGGAACCAGCCACGTACCCAAACACGGTCTTCTTCCGCTACAGAAGCATCATTCTCCATGCCAGCATGCTCAGCAAATAGATTGGGTGAATCATGTACACATTGGGCACAATTCCGTACTAAGCGTATGGCCTCCATGCTGGTGTCTGGGAATCGTGCATTGCACGCAAACTCCGAAAGACATTTCACTGCATCTTGAAATGAATCAACCATAATGGCAAATTGCTTTTGATAAAGTTCACCAATAATTTTGCCTGTAGTCTGAAAAGCAAGCTCCACAATTGCTTCTTCATGATCGCTTGCAGCCAAATGAAATATCGAGAAAATATTCTTCCATCCGGATTTGATATTATGCGCCTGTGAGTTGACCATTTGCGCAATGCAACGCACCACCATATCACGAATGGCTGGTGATTGATTCTTTTTCATTATGTGCTCGAATGGACGCAGAAAATCTTTTTGGAAACGGAAATTACTAAATTCACCTTTTTCCATAAATTTCATAGACAATTGACGTAATGAGTCCAGTGCAAAGAATGCAATCTCCTCATTGTTATTGCAACCGACAGTATTAAAATGTTCACCAAGCACTTGCCAAATACGTGACCACTGCAAACGTATACGCTCCATGTTGTAGTAGGATATTTCAACTATTTTCTGCAACGAAAACATGCGCGGTTGATGTTGCTGCAACTCATCTACAGACACTTGACACAATGCCTTTACAAAATCAACAATAGCATTACCGTCTAGGCGTATGGAACCAGTAAATATGCGATCTACAGCAACTACCACACTCTGACTGCTCGTTTCACCGATGTGTTCTTTAACGCTGGGATTAAGGGAATCCTTAAGTGTAGTTTGTGCGCCCGACAAGAATTGTGGACGTACGCCAGTGCCAATGAGTTGGGCTAACTCAAGATGACTTATACACTTGACAATGTCTAACCAACTACTACCCAAATAGTTACCATCGGTATGCGCCACCATGATAAGAGTCTTAATCGTGTCAATATTTTTCGCCTTCATTTCATTAATTGGAGAATTGGCGGTAAGAAGCGTAAATCTGGCCAAAGCCTGCACATAAGCATCACGTTCCAGAGACATATGAAAGATGCAAGCAATCCGTATGGCACAACGTATGCCATCTAGGCACAAGCATGCAATTTCAGGATCATCACAATCTTGTAGTCCTACAGAAAATGCAGCCAAAAAGGGTGTCCATGCCATCTTGAACATGGGACGCACATGCTCCAAGTGTTTAGCAGATGTAAATGGTGATTTTACGTGAGACACAGACTGCATTAGATTTGTTGCCGTTGTCGATATAGCCTCCATTTCCATATTCCACAATAGTTTACGACGCTTTTCGTTTGCTATGAGTTGCTTGCCGGACTGCTTCGGCACAACTGAAGTATTATTTTTCATTTTAATCTCATGTTCAGCTATTTCATCGTATATTGATGAAAGATACTCTTCTGGCAGATCGTCGTTGCTATCGCTTATGCCACGATTCATTTTGATATATTGCTCTTTGGTCATTTTGTGCTTCACTTGTGGGGAATGCAAATCTGTTGTCAACATGATGATGGAGAACGCCAGAACGTACACTGTATCGGCGCTTTGAAATAGTTGATTTTGTGGATTGCACTCACAATATCTGCTAGCGAATTTTTCCATTAAGCGATCGATCTTTTGTGCTTCGCCAGGCAATCGAAACTCCTCAAGTAACATACGAAGAGCAGCAACCACTTCCAGATTACGAAAAGCAAAGGAATCTATGTAAGCGCACATTACCTCTTTAGAGTGATCGTCATTTTCACCCAAATAATTTCCAATTACTGTCTTATCCAGGCGCTCATCGTCGCGAAGCCACTTGGCTATATCATTACAACTTGTGCCTAGTAGTTGCTTGTCCTGCAAAAGTTGTACACCTTTTTTGGGCTTTCGATTGAATAATTCAATACCAGTTTCCATGACTTCCTTACGCATCTTACGCTCCTCTAAGGCCTCAGGCAAATCTAGTACTTCTGTATTTTTAATGCTGCCATATGAGTTTAGGCTATGACTGGAACCGCCATGCGTAGAACGTATGCTGCTATTGTGTTGGGATATGGCATCTGTGTTATCAGTTGCATGTTCTGACGGTGTTGTTGCCACAGTCACTGCAGAGATTGGCATATTTGGATTGACATACAAATCCTTACTCCACTCAACCATACACTTTAATATCGAAACCAAGCATTCTAAACCACGTATACGCATTGATTTTTCCTGCACCGGATTCGCTCCTAATTCTAGCGCTTGTCGCCCTTGGGCAATCTTCGATAGATCATTAACCAAACGCTCGAAAAGATTTGCTGCCGAAAAGTCACAATCATAATTCACATAAATATCCACAACAGACTGAGCATCTGCACAGATGCGTGTCAATGCTTGTATAACCATCCATTTGTGCTCAAATGAACTAGAATTGGCCTCGAGTATATTAAGAAAGATTTCCTTAAAGAAAACCTCTATCTGTTTCTTCAGATGCACTTTGAAGTTGGAGAGTAGCGCCACAAATATCGAAAGCGATAGCTCGAATACTTCCGGCACAAGGCTTACGCCATTGTTGGATAAGGCGACGCATAAATATTGCTTGATTGCCATAATGAACATCTCGTTAGAGCGAAACACAGGTCCAGCATTTTGCAAAATCAAAAGTAACAAATGCAGTGAGAGCACCTTGGAACGCAGCTCATGCGATTTGGGATCGGGGTGACCTTCTGGCAATGGTTTCATAGACAGTTTGCAGAGGGCACGAAAAACTAAAAAGGCATCCTTTTGGAGTATGTGTGTAAACTTGGCCGTGACCACTGCATCATTTTCACTTTGCATTTCAACGCTATCGGGATCCGAATGAGCCATACTAGTATCACTCTCTAAAGCATTAGCATTTGGTGTGGCAGGAGTTGATAGTGTAGTACCATTTGTTGTTGTTGTTGTTGTTGTGGTGACGTTGTCGATTCTTTTTAAAGTTGTTTCCGCATCTTCTGTATCTGCAAGTTCCTTTAGTGCTTCATTGAAAGCAGCTATAAGGAAAGAAGCATCTCATTAGGTTAAATACACACAAGCATATCATTACTTACAAGTGATTATCTCTTCTAGCAATTCTGTCGCTATAGCCTCATCGCTATCATCATTATTAGTTGGCACCTGCAGTTGTTCACTAGCACTGTTCTCACTCGTTATACTACCATTTAGATCATCTGGTTGACTCTGATTATTGCCATGAACACTTGTCGTTTGGGATGCCGCCACCTCATAAACTTGGTTCTCCATGCGTGCAAATATCACATTTAACATCTGAGTTAGCGTTGCTCGTGCCGTCGTTTGATTGACCAAATTCTTGCTCGACAAATAAATGTCATAGCATGTACGAACTGCCTGCAGCAATGTGAACTCGTGAATTTCAACATGCTGAGAAGTGACCACTGTCAACAAAGCCTTAATTATCTGCAATTGTACACCCTCGTCTGTTTGTGGACCATTGAAGCAACCATAAATCGTTATGACAATACGGTCAATCAATAAATGACCAGGATTGGCTGAGTCTTGTATGGCACCCGTCAGATGACCGTATGCGATTAACTTTTGTAAGCAATCCAGTGCAGTGACAACAATACGCGGTGAACGACTCTTGCAAGCCAATTCAAAAGGCAGAAAATATGTCTCGGCATTTATAATGCTTGCCGCGTCATTCTTTGGGAGCGGCAGTGCTGCACAAGGTAATTCATTCCCTTCAGCAATTTGCCCCGCACTGATTAGCTCTGCTTTAATCTGTTCGAGTGCTGTGTCACACGATTTTTTCAACTGAGAGTGATGGGAACGTTTAATATCCTTATCCGCAAGGATTTTCTCTAGAGCACGCACAATAAACATCTCCTTTGTTTTTGTGGAATAATTTTGCATATTGTGCCAAGATCTTTGGCGTTGTAGCGACGTTTATAAAGGCAGCTATTGTTACTACAACAATGGTGAATGAAGGTGGAGGTGGTGACAGCGACGATGGCAGTGCCAATGAAGTCAACTGCATCGACGTTAAAGCTGATACTACTTATTTGTGATGCGATGCGATTTCTTCCACACACACACACGTTTCCACGCTAAAACACACTACACTACACACTAATCTCAAGTGAATGTGTGTGTATGTTTTTCTTCTTCTGGTGGTCGTCGTCGTCTTCGAGTATTTCACTTGATTTTTAGGCCAATCAATTGCGCTTAGGTTGTTTCCAACTGCCAGCACAACGTTACCAACTTCGAAATACTGATTCGTTGTAATCTACTCGATTTCGTTTATTCGCGTTTGCATATTGCAATTTACATATTACAATTACACAAAAATTTATAAATATGGAGAGAAAAAAAACGTCATCATATCAAAATGTCAACCACAAGAACTAAAGATGGTAAAAGTTAAGGTAGGTCCCTACACGAAGGACATAGGTTTTATTGCCTTCACCTGATTAATTCCAACAAAATTCTATGCTTTGTAGATAAATATTATATATATAAATATAAAAAACATTAAATTATATATTTCAAGATTTATTATATGCATATTTGTAACGAAAACTTATAGTTAATTAATATATACAAATGTAACAAATACAAAATCGTGCATACACCGCCTTTTACAAAAAGTGCGCTTCACCTGTCAAATTGGAAAAACACTGAGCGAATTTTCTGGCTGAATTCACCGTTAACAATTACACTCTATTAAAGAGAAAAATTAACTAACATGATAAATATTTATTTTTTCTCTATGATGTTCATCATTTTGCAAAATTCTACGCATTCCAATCTTTAGAACTACAATCACGTAAGAAATAAGTTTGGTCAAGTTGGTCCTTGTCTAGTCGCTGTCGTGCAGCATATTGTTTAACTCCAGCTTCAGTGAAAAGAAATGCAGCTGGTATCGATGTCGCTGGTATGTGTAAAAGTTCCTTTGCTTTGTGATACAGAAATGGATATGTCTGACGCATATCATGCCATTGTGAGACTGCACTTGATTTTAGAGCCGATATATCCGCATTGAAAAAGGTTAATACTTCATTATCATTGTCACCACAATCATTGTATTCACTATGTTTTTTTGTTTTTTCCTTGGCACATGTACGATATTGTGACCAAAAATCATATGTATTTGGTACTTGATCAAGATCAGCTTCATAAAATTCTCGGTACTGTTCACATAACTCCTCAATATAACGTGCGGCAAGGTCACCATCATTGAATGGTAAACTCTTAAAACGTGGATCCAATAAACAGGAAGTTGCGGATAAAATATGGTTTTCCAAATTACCAAATTGCAAGTCGATTTTATTAATAATGAAGAGATAAACTTGTACGGCCAATTTATTTGTAACTGCCGTTTTTCGCATTTGGGCACTTAAAGTGAAAATAAGAGCCAAATATTTACTCAAAGGCAAGAAATTATCCTTCGATATCTCACGTATTGCACATTCAATGGGGCTAAGCACTTTCATTATTGATTTTAGTGTTTCCAGTTCATATCGAGTCAATGGCATTAACGCAGTGTGCTGTTGAGCAACTAAAATTTTATGGACAAATGTCGAAAGCTTTATATATCGTTCGATCATGTAATAAAACGAGAAAGCATTTTCAGTGTTATCCAATATAAGCATCACCGGGTTCTCCAATTGGCTTGTACATAAGAGGTCAGCGTATTGTGGATTAATTTGAAAATATTTAACGATTCCACGGACTTTTTGAAGTAGAATGGGTACTGCGTCCAATGATGTAGCATTTTCTAGTATTGACTTTAAGGATTGCGCAAAACAGCATACATGCCGCTCAGCTCCAACAAAATTTCTCGCAGCACCTACCAAATTCAATGAATTCTCTGTAGTTATTGACACAATTCGATTCTGTTCTATGTTGAATTTAACGCAAGTTTTTTTTAGACACTTCACAATATCACTGGCCGTGTAATTCTCATGCAGATGGACTGTAGTAAGAAATCGACTTCTTATAGCGCCTTCGTCTAAATAATGAACGTTTATATCCAAGAAACTGACTCTACTCCGTGCATGAGTCCAAATCTCACAACTAAGGGAAAGCGAATGTAACGCACCGAGTTGTTCTCTTGTTCGTAATAGCTGATGCTCGTATTGTTGTTCTTGTACATTTTTCAATTCTGATGAGTTGAGCAGACGATGGAGCGGACAAAGTGAAGCAAACAATTGTTTAAAGCCTTCACCATCGACAATGTCAAGTGGTTGATTGTCTTTGCAAATGAATTGCAACAATTTTTTATTAACTTTTCCTTGCTCTATACTGTAATCAGTAAAATCATCGCTGCAAAGATTGGATCGTATATTTCATTTTATTATATACAAATTTTTATATCATTGATTACTTACCTTGATTTTATATAAGTATTATGCTCATCTACAAACATATTTTCGACCTCATATACATTGCCAACGGAATCTTCACTCTCTGGAACTGGCGCATATACAATAATATCTGTTTCAGCCTCGGCTTCTTCCACCGCCGCATCAGCGTCCATTGCTGCAGCTGATAATAATTCCATATTTTGTGCTGTTGTACTAGTTTCTACCGCGGGTGCATCATCGTGATATGATGAGGATGATGTAGATTCCTTGAATGATTCTTCTTCATCTTTGACAGACTTGATTTGACTCTGCTGCGATGTTTCATGTTTTATATAGTCCTTAATAGCATTCACTGCACCAGTGCTAAAATTTAATTGATGCTTACATGTTTGTGCATTCAATGACAACAACAACAAAAAACACAACTTACTATGTAGGATGCCGCAACCGAAGATGCTTTATCATATTCGATGTATTGCCACTGGTCTTAATCGTGCGTTGACACAATTTACAAGTGGCTTCGTTATTAGCAATAACATTATAATACATCCACAATTGATTCTTCTTACGTACCATTTTTTTTGTTTGTAATTTTTCGTTTTTCGATCTATATAACAAAACAATTTGCGCGTTCGCGTTGTTGCCGGACTATTTATATTTGCAGCCCTTAGAATAGTGTTGAAAAGCACTAAAGTTCATATGTGATGCATGCACGTAGCCAGTATTAATATCAGCAGGGGCCATTTTTTGCAATGAAGAGGTATGCGCTGCTATCGAAGACAAACAATATATGTAGGTATGCAGCCGATTTCGTTCAGATTTTACAGAGATGATTCTTCGCAGATGATTGCGTTCGTTAAAACTGAGCAGCGGCCTTGTATGCCAAATGTCTAAAACGCTGAAAAAAACGTGTGATTGACCCACAAAAAAATGAATAAAACAGGTAATTAAATATGCACATTATTACAAATATAAATTGAAAAAACATAAATAACAACATATGATAGTGCTGTGCAGCGTAAAAATTTAAAAGAAGAACAGCGTAAGTATATTCTTGAGAGAGAACCACATTACTGTAAACTACTGTCGCCACCTTCTTTTATTGTATCATGAAAATCCTTCAAATTCTTCAATTTTCAATGCATTTTCAAATCATGTTCAATACTTAATGCATTATTTCAGCGTTCTATACACTGATATGCTAATGACGTCAAAAATTGAGAACGACACATAACTGTTAAAAATTGGCGCCACCTCTATTTCTTACACCATGGGCTAGGATAAAGATGTACGTTGTTGTTGTTTTCTTACGAAATATGTTTGTGTTATGAGAGCGCTCACCTCACCTCGCTCACCCGGTAGACAGTAGACAACAACAACGTCTTTACTCTGAGTACATATAGTATGAACTTAATACTTAAATAAATAAATTAATACTTTTCATATTCTTACTTACAATTATCAGTATTCACTTTTATCCATAAATCTTGAGCATAAAGCAAATGGATAGAAAGAGTAATCGTACTACAGAAGCAAAATACTACATTTAATCATAATCGCTGCAAATTAGTACGGTAAATCAAGTACAAGTTTAAGAGTAGATTATTCAAAAGCCTTTTCAATTATAATCGAGCACATGCCTACTATATGCCTTCTTCCTTCTTTTCACACTGTTGATTTTTTTACCAATGCACAGAAGAGTGTCCCGAAATTATTTATTTTTTGTTTTCCTTAACGGCAGACCTCTTTAAATTTGCGTAATTGAATGTAGGTTACCAAAATAATTTTAAAAATAAAAAAAGTATATCTTTAGGTCTCTACCGATCTTCAAAGTTTTGGAAAGAAAGATAAGAACATGAAAATTTTTGACTTTTCTTTCCACACACAATCTGTGGAAAGATATGTTAAACTGGTAACAGAGGCCTCACAAAGTGTAACTGACGCTACTTCTAGAGATGGCTTTATTAGAACCAAGTTGCAATCTGGAGGAGAAATGCCAAATTTTTGTCAATAAAATAGGTTTAAATTCTAAGTGTATTTCATTGATTATAAGCTCTAATTTATTTATTTCGTTTTCTTGTGCTTTATTTCATTAATTTTAATAATAAAATACCCTTTAAACTTGAATTTTGTATTATTTTAGGCATATAGTTCAAAACCTTAAATTACAAAACTTCAAATTGCGGTAGAGCCCTAAAATTGACACGCAATTCTAGTTAATGTAATAGTGTAGTTCGAAAAAAAAAACATTTTCTCATACATGAGACCCCCTAATGCACAGTGTTTGCACTCGTATGGAGCCAGCAGCCAAAAATACTTCCAGTGGAGATGTCTATACTATATAAATGCTATAACTATTGAATGAAAAAATGGTTGTGGTTCGACCCTTCTACGACCGCTCCACCACCCATTTTCTATAAGAAAATTCAAAACGCAATTTGTTGTTAAAATATATCACAAGTATTTAATTTAAAAATGGGGGTGGTTTGACACCTCTACACCCACCCCACACCACCAACTTTCAATAAGACAAACATTTGAAAAAAAAATTTAACGCATTTTCTTGGGACCTAATTTGCAACATTTTTTGAAGAAGTCTATATGAGTCATGCAGAAAATGTTCAAAAAATCGCATGTACGAGTGTAGGGGTAACAACCCAAATTCATAGCCACTTTCGAGGACATCTATGTTCCAGTCTATGGAAGATTACTCAACGCTCGGCACATCTCGGCAGCTGGAACGAACACTACATTGTCTTCAAATTTTGACTTTGATTTTTTTATTTTTGGCCTATGGCAGCGACCACTGTGCAATCGGTTGGTTGAATGTTTCACACGGATCTTAGGAATGGAAAGATCGTACAGCAGGGTTATATCATTTGTATAGATCGACGGTCGTCCATATTCAATAGCATATATGTATGTCATTACTGTATGGTAAAGATTCCGTCTCTATTAGCAGTTGATTAATTTCCTCTCTATCCAGTAGGTTAGAGTTAATGACCACAGTTTTGGACAACTGGCATATCAGAATTAGGTCATCATCTTTTACGTCATGTTTTTAGAACAAAATACAGGGGACTGAGAAGTTTGTCCGGCCATGAGAGATGCCCGCCTGGGAGAGATGTCCGCAACTATAGGTTTTACTGTATATATATTTTTAAATCAGTAAGTACTCTTATCACAAACAAATGCATATGTTATATGTAATTGCTTGTATTCCGTTTATAAAATAAAAAGAAAGAATGGCAACTGTACACAATCATCAATGCTTCTTGAATATATGTGAAGAAATAATAATAAAATCCCATTAAAATTAGTGTCACAATATCAAATTTACTTCTTATTAAGATTATTCGATTTTTATTATAGTTTAGACATAGACATCTAAGCTTAATTAATTTGGTGAAATGTGTCTCAATATACAAATGTCAAATTAATGGTTTTAGTTATTAAGTATTAATGTATGTAAATAAATTGTGTGAGTGAATAGCTTATATTATTGTATGGAATAATGAAGATTTTGTTTTATAGAAATATGTAGTATATATATATGAATATATTCGAAATAAGTTTATAAATCGATACTTCAATCTGGTCATTTAATGATGTAGTTATGCTTAAGTCAAATTGATACTTTCAGTATCCTTTCCTACGATTACTTTCATAAAGTTTCATGAATTTCTAGACCTCCTCAATACCAGATTCTGTTATATTTCGAATACGATTTCTTGTATCAAACTTTAAAAATATATCCTCTAATGTAGATTCATTTACAGAATAATCTTCAACGAGTTCACTTAGATTTAATGATATCCTTTCGATGTGTTCAAATACCTTTGACCATTCAATATGTTCCACATGATAAACGAAATACGTAACCATAGCAGCATGATGTTCACGCAATTGCAATCCAGAAAAATGTGATTCCATCACTTCTGTGATAGTGTGCACATTTTCTACAGTATCGGTTTCATCTTTCATTTTTAATTTTATGGTGAATCCAGAACCATAGCGTAATTTCAAAGCACAAATGCCATCTAAGCATTTAAATGTACCATCCGCCATTATGGCCAAACGATTGCAAAGTTGTTCAGATTCATCCATACTAAAAAAATAAGAAACAAATAAACACATTAATCAAAGTTAAACTGTTATTTATAACTAGGAGAATCTCATACCTGTGTGATGTAAGTACAACGGTCTTTTCGAGCTTTTGAAAATCTTGTATGCATTTCCAAAGGAAACGTCTTGATACTGGATCAACGCCAGTTGTTGGCTCATCAAGTAATACCAACGATGGACTTCCAATCTATAAGGGGCATCAAATATGTATAGAAATACATTCAAATACCAAAGTTTCCCATACTTACCATAGCTAGTGCTGCCAATAGCTTGCGCTTTGTACCTCCTGAATAATGTCTGATCTGTACACGTTTGTATTTCTCCAAATCCATTTTTTCTAGCCAATACATCGTTTCATTACTTAAATCCTTGCCGGTAAGACCGCGAAGCATTGCCATAAATGTAAGACTTTGTTCCGAAGTCATAAAAGAATTCAATGAATCATATTGAGGGCAATAACCAAATCGATATCTATATTGTATTTCATTATCGCGTATGTCAGTACCATCGATTTTGATGGTACCATCTGTAATGGTTAAATTTGCGCCAATCATTTGAAATGTTGTCGTTTTGCCTGCGCCATTAACACCTAATAGTCCGAAACATTCGCCTTTCTTAACAGCAAAACTCAAATCTCGAACTGCATACTTGTGATTGTATTGTTTACGAAGAGTGGAAACAATTAGAGGATAGTCTGCTTCGGATTTTGCTATAAATATTAAAACGAAATGTAAATTTTATTCATAAAACTAAACTAAAGACAACTTACAACTTATAATATCATCAACAGTTTGCTTTTCCTTTCTACAATTCCACCCTTCTACTTCTTCGGGTGTTCCAGGAGCACTTTGTGTGCGTTTCTTACCAGTCGGACTACACATGCTACATGTAAAGAAATTAATAAGAGCTTGACGCTTATATTTGTTCTCCAAAACAAATATAAGAAACATCTGAAATTATTAATTATGGAAGATCTTTAAAAATATCCAAATATATCTGAAAAGAAGATAGATATACCATTGAAATGTAGGCAACTCCTATAGCATTTACGAAAAAGTCATTTAAACTGAGGGCATCTTCGGCTGATGTGACCATTGGGGATTTACGTGCGGCATCTTTTAGGCTTGCTGAATTACGTCGATTAATTATGAAATTTTCATTTAGTTTACGCAGTTGATGATTTAAATTGAAATCGGGTAAGAAACAAAGGAAAAATATTTTCGTCTCATGGTAATGGATCGCTTGCAAATTGCTCGATGTGATGAGTGGCACAATTGCTGTTAAGTATAAATAGAATATTAATAAAAAGTCTGCAAATAATCATTGCTAGTATTTTCTTACTTACCCGATATAATCAACATGAAGAGTAAATAAGTCGATATTGTTGATATCGAACGGAAACTATTGGCAAAAGAATATAATATTGGTAGATAAGAGATACCATAAAAGAATATCGAAGCGATTATGATAAATTGTTCACTATCATTGTACAATTCATACGGCATTATAGCTTTTTGCCATAGCCCCAAGGCTAAGCACATAATGAAATGCAATGTAATATCGCATATAAAGGTTGATAACCAATAAATATAACGTGGCATAGGTTGCAACTCCTTAAAACCGCTTGCATGCTCAAGAAAAGGTAATGATATATAATAGAACATACTAAAGAACATGCCTGCAATGAGTATATAGAGTAGAAATTACTTATTGTTTCTTGTATAATTTGAACTACATACCGATTGATACAATCACTGCATAATATTCCAAGCGTGTGGGACTCACATCGGTGACAAACCTTCTAATTGGCACATAAGTCACTACGATATCTGCTTGTGCATTTAATGATTTCAACATTGTGCTATCAATTAGATTCAACAAAATCACAGAGCTGTGATAAATATTCCCTGAATTGAATACGGTAAAAAGTAAACCACCATTATGACTTTGTTCTGACATATCAATGACACCAATAACATTCTGTAAAAATGATGACAAATCCTGTTTCTGTAAAGCACCTAATTCATCAGTAATTGTATTGTCTCCAGTTAACAATAGTTTTTGTGTCTTTATGCCATAACTTTCAATTTCATCAGTTAGCAACTGTTCGATTTCTCCATTTTGCGTTGTGGGATTATAAATATAGATAAGTCCCTCACGCATATGACTGAGTTTCAATGACAATGTATGTTCGTTTGTAACAATTGACATGGCGTGCATCATAGAAATAGCAAACGTAATACAAATAAAGGGTATGAGAAGCTGTTGAGCAAATAGAAAATTAGTTAATTGTATTACAAAATTGATTTATTGCGTGTTTGTGTAATCTGACCATGATCAATGTGTATTTCCATTCATTGGCCAGAAATGCACGTTTTTTATATGCAATTGCACGCAATTGTTGCCACCAACTTATGTTCAAGGGTCCATTTAAGCGTACATATGGTTGTCGTGTCGATTCGGTGCGACTACAATCGGATGAATCCACTTGATCTAATTCAGCAGCGCAACTATAAGAAAACAATATTAATTTTATAACTTTTCATTATAACACGAAGAAACATACCTCAGAAAGACATCCTCAAGTGAAGTATCTGTTAAAGAGATCGATGCAATTCCCAATTGTTCACGTTTTCTTTCCAAATGCTGCAACATTTCATGAAATTTCGATTTGTGAGCATAAGGCAAACTTATATAGACAGTGGGAGGCACAACATTCTAATTCATAAGATAAATGGATGATAATCATTAATATTAAATTAATAAATTAGATTAAATAATAAATTTTTAACATACCAAAACTTTTGCAGTTGGTATAAATTGTTGTATTTTCTGTAATGTTTCGTATTCGCGATAATTGCCACCATTAGTGCATAGTTTTAGATGATAGCCACTTCCAAATTTACGTTTCAATTCAAGCGGGGATCCTGAGCGTTGTAAGCGACCATTGGCCAATATGCATATGGTGTCACCTAGAACTTCTGCTTCCTCCATGTAATGAGTAGTTACCAGCACTGCTTTGGTCTTGCGTAGCTTAAGCAAAATATCCCAGAGTTCACGACGTGATTCAATATCCAGACCAGATGACGGTTCATCCAAAATAACAACCCTGCAAGAGTAGTGGAATTATAGATGAAACATATGTACCGGATCCCAAGACATAGATCCCAACAGAGCAGTACCAAGCTAGCAGTGGACAATGGCGGTGTTTTTAACTACTCTATTGGGACAGTTCATTTATTTTTATATCATTGTCACATTCAGAAACAACTCACTTCTCACAACTAAACAACAAAAACGACCAACACCTACGTACGACCCTACTCAGCTAAGATATCGCCGATGATCTTGGCCGAGGGTGCATCCCAAAATACTTCTCGGACCACCATAAAGACTTCTAGAATAGATAACAGCTGCTCCGCCATCTTGGGTTCGAATTACAGTCAATGAGGGGAAATGTAAGCACATTACATTTACATTGAATAGTCGGACATGCTCTTCATGCGTTAAATGGTGCTACAATTGGTGCTGAGGTAACTTATCTTGGCGTTCATCTGGCCAGACGTCTCACATAATGAAGCTAAAAAGACGTTTATGAAACTAAGGGCACTAAGTCTTCACTGGCTAATTAACTCTAAATCTGGTCTGAGACTTGAGTACAAAATGTTACTGTATAACTCTGTCATTAAACCAATTTGAAGTTATGGTTTTGAATTGTGAAGTACAGTAAGCGCGAGTAACATCAAAGTTATACAAAGAACACAATCCAAGATACTTAGAACAATTACAGGAGCTCCATTGTATATCAGGAATAAGGAAATTCACAAAGACATGGAAGTACCACCAGTAAAAGATGAATGTTCTAAGCGAAAGGATATGGTCAAACTAGCTCGACACGTTAATCCCCTAGCCAGAGCTCTTGCCTATACAAGGAACTCGTATCGTCTGAATCACAACGATCAACCAGCCCTTTTGCTTACTTAGAGGATCGTAGTGCTAAGTAAACCCTTCCCCTTCCTTGCAGGAAGGACACAAGTGTCTTAGTTTTGAAGAGTTGAAATATTATTGTTAGTCCTATTCATAAAAACACATAGGAGATGGATGCTATAACTAAAAATGAATTAAAAAATAAAAAAATATTGTGTTCGAAAGCGTTTTCTACCTGGGATGCAACAGCATATGTCTAGGACAAACGAATCAATGTTAACCTACTCTATCGCAGTGATCTTTTTCTAGCACGAATATGTTTATGGTATGATCTTATAAAACGGGAATTCCCACTATTACAAAAAAAAAATCACATGCAACAAATCGGATTCCAGCCTACAAAAAAAATCTCGTACTACACATACAGTAGCTTTATTGTTTACTTACTTTGTTTGACCCGCCAATGCTATGCCCAATGAGAGACGACGCTTCATACCACCAGATAGATTCTTGCCATATTCATTTTCTTTTTCACCCAATTTCAATTGTCCGAGTAAATCTTTTGCCAAGATTTCAGACTCACGTTTCGACATGCCACGTAACTAATAACGAAAAACAAGTGGGTTAATGAAACAAATTATTTCCCAATTTTACTTACCTGTGCAAAAAATACTAAATGCTCTTTACATGTCATATAGTTCATGAAGACACTATGTTGTGGACAGAAGCCAATAAGATGCCTATATGAGGATACATCACGTTCGCTACAAACGACTATTTTGCCAGCGTCTTTTGGCTCTAAGCCCATAATCATGTTTAGAGTAGTTGTTTTACCCGCACCATTATGTCCCAGCAATACAGTGATTTGTTTATTTTTAATGGCCATATTTAAGCGATCTGATATTTGTATTTCACGTGTCGATGTCTTGAATTTCTTAACCAAATCCTGTATAATAATGGCATCTGTGCCACGAGCTCCTGTCATGTACTCATTGCGTTGCTTTTGCCTATAGAAGGCAGGCTGTTTATGGAGATCAATTCAAATCAATCAATGAAAAACATATGTAACTAGAATAATAAAAAGCAAAACTTACATTCATGAAAAACAAAAAATGACGCTTTAAACCACCAGGGCCAGGAAATACATATGCCAAATAATTGTACAATAAAGCATAAAGCAAAGTTTGTGCTATCAAAATGAAGTAAACATTAAATATGCAAAACGAATTCTCTTTTACTTGATCAAACAAGTCGCCGGCTTTAAATACGCGATCTGGAAATTAGAAGAACTGATTATTGAATTGTTCGTAAATTGAAATATTAAGTAACGTACGCTTATTGGTAAATGTTTGGAAAACATCTAGACCTTCCATAAATGTTTTAGTGCTAAACAGATAAAATGCCACATTGGCCAAACCGCCTTTGACCAAATAGAAAATGTACGGTATGATAAGCAACACCAAACCACCAATTTTCGCATAGAAAACTTTAAAGGAAAAAAAAAAAATTATCAATTACAACTACACACAAAAGTTGCAGGTTTTGTGGTTATAGAAATTACCGGAATTAAAACAAACTGATATTAAATAAGCATAAGACATCGCGGCCACAAGATACAAAAGAAACAAAATGAACATGTAGGAAAAGTGCGCCAAGCCAAGTGCGCGGTAGTAATGAGCAGCGGAAAGCACGGCGATAAGAAAACACACATACAACAGAAAGCGTATCAGGTAAAATGTCAGGCCATTCAAGCAACTCATGGGTGTTGCCAGGGTAAGAAACTCCTTTAGGCCATCCTGTTTCTCTTCAACCAGTGGTACAAGGAATGTACTCAATAGCAATACACTAAAGAGTATGGTAAAAATTGTGCCAAAATATAACAAACGATTACTATCCATATGCTTAATTTCAATGGATGGCATTGAATTGAAGTCAATATCAAAGTCCTTGCTTAAACCCTGAGTCCGCAAGAATTGTCTATCGATGGTATACTGTAAGGTCAGAAACCCAGAGCGAATGTATTCATCATCATCTATAATAGAAGTAATTCAAATAAAAGTCATTAAGGAAAACAAAGAATTTCTGAGTATGTCTCTTAATTGCTTTTTGTCATACCTTTGTTGCCATTGACTTCATCATCGTTTACATATCTCTTTTTTGGTGAAATGCGCAATTGATTTGAGCTTATAGAATATAGCAATTTCCCGGGCTCGTCACGTGTCGGTACATTCTGAAATTCAATAGCAAAACAGGTGCCGCGACATTTTTGCTCCATCATAAGACGCATCTCTGCCACACTATCAAAAGCATTGTATCCTGTTTGATGTTTAATAATAACATATTAAATATGTATGTATGTATGTATTTGTTAGCTTGCACTCATTGGTATGCACAAACTTACGCTCTGCTGTTATTTCCAATTCTTGTCGTACGCTTTCCATAAGCGTATCAACTGCATCCGTATTAGGGGCAAAGTAAATGAAATCATAATCATTTGAAGGGAAGTAGTTCTGCTTCAATATAAGCTGCGTAAATTTACATAAGTATTATGTGGCAATTCTTATCATCATTCATTGACTCATATTTATTCATTGACTTACATAGCTTTTTGATTCATAGTTCTGTCCAATGGGCGAAAACAAAAGATTTGTTGACTTCAAATAGACAACAAGTATTCCAAAGCAGCCCACAAATATAACAAAAAGGGCCAAGAAATTGAATCGCAAATAAAGCCAATTTTTGCGCAAAAACACCAAAGGGAGACTGCAGCTCATTTTGTTGTTATTATTATATTATCTCCACTTTTTCAATAATGCATTTAATAACATGACTAAACACACCCGTAAATTAGAACTGCCAACTTGATTCAAATTCGAAATTACTCACCACACTCTTTTTTTTTTGACAACTTGGTTGCACTGCTGCTCCGCTAGAACAAGAAGAAGATATTCTTCGGAATGCACAAGAAGAAGAGTATCAGTGAAATTTTATTACACAGATAGGATTAGAGATTTTAAAAATGGCTAAATTCTACAAATTAGATATAAACCGTACCGAATGGGAGATACCAGAAAAGTATCAGCAACTACAGTCCGTGGGCAGTGGTGCCTATGGGCAAGTTTGCAAAGCATTAGTAAAAAGTGTTAGTGGAAATAAATTTGTGGCCATCAAGAAGTTAGCACGACCTTTTCAATCGGCAGTGCACGCAAAGCGAACATACCGAGAATTACGCCTACTCAAACATATGGATCACGAAAATGTCATTGGATTGCTTGATGTTTTTCATCCAGGGCAGCCTGCAAACTCACTGGAGCAGTTTCAACAGGTGTACTTGGTAACACATTTGATGGATGCCGATCTTAACAATATAATACGCACGCAGAAGCTATCCGATGATCATGTACAATTTCTAGTCTACCAAATATTACGCGGGCTCAAGTATATACACAGTGCCGGGATAATACATCGCGATTTGAAACCATCCAATATTGCTGTCAATGAGGATTGCGAACTACGCATTTTGGATTTCGGTTTGGCGAGACCAGCTGAAAGTGAAATGACTGGATATGTTGCAACACGTTGGTATCGTGCACCTGAAATCATGCTCAACTGGATGCATTACAATCAAACTGTTGACATTTGGTCGGTTGGTTGCATAATGGCCGAGTTACTTACAGGTCGTACCTTGTTCCCGGGCACAGATCATATACACCAGCTCAATTTAATTATGGAGATACTTGGAACACCCAATGATGAGTTCATGAGCAAAATTTCATCAGAGAGCGCACGTAATTACATACGATCGCTACCAGTGATGCCACGACGCAATTTCCGTGAAGTCTTTCGAGGAGCAAATCCGGTGGCTATTGATTTACTGGAGAAAATGTTAGAACTTGATGCAGAACAGCGTATAACAGCAGAGCAAGCATTGGCTCATCCTTATATGGATAAATACCATGATCCGAGTGATGAGCAGACATCACCACTCTATGATCAAAGCTTTGAGGAAAAAGATTTGCCTGTGGAGAAATGGAAGGAACTTGTGTTCTCGGAAGTTATGAGCTTTAAGCCACCACAAGCATTCGCAGATCTTCTGCAGCAACAAACTTAAATTTCTTTGTAGGGCCATGCTCACAGATACCCGTTAGTTACTGTGCCCTGGTGCCATCATTAGTAAAAGTCTTACAAAATATTATATCTAATCTGATATGCCTTAATGGTCAACACGCTCCTAGAGTTTGACGATAAAATGAAAGAAGCTTAGCGCCAATCCAATTGTTGCTGCTCCTCTGCAACATGCAACATGAGCCTGGTGCATAACAAATTGTGTAGTTTTTATTATAATAATTTTTAATATGTGTTTATTTTTTTGTGTATTGCTGCAAGCGCCTATGTATCTTATTATTGTATTTTGACATCAACTTGTATTGTGTTTTGTCTATAGTAGTTTTTAAGCGCAAATAATTCTGGTGTTGGAAACAAAACTAATTAAAACAAAATCCGTTCAATTATTAACTTTTAAGACCGACAAATTGTTAGTTTATATTATTGTAAATGTTGGTTACTAAAAAAAAAATATAATAAATTAAGTTTTGATTAAATCAAATTGATAAATTTGAAAATCTTTGTTCTAAAGTAATAAATCTTCCAGATAACGTTCGAATTCATGCTCTCGCACTGTTGTCTCCGCTTCCTCAGGTACAACTAACTGTTGATTCCAGACATCATCATTCTTATTTATTGATACTGGCAATTCATTATCGTGCGTTGGTACTTGTAACTGTTGATCTGTTGCCTCAGTTTGTTCATGTAATTCCTGCTGCTGTTCAGCATCATCATCAGCTGATGCAGTCTTTCGTTTCTTTGTACTACTACCACTACTACTTTCACCATCATCACTTCTACTAGTGTCACCTTTATTTCGCTTATTTTCTTTTAGCGCTCGCTTTTCTTGTCGGCGCAATTCTTTCTGATGCTGCTTCTCTCGTTTTACTTCACGTTTTTGTGAAGTGTAATTCAATTGTGCCGAATGCTCTGGGCATAAACGTAATTTAACTAAAGCATTCTTCCTTTTGCCTTGTTCCATATAACCAAAATTTACCTCCCAAGACCGTAAATTCTCATTTGCATTGCATTTTCGACTACCACATAGAAACTGGCCAATGCCGGCAACAACTTCAGCTTCTGTACGCCAACGTAATGCGACTTTGTTTTCCTGGTGCCGTGTCAGATCAGCAATGCAATATTCTTTGAATAATTTGTCATAATAGCGACGTGCTAAACGTAGTTCCCAACTTTGTGTATCATTTATAGTCTCATCTGCATTATCATCATCATTATCATCCCAAAGGAATCGATGATTTGCCACAATTATGTCAACATCACGTTTATGACGATGATTTTCACCAGCTGCCGCTCGACTTTCCTTCTGCAAGATATATGTTTTTAGAATGTATTCATGGCGTTCTTTATCCGTGAGTGTTTTTAAATTTATTGGAAATATATTTTGTTCAGAATTGGCAAAAGAACTCATCATTTGTATTAATAATTGTTGTATTGTTTATGTTATGGTTATGTTGTTGCTGTGTTTTCAGCCCTGGTATGTCTTTTTTATCTCATTTGCACTTGATGAATTCCTCCAACGGAAATGGCAGCTTGCATACCGGAACAAAAATGAACTGCGAGAGCAGGAGCCGAGTAAATAAAAATGTAGTTCTAGCTAAAACTAGCAAATTTTAAGTTTTAACTAGACGATCCCTGAAGCTTTTCAAGAGTATGAGGAAGAAATTGATACAAACCTGTCAGATAAATGCAGAGAATAAGGCAAGAAATTGTAAGTTCCTTATCTTGTATATCCATTTCAGCTGATATGTTTTAATTATTCAGTACTAGCTATCACTTTTCAGTACAAGCAAAGATTAATTCACACTTTTTGTAGTTTACACTTTTCAGCATAGCTAGTACTGATAAGTAATAAGTATGAACTAGATTTATATTTACTCGTCCCAATCACTCTCTTATTCTCAGCTGCTTTGCTGCTCTGCTATGAGTGACTGAGCAATGTAACGAACGAACGAATTTCCAAGTTTCCCGAATTTCAATTTTTCAACAGCCGCCGCCGTCGTCGGTTGTGTTTCTTAAGTTGGACTTTTGTCGCTTTTTCGCTCACCGTTTTTGCACGTTTTTTTAATACGTACATTTTTCATTGACAAAAAACGTTACAGTGCGAACGAACAAGAAACGAGTGTTATTGCTGTTGGTTCATATTCTCAACACCGCAGCTCCACCGCTGATCCATGAACTTCGCGTTGCGTTGTGTTGTTTAACTAAATTGAAGCAAAAAAGGCGGCATTATTATATACAATAAAGTATAGTTTTTTTGTTGATGTACACGAGTAATGTGAGTGTGTGTTGCTTTGTGTATCTGTGTACAAGTGAATAAGTGTGTTTTTGAGTGTAGTTTTTTGTGCGAAAATTATGTAAATGCGCAAATAATAGAAAGGGTAACAACAACAATTTTAGTGTAAACTTCAGATACTCGTTATCAGCAATACAACAGCAACAACAACAATAATAACATCGAGTGGAGCGCAACAGTTAACCAAAAAAATAAAATACAAAACTCAATTTTTAGTTTCACGTTCTCTCAAGGTAAACAAGTCTTTGTCTCTACATTATTCTAATTGGATATCTGATTTGCGTATTCTAATTAACCGACATCAGCAAAATACTAGCGACTGCCTGTCTCCATTCCACTCTTGGCTCCTCAAAAGGTCTTTGGCCACCAACAAGCGAAATGACAGCAAATGCAAGTGCAGCCACAAGTGTTGTTGTCTTAGATCGTGGCAACAACACAACTTGCACCATCAACTTACATGGTAAGTAGTACAATAAGAATTTTGGTATCCTATAAATTTGATAATGCTAATGATAAGCTTCATTAGATTGCTGTTTTTTGTGTGTTTTTTGTTATTGAGGCGACAAAAACGAGCATCTTCATCAAATTAATTATAAAAAATACAAACAATTAATACTGCTACAACAACAGCAGCAGCATTAATAATAACTTAAATCAATTAATCATTTATTTTTTATTTCTTAATTTTTGAATAAATACAAAAAAGGGGGGTTTGCAAAAAAAAAATAAAAACCACAAAAAAAGAACAAATTTGTTATTGTATCTTTGAAAGTTTATAGAAGAATAATTTAAAATTTTTTTAGCGCATGAATAGCTTAAAATTGACGGTTTTTTTTTTTTGGTTCTTTAGATTTTGTTAATTTATAATTTTTTGAAGTTTTCGATTTTGATTTATGTCTGCGGATTTCTTTCTCTCTTTTTTTCCCCTTTTTTTTTTGTGCAAATAGTAATTTCTTTAATTAATAAAATGCTTGTCAGCAAATTGGAAAACATTCAAGGGCAAAGTTTATTTGTTATTTTTTGTTTGTTTTATTCAATAAAAATATACAAATGTAATTAGATACATTTAGTTGAAAAAACACTCTATCCAAATTGTATAGAAAAAGACATATATAAATATGTAACATATACTCTTCTATTAATGGCCAGTTCATGATAAACCCTTCTGGTTATTAAGTATTTTCTTTGGTGTTAGTTTTTCCAATTAAGTCACTTTGAACGACCTTTGATTTGAAGGTTATCTTAGCAAATCTTTATAGTCATACTACTTACTTATACAATTTCACTTACTACTACAGTAGCTAAAGAACACTTAAAGGTTTGATAATTGTTGTCTGGAAAGTAGTACTCACCTCACCTTGACACTAATATACTATTTATAATTTACAATACGAACTTTATAATCAGATTTGTTTTAATCTATACAATAAACCAGGCAGAGAACAATATCTTTGTTTTACCGGTAGCTTACACACTTTTTACACCCTAGATGATGAGCAAATCATACAGAATTTATAATATTTAAGACAATTTACGTGGATCGTTCAATATGTCCTTAGAAAAAGTTAGAAAAACAGCTTTTTTTTTGTTATTTTCCTATCTTATCTACTTCTATATACTTCTTGTAACAGTCAGGACCATCTAGGTTAAACTTTTTTTCGTCGCTAAAGACGTTGCACCACTCTTCATCCCAAAATTGGTACTTCGTTGCAAAAGCAAATCTTGCGTTTATATGACGATGTAAAAGTTTAGGTTTCCGTAGAAGCATGTGTAATCTTAGAATTTTCGAGCAATATTTGAACAATTCTATTTCTCGATACTGAAAGACCCAATTAATTTTTTATTTAGCCACTACTCGTTCCTCCAGTTACTACAAGATGCCGCATTCTCCGTTTGCACCGATCGTGGATATTGGTCTTCCTACCACTCCGTTAAGTTATGCCCTAGTTCGTGGGGCATGTTATGAAATTTACTATGGCGTTTGAGTTTTTTAGCAATTTCCTTTATTAGGGCTCCTTTTCCGGCCATTACTTCAAATGATCACTTTAGCAACCAACAGTCAACTAAATGCGCTATGCACATATAAATATTTACTACTGATTGCCTTATGTACCAACACATTTTTTGAGTAACGGGACATGTAACGGTACATTAAACTTCGGATAATTAAGATAAAAGATAACAAAATACACGCTATTACAAACATATTTCAAATAACACGCGTACAAAGTCATGGGCACAGCTAGTATATATATAAAATCGTAAGCCTTTTTGTGCCTGTACACGCTAATCTCAGAAACAGCTTAATCTATTTAAATGCGTTTTTGACTGGTGTATTGTAGCAAGCTTCATGTCACATTTAGCGTTTATTTTATCGAAAACGACCGACTAAATCAAAAGATATTCAAATTTTTAATTCTGTTGCCTACTATTTGGCTGATTTTCGAATGTTTTCCTGTTTTGCAGCGCATCAAAATTAAACAGCTGATGATTAGGAAAAAAGTTAACAAAAGACACGTTTCGTATACCCCACGCGTACGAAGTCGTGCGCACAGCTAGTTTTTCAATATAATCTCCTTCTAGCTCTATACACTTTTCCAAATTTTTCATCCCTTCCAAATATGTAGTAGGTTCTTTCAAGGTCTTCAAAATAGGCGTTTGTTTCAATGAAATGACCTCTTTATTTGTTCGAATTCTTATACCGCTCTTCAGGTTTGGAAACAGGAAATAGTCTGGAGAATATGCTGGGTGGGGTAACGATTCATAGTCTTATTTATGAATTTTTACTTATAGCGACTACACACATTTGTCGTCTTCATGGAAATGCGTTCGTTTTTCTTCACCAAATGCGTTCGTTTTTGCTTCAAATCAATGTCGAATCTGTCCAACAGCTCTGAATAATATATTCCGGTTTTCGTATTTTACCCTTTTCAAGGTAATCGATGTGGATAAACAATCCCGAAAAAAAACTGAAACTCTCAAAAAACTGGCGCCATGACCTTGTTGGCCAACAGACCCAACCTGGTCTTTTTTGGTGTACGTTTACTCAGATAAGTCCACTGCTTTGAATGTTTCTTGGTCTAGGGAGTATTGTAATGTATCCATGTTTAAGTTAACGGAGCAAAAACAGATTGTGGTTGAATAATGTCAAACACTCCTTTGAAATGGCCACATGGTTGCGTTTATGATCGAGTGTGATAAATCGCGGGAACCATCGCGCGAATAGTTTTTCATGTCCAAATATTCATGTAAAATGTGAGGTACTCGCTTTGTTGAGATGCCTTAACCATTGAAATTGATGTTGCAGATTCCCAAAGGTATTTATCAAACCTTTCCTTGGTTTCGGTGACAATTTTTTTTACTCAAAAAATAATCCTTGATGAGCACAAGTAATTAATATTTTACAATTTTTTTTGTTTACGTTCAGAACAGTTGGTTGCTTTAATTGACAATAAAAATCAGCCAACTGTGAGTCGGACTCGCACACGTAGGGTTCCGTACCATCGTACAAGATATTTTGCCGCAAAAATGTATTATGTATTCAATAACTCAATGCTCGAGCAATTCCAAACACAATGAACACGCATTTATTATAAAATTGACACGAAGCTCATGCTCCAAATATTAAATTATTGATTTGACTTATGTTTAGGGTAGAATCAGTATTCATACTGCATATCAACTTTGATCAAAAAAAAAAGTATACTACAAAAAACAAAAAAATTACCAAAAAATGAAACAAAATAAATAACAAAGCTTCTGAAACTGTGCGCAGTGCATATTGGAGCACATATTTCTTGTATGGGGACCCCTTCAATTTTTTAATTTTTTTTTAGTTTTAGTATTTGTTGATATCATGACAATAGAAATACACATTCTGTGAAAATTTCAACTGTCTATATATTACGGTACATGAGATGCAGCGGAGTCGGATGGACGGTCGGACGGCGGAAGCTTAGTAATAGGGTCCCGTTAGCACCCTTTGGGTACGGAACCCTAAAAATTAAACCATAAGGTCGATATATTTGAAACTTTCACAGCTATTTACTATGGACGACACTTACTAAAAAAATTAACTGTCTTTACAAAATTCATTGAAAATACCCTTACACACACTCACACATACTTATTTCTATTTCATTCTTCTCTCTTCCTCAACTTTTGCGCCCTCACATTTCAATTAATAAGTTCGGCACACTCATACATACACCTTTAATCATTATATTTATTTCATTGACCCACAGCTCACATCTCTTTGCTAACACATGTACCTTAACTTATTTCTACTTTACTACTTTATTCTCCTCTCTTGTATTCCTTCCTTACGATGCTTTCCTATACACATACTCACACATACACCTTAACTTATTTCTGCTTTACCAGCTCTTTAACACTTCATTCTCCTCTCTTTCTCTCTTGTATTCATTTCATTCGATGCTTGCATATACACATACATACATACACCTTAACTTATTTGTGCTTTATCAGTATTTCATTCTTCTCTCTCCTACGTAACAGATTTTTCGTAACGCAATTATTCAAAACAGCAGCCCTTAATCATTTTCAATGATAAAATTGATTTCGATGCTGCGAGCTCCACCTCTCGAATTTTCTAGGGACTTATTGAACGACTCGATTATATGGCAGCTCTATAAAATACTTTGTAATCCAATCGGTCCCATTTTTGTGTTTTGCTGTGTCAGTTGTCATCTTATCATAAAGTATCATATGAACATTGTTTTGAATATTCTAAAAAATGCAAATATTGGAATCTAATTTGTTCAGTTTTGGTACTGTAACTTTTAAATTGAAACTCTGGTTCCATCAATAACTTATAACATAAGCAAATGTTCTAGTTTATTGGAAATATATGGACAGACCTGGCTCAGTCGATTCTCGTTGTCACTTTGATAATTTATATTTATACTAATAAGTACATTACGAACATCATGAAATAATGTTAATACCATTCACAATAGTATAAAAAATTAGGGAAATACGTTAACTAAAATAATTTAACAGATAAGTTGAATAAGTTCAATACCATCAAGCTCTTTAAATTAAAGTAACAAATTCATATTTCCAAATTATTATTTTGTATCTATAAAATTTTATCAAGTAGTTTATTTTTATTTATCTACAATTTACAAATAAAAAAAAAATACTAAAAATAATTATTATGATAAGTTTAGAACATTACCTTTCGACTCTTAAGGGCACACGGTCAGCTTAAGAAATTACTATATTGTAGATTGAATGTAAGAAGTTTTTAGAAAGAAGACCTATCTTATCTAGAATAAATTGGCTTTTGCAACAATCATAAGAGATGATAAGGGTTTGGAGTTAGGAAAGAGGTCATTTCTGTTACTTTGTAGATAGGACCATTGGTCTGGTGCTTCATAGATACCTCTGCAAGACAGCATAGGTGACAAGATTGAGTAAATAAGCGTAGAAAGAAAATGGTAAAAATGGTAAATTTGTTTGCTGTAGCAACTATGTAGTGGATAGTGGGGTTTGACAAGTTGTGGGTTGAAAACTTTCTACCGGTGTTGATAAGACAGCTAAAACTTAGATTTACAAGATATAAGGATGTGAGTGATTGTTCAATGAAAAAAAATATATTTATGATTTTTGTAATTTATTGATTATCGATTAATTGTTTTTCTATCTTTTGCATATGTAACATAGTGAGTATAGTAGGTATTCCATTCTGGAATATTTAAATTTTATTTAAATTAATTAAATTCTTTTGTGATGAGTGTACACAATGGTAGGTAGGATGGTGTTGTATTAAGTTATAGTTACAAAGTAGACCTCAGACCTGTTGCAATAGTAGTTGCATTTATTCATTCACTCTGCTTATATATGTACAATACATATGTATGTATATTGCAGATCAGTAAAACAAAACAAAAAAAAGTGATAACTTCAAATTTGCAATAAATGAGACAGTAAAGCGAGTGTATAGCAAAATATCATATAGAAAAATAAAAGAAGAAAAAAACATGATGAACAAATAATATATATATTTGAATGTGGGCATGCATATTGACTGTATTGAGATACATAGAAACATTTTGGTTACAAACTTCTATTTCAATTTACCCACATACGCGACAAATGAACAAGCGAATGAATGTATAAAAACCAAAGTAACTGGGATACACATTAATATAAGCAAACAGACAGACAGATAGATAGACAGATAGACAGACAGACAAACAAACAGATATCAAGACTGAGACAGAAACAGAAACAAAAACAACATCATCATAGATACACAGATCATGTTTGTGTACAGAACAAGTACATGTTGCTATATTCAAAGTGTTGTGCTGATTTTTTTTAAGTATTTTAAATTTTGTTATTGTATCTGAGACAATTTTGCGTTACGACAACGTCGAAGGCGAAAACGAAGACTGTGCCTAGTTTTCTTATTTTTTTCATATATTGTATTTGGTGTGTTTTTGTTGTATGTACTGTAAAGCGGCAATAGATGGATGGATGAATGGATATATGAATGAATGAATAGCAGCTAGATAGATACTTAGTGTGTGTGTGTGTGTGTGTGGATACCCTACGGCTATGCTGGGTGGGTGTTCACTACATTTCAAACAATTGGGCAATTTTTTGACTTGTGGCATTTGAAGTTTCTCTCCAATTTTGTGTGGGTAAAAGCCAAGTCAATTTTACCTTAAGTCAAAAGATACAAATCAACAAGAGATCAAGATCGAGTGAGAGTCAATAATTTCCTTGTTGTAAAACGCAAGTAGCGTATTATGAAGTCAAGATTAATTGATTCATTTCATGGTTCTAAATACATTTTAAATTCGTTCATTCGTTCATGTTTGAACATATAACTTTTTGACTTCAACCAAGTTCACTTGAAACTTGCCTATCTCTATGTCTGTCTGGCTGTCTGCCTGTCGGTCTATCTATCTATCTGTCTGTCTGCGATGGCTGCTGGTTACTCATATTCAGTTTTCGTTTTTTACGTGGGCAGTTTACTTTTTTTTTTTATCCAATTTACTTACTACTATATGTGTTTGAATGTGTTTTTTGTAATTGTGGAAAGTACATTTAACAAATACAATTACATTACACATAATACAATACAATAGATACATGTACATATGTATGTATGCATGTGTATATATTTGTATTTACTAGATACAATAAGGTTTTGTTTTTAGTTTAACACAAAGCAGTTGCCTTGCCAGCTGTTTTACTTTAAAACAGTTTTCTTTTTATAAAATTGAAATTTTGCGAAAAAAATATTTCTAAATTCAATTCGATTTTTCATTACATTTACATACGTACACATATGCAAGATAGTCAAGGAATGTGTTTCTGTTTTAGCAATAGGTCAATGGGTCTAACTATAATTTTATATGCGTCATACATTATTTTTTTATTGATTTCTTGTAATTTTTAAATAGATTTATTAACCGATAAGATAATCTTTGGTGACACATTTTTATATTTTTTACAGCGTTTTAAGTGTAAAAAACATTCATGATAACTTACAACTAATCAAGAACATTAACTTCGGTTCATCGGTGATTGTATATAAACAATAAATAGATTTAAAACCCAACATTTATTCAAGTTTCCCTGGAATATTTGAATAAACTAAAATTTTTTCCATAGATAAACTCATTAAGACTCAAAGACTTACATATCTACATATATGGCAAATATATACTTACAATAATCCCTATATACTATATTTAGTTTTAACCAAATTAGTATAGTAGATGCACGTGACATAATGCTCTTTTAAAGATCCATTTTATTATTGTATTGTAGTAGACTATGGAAAAATAAAAAAAACTAGAATCATGTTAATTTTGTACAATGAATGAATATACATATGTATCTTCCAATAAGCATATGTTTTGCCATATCTATCTACGGTAACGAAACAAATGTATAATTTAAGTATTTATTCATTAAACGAATTTAGATCAATGAACTCAATTGTCTCAGAAAGATTTTGATATTTTAGAAAAGTGTGGAGTACTGAACAATTATTTCCTAAACATAAATCGAGAAAATTAGACCGTGATGTAAATAATATCTAAAACTTCATTCCAAAATAAGTTTAATTCTTCTCATATGAAATGCCTTAATCGATGGCTCGATGGTCAATTGCACCAATATTAATTGGACACTAGGGTTGGCAGATTTTTTTCATATCATTCACAAATCCTCTATTTGGCTTAAAAAAATGGGATTACTAATTTTCCAATGAAAAACACATATTGTACGTTCTGATTTTTATTTATTTATTGATTCTTATATTTTAAAGAAGATCGTACAAGTTTCATCATATCTTTGTTCGATTTTACATATTTGTAAAATTCAATGCCATCTGCGAAAAAATCCTTTCCAGTTGGAACTTGGGATACTGAATATCTAATATATAAAAATCTCTTGTAACAGTGTTAGTGTATGAACTCCTCCGAAACGGCTCGCTCGATTTTTATGAATTTTTTTTTGTGTATTTTCTATGTATGAGAATAGGTCGTAAGGTATTTTTCACCCTCCTATGTTAAATTGATTGGTACTTAAAAGTTCCGTAGCTTTTTGAATATGCTCGAAATTTATTGGCGATTTTGAATTTAAAATAGCATCTTGGTGAGGATGTTGCTTTCTTAGAAATCGTATCATGTTGTCAAATATTTCAGCCCCCAGGCGACACAATCGATCGCATTCTAGAGAAAGCAATTATTTTTTAAAGTGCTAATACAATAACTTCTCTATAAACAGTGTTCTTATTGTATTAGCACTCCTCTAGTTACTTATATTTTATTATTTGACGTTATAGTGGCAATTGAATTACACACTCTGTGAAAATTTTAACTGTCTACCTATTACGGTTCATGAGATAGTGCTCACTGACGGACGGACAGCTTAGGTTTAGTACAATAATAGGGTCCCGTTGGCATCCTTTGGGTACGAAACCCTAAAAAAAGTCCTTCTCCTATGTCGAAAATTGGCGAGGAAAACAAAAAAGGATTAACCCCTGTACTTGACCGGCGAGCAAAAAAAAAACCCCTAAGCAGAAGGCAGCGGTGTCGGCATTGGCCCGAATTAGTCTACATTCTGGATTCACTTGGGCCGCATGTGGGCCCCCTGATTTACATTCATAATATGCGGATAAGTCGACATGACCAATGTCGTTTATGGAATGAAGGAAAGGAGACGGACGAGCACTTACTTTGCCACTGTGGGGGCTTAATTTGCACCAGACTCCCATTACTAAATTGAAATTGGAGATTTTACCTCCGGAGAAAATCTTGGAATTAGTGATGAATACTAGAAAATCAGGGGAACTGTTGTTATTGTTCAAGGTCGCAATAACGAGGTGAATAGACCCCGCCCTTTCGATAATCTAATCTAATCTAAATCTACATATAATGATCTGTTTACATTGATCTGACTTTAATAATACAATAACAAAACTATGAGATTTGTCAGATGTTTGTTATATGTACATATGTATATTCTAAATTACTTATATTAGCTATTGATTGATAATGATTGACAATGTCAACGTTTGGGAATTGTCTTGAACTAATTGAATTTCTTTTCTATTTATTTATTTTTTTCTTAGGTGCAACAGTAGTTTCATGGCGTGTTAATAACCAGGAGCAGCTTTTTGTAAGGTAAGTTAGTGTCTCATTAATCTCAGTCCTTTAATAATCTAAGGGGATTTTTCAAAAAAAAAAAAAAGAAAAAGAAACATGTATAGAAAAAAACAAAATGAAACGCATTTTTTAATTAAAAGGATGAAACATGAACGTTTCGAAAAGAAGACCGTCCGTTAGAGCAAACAAGAAAACAAAAAAGAACAACGATTGGAATGGAATACAATAGAAGTTGCAACTAACTTTGTATTTTCAGCTTTTGCAAGTGAAAACTTATAGCTAGCGAGTCCACGGGTATGCAACCAAAAAAGTGTTGCACAAAGTTTTGGTTCCACTAACAAAAACACCACATAGCAGCACATACTCCTACATACATAAATTCGAAGGATTGCATTAGTCTGTGAGGTGTATGGATGTTGGTTGTTGTTGATATTCAGTTGCTGGCCAGTCCAACAGACAGTTCAGACGGTATGCTACGAAACGAACAAGCAAACGAGCACAAGAACAAACGAACCAACGAACGAACGTGTTTTAGCCATTCCATTTGGCGGCAAAACTGTTTTTTGTATGACATCAACAAAAACAGCTAACAACACAACATAAGCACAAGCAACAACACAACCAACTCAGCAATCAAACAAACGAACAAATGAACGAATGGACGAGTGAACAACAAATGATAAAAAAGAGCAGAGCTACATTATTGGGGAAAAAATTGGGGAGAGAGCGCAGATTACTTTGTGCACTTGCTGTTGGACTCTCTTGTTTTTGTTTCAGTTTGTGTTGTTGCTGCTGTTGTGTGGCTTTCATTGATGCTAGTTTTTGCTGCTGCTGCCGCTGGTGCTGCCTGCTCTTGTTGTCGGTTGCTGTCGGCTGCCGTCGCCAAACAAATAATGCAAACGTTTTTATGAATGGAGTTTTTGAGTTGTCCATGCAAGCATTTAGATCGATAAATCCTGCTGACTCGCGTTTACTCACAACGTACTACGATGATAAACACAGCAACAGCAGCAACAACAACATGGAACCATCTTGCTCTTGTTTCACTCTCTAAATTACACTACTCTATTTTCTGTTGATGCCTCTTCACTCAACTCACTGCTTATTTTTTACATTGCCCACTTGCTTGTGCGAGTGTGTGTGTATATGCAATGTTCTTGTTGTCTCACATTGCGTTGGGGCTAGTTGTTGCTTATGCTTTGCAACATTTGAAATGTTTTTCAACATTTGTTTAGCTTCAAACCTCCTCTAAGCCTCCCTTGTTTTTGTTACGTCTTCTTTCTTTGTAGAAGTTTTTTCTTTCAGCTTAGTTCAGTTAGTTTTTTTGTGCTTAATATAAATAGCCTTTCCGTTTAAAAAACATCATTCCCTTTGCTACAAATTCCTCCATTACTATTTCTATTTCTTATGCGCTTGAATCAAAGCTTTTTTTTTGACTTGTTTTGTTGTTTAACGGCAAAAACATAGCAAAGTAGAAAAAGTTGTGCGATAAAAAAAAAACGAAAGAAGCAGCTGAATCGTTGTGAATGGCAACTACCAAAAATACAATAAAAAAGCTAGAACTTTGAAGCCATTGGAAAAACAGAACGTTGGCGCACATTTATCCAATGCGCTGTTGTCCCTTTTTTGTGTCTATTTCTGCTTGCGTGGAGCAATGAACAGAAGCACAAGACACACTGAACAAAAACAGGAAGGCAGGCAATCACGAATGGACGGAGAAACCAGGAAGATAGATGGATGGTTGGTTGGTTGGTTCGTTGGTTGGCTGGATACATTTGGATGGATGCCGTGCGACCAAAACAACAGACGTTTTGACGTTTTAAACAGACTTAATGACTGACTGACTACTGGTTGGCGCATTGGTTTTACTCACACATACTCATACATATATTTATATAGGTGCACAAGCACACACACCATGACAAATGCCATTAACTTTTTAGGCACACTTTTTCCTACATGGATAACAACTTCTATATGTAACACCAAATGTACTGTTTTTACACTGAAAATTAACGAGGAACTTTAATTAAATTCGTTAAATTCACATATTTGAGGAGATTATATTAAAATTCTATCTAGAATTTTATGTTCATATAATATTTTACTCTGGTTGGAGCTTAGGTCCTCTATAAAACTTATGAACTATTCCCGATTCTTTCGAGTTATTTCATTGGTAACCGGGTTTCTTTATTTAGCTTCTTCTTACCATGCATCGCCAGGAGTTTATAGGTCTACTACCACAGTTTCTCGAATTTTATATACAATAAAATTGATTCCAGTTTACATGTTTCTAACAAGAAAACCAATAATATCATAAGTTTCCGATATAAACCTTTTAGGTTAGGTTAGGATATGCAGGCAGCTCGCGATTGCTCGCAAGTTCACCCAGAAGCCTTAAGGCCCATTGTGATGCCTGATAAAACGTGAAAGGGTATGGGGAATATGAGGGGTTATGGGTAATCCACAACTGTTCAAGATTGGTCCCAGTAATTGCCTTATTCCTCTAAAACCAACATGAGGAGTCCACGAATAGAGCTAGATTTCCCAAGGACTTTTTTCCAAACTACCCAGCTCCTCGAAGAAAGTTTTCCCGAAAAAACGGGTTCGTCTACCAAGAGGAGCAGGGGAATCACTGAGGAGGGTTTGGATGCTCTCCGATTCCTCATTTTACCAGCTACGACAGAAGTCATGATGTGGAACCTGCATCCATCAGCCCGATGGTGCAGTGCTCCGTCATAACTCCTGTCAACGCCCGAATCCTTTAATTGTTGAAGTGTGGGAGCTCGGAGGTTCTCTTTGATTGATAGCAGAGCCAGAATATCCTATCGACAGTACAGCTCGACTCATTTGCCACCTTCCTGCTTGCTAGATCTTTACTTCCAGGTATTGGCAACTGCTTCAGACACAGGCAGTACCGAGCCTTTCCTGGCACACTCATCTGCCATCTCATTACCTTCAATATCGGAGTGACCCGGCACCCAGATAAGCAAAATGGAGTGTTGCCGAGCTTGATTAAGAGCTTCTACCGTACTACGTATTATTTTGCTCTTGAATATGTGGGCCGACAGAGCCTTGATAGCAGCCTGGCTGTTAACATAAATCATTATGTGCCTTACGGTCTCCTCCAAAGCGTTGATTAACTTTGCTGCGTAGATAAAAACAACAACCTTTTAGTTAATAAACAAAATATATACTGAAGGACAAAAGCTTTAGGATCCTATTACACTAAGGCCTCGATCTAACTCGGTGACAAATTTGATACCATTTTTGTTTAACACGGTTAAATTTCTTTCCTAAAACGGTGACACTTATGTAAAGGTATAATTTCATCGACCTAATACAACATCGTTACTGCAGCCGGTTTAATTTACACTTTCAAGACTTACTATTGATTTTCGGACGTTCTTTACGATGGATTTTGGAACATAATATACCATTATTGTAATGATAAGTGGCTGGAAGAAATATTCCATTAAAATCTGCGTACAGTTGATAAATTTATCTTAAAAGGAGCTTAAGTAGTCAATTTTGAATGGATATTAGCGAAAAGTCTGGACGGCAGTTGTTGAAAACCACTTGCTTCAATTGCCTCATAGTGAACTGGATGAAATTTTACAACTAGTTCATCCAATTGAAGGTGAAGGCTTCAAAGATATGGCTATCGAGTATTGTTTGCAAACAAAACCTTGATGAACATTTTTTTATTGATCCATGCATTGAAAGTCGTATGAAATTCGAATGGGAAGTTCGAAAAATATGTCATCTTCAATCAATTTTTGTTTTCAATTACGATGCAAGCTACTCATAATAACATATTTAAAATCAATGTTATGATCTATTTTATAATACTTTTGTTTGTTTATACGTTTGGAAATTTGATATCAATGGGGCCTAGTCATTGCCCGATCGGTCGTACAACTCCATGATAACATTGTTTGAAATCTACGAACTTAACCTCTTTTTTGTACTAACTTTTCGTTGATTCGTTTGACATGGTGTTTTCCCGGTACAAAACGAGTCATACGTGTAGTTTATTTTAATACAATACAAATGGCTTAATCCACCATTATCAGACAAGCAGATGCAATATGAAAGATATTGTACTTTCTGCGGTTACCTACAGCAATCAAGCAAGCCGTAGGGCTCTTGCAATCATTGTCATGTTTTTGTAGTCTCTTCACATTGGTTAATAATGACAATAACAATGTTAATGATGATGATCATGATGCCACACCATGTTGTTTCAATAGTTTTTATTATATGACATTTTATCAATACGAGTGAGTATGTATGAAATCAAGGCATGTGTTTCTATAGGAGAGCAGCAGTGTGTGTGTGCCTCTGCCTTGATTTATTTTTTTTAACATTAACTTCAATTTGTTCTCATATACTACATTCAACTCAGTTTCTTGGTTCATTCGCATCAAAGTTCCAGACACTTTTTTTTGCTTGGAAATTTCTTAATGTCTGCAATAGTTTTTCTGAATATGAAATGTATTCCTACTTATTTCTTTTTGCTTGATTTGATGATGACTAAAGAAAGGAAGAAAAAAAAATCAAACTGGTATTTTTAAGCTTTTGACATAACTTTGCCAAATTGTTGAAAAAGAAATGGAATTTTTGGGTTTTTATTGTTTCTAAAATTTATATAATGATTTTTTGTTTTTTGTTTAATTTCAGTAAACTGGCGTCATTTGATGGCAAAAAAGCAATACGTGGCGGCATTCCCTTTGTCTTTCGTAAGTTGAAATTTTAAAGAGATTCATTGTATTTGGTTCTACGGGAGACGAGTTCTTATGTATGTATAAATATTCTTCCATATACTTGTAGCACAATTTGGTCCTTGGTCTTTTGGTCCACAACATGGCTTCGCACGTATTACACGTTGGAACTTAGAACGAGCACCAGAGCGATTACATAATGGTGACGTTGAGGCGATATTTTCATTAATGGATAATGAATTTACACGTTCGATTTGGAATTATCAGTGAGTATATGAACAAAAATATTGAAATCAGTCCCCAGATGAGATGTTTCTGTATGTATAGTCAAATCAGACTATAATGCTAATATATAATATATATCTTGCTTATTACCATACCTATGAAACAATAAGCCAAATCTACTGCACACTTTTATAATTACATGTTATAAATCCAAATGTAAATGACATGAAGATTAACATTTATTTGGCCTTATAAAAGTTGATAGTACATAGTATAAGAATTTGAGCACTGCACGAGTCAACACTAACAAACCAAAGCTATCCTCTCTCTCTCAAACGAATCATGTGATACACGCAACAGCACTATCAATACACACACTCTACACCACCATACTATCAAATCAACTCTTCTGATGTTGTGAAGCTAGTTGAATTCGTCAACAAAGACAGTGTGTGTGCGAATCATACCATCAGATAGTACTCACATCACAGTCTAGATTCGACTCAATGAATAAGCAAGAAAAATAAAACAAAATGAGTTGAGACGTTTTCATAGTAAGATTTTAGTATGATGCTATAGCTCCAAACAAGTATTCAAGTCAGAAACGGTCACACTTGGACTCTCAAACTAACAATGTATATTCATAATAATGTGATACCGAGTCATACCCTGGTTCAAAACAGGTTCGTGGCTAACCTTTTTGGAACCAGTACTAGTTCTAACTATAATCTTTCACATGTATTCATGTATGACTTAGTATGAAACATTCACAAACTGGTTCGCCTCTGCATTACCTATGGGTTGTTAATTCACTAACCACCAGTAATACTGGACTAGTAAAGTACTATCGAAACGAGGACTACTGTCACGAAGCATACTGCTGGGTACCGAGTCATACCAATCACACGACAGTGTATTTCTATATTAGTGTGATACCGAGTCATAACAGTCACACGGCTGTATATTTTCATGATTGTGTGATACCGTGTCGTAGCAGAAAACACAAGTCACACGAGAGCATAAATTCGAGGCAATAAGTTAGCAAAACAAATTAAACAAAATGACTCAGAAGGACACGTTTCGAAATACACATAAGTCGTTTTCATAGAGTGCAACGTGTAATTGCCGACCGTTAACACTACTTATAATACGAGGAATAAAGACATTGCACATACCTTCCTTTCGTGGTTCTAAAAAATATCCCAAAAGTCCTCAACGATACATTTGCCGTTAAAAATGTTACGCGGGGTCAGAGGTCACGAAAAACAGTTTTTTGAGAATATTTTGTTTCCCATGATTTAAATGACAATTAATGTTTCGACAATAGCTGTAGAGCATAAATTTGTTTACAAATTTGGTCTTTGGAATTTTTGTATGCAGTGAACCGTTCTTGAGATATAGCGCGAGCAGTGGGTAGCGCTTAGCCGTATATATGTACAGTGACAACAAAAATGAGTAAATATAGTGACTTATACATATTTTGGTTCCTTACTTCGTTATGGGACCCTATATTCTAACTAGGGGAACAACTTTTTGACGGATGAAGTATCCTCACACTACTTAATCTGCCATTACACCCGGAATTTGAAAATCTAGGAGGAAAAAATGAAATTTTCCTAAGTTAGGACTTTTTTTAATCTTTATACCCTGAACTATTAGTGCACCCTTGTGCGGGGTTTAATACATACATTAAAACACTAATAATGTATTTTCAAAACAGTGTGATATCGATTCAAACGAGGATACTATAATCGCACGATAGTGTATTTTCATGACAGTGTAATAGTGAATCATACCATAAGAATAGTGTGATACGACAGTCTAGTATATTAGAAACAATTAGTCCGTAAAGCAAATAGAACAAAATGTGTTGAAAGACTCATGACAATATGCGTATAAATTGCCCTCTAACAAGTCTTTATCTCAATTAAATTTATTATTATTTTCAGATTTCGCATAACCTATCGTTTGATTTTACGGGAAAAGGAATTACATTTTCACATAGGCGTATTTAATCCCAGTAAAGATCTATCGTTCACATTCAATATGCTGCTGCATACATATTTAAAAGTTCCTGATGTGCGACGCTGTCAGATTACAGGACTACATGGTTGTACATTCATCGATAAGGTGTGTTTCATTTTTATATGTAGAATAACAATTTTTATATCTTATAATGTCACACGATTAGACACGCGATGGTGCTATCTATCAGGAGGGTCGCGAAGTGGTTACCATAAATGAATGGACCGATCGTATTTACCAGCATACACCACAAGAGCATATTATTACAAATGTTGTATCCGGACGGAAAATGCGAATACATAAGTATAATTTTCCGGATACAGGTCAGTTGATCTTTCAAATGACAACGAAATGAAATCGAATTTTAAAAATATGTGTATTAATTTGTAGTTGTTTGGAATCCTTGGATGGATCAGGCACGTGATATGAGTGACTTTGGTGATGATGAATTTCCAAATATGCTTTGCGTTGAAGCGGGCAATGTAACATCACCCGTAATACTTTTGCCTGGCACTGCTTACGAAGCTAGCCAGATTTTACAGGTACGCAAGTGTCCAAAAGATATTGTAAATGAATTGGTTGAATGAATGAATGATTTGTTGTTTATATTTTGTTATTAAATAAAGTAAAATCTATTTACACAATAATTATCCATAACCAATTTTAGATCATCATCGAGGGTAATGTTAGTCGTAAAACTAAAAGGAATCGCTAGCGTTTAAAGAATCGGAACCCATTGAGGTAAACCGATTCGTTAAAATAAAAATTAAAGCGCAACTTTTAAATGGCAGTTAGAATAAAGGAGATTCATACACACAAAGACATAAAGTCCATACAAACTCACATTCTCACACAAAAATATACAATACAATACGATAAAATATAATATAATAATTCCAACCATTGATGCTTGCCAACTCGTTATACTATACTGTGCTTTCTTAAAATAAGAGTATAGGGAGCCGTCGACATCTGCAATACAATAATAATTTACTCGTACAATAAAATCTAATAAACAAAAATAACTTAAGAGTAAACGTAGACGTGGAGATGAAACAAAATACAATAGGATGTATTTGTTTTTATAAGTTAAAAATGTGCTCAAAATCTATTACAATAAAAAAAAATTAAGTGAATAATTGTATAATACTTACAATAATTAAGATTAGAGTGAAACAAAATTTTAAATGCTTTTACTACGATAATAGTATCGAAATACATAAAAAATATCAAAATTAGCAATATTTATTATTATTTTATCGAATAATCCTGAAGTTAAACCTGATATAGGAAACATGATATCAATTCAAAATATTAATGCCGGTTATAGTACATTCCTTTCACTTTGTACCATTTAATAACAATTTTGTATATGCAAAAGTATTGTAAGTCAGTTTATATAGCAGCTATATTTGTTATGGATTTGGTCTATACATATTTCTCATATACTGTATCAGCTCGCTAATCCGGATTAATGATTGCAGACCCTATCCGGATTACCGATTGATCCGGACTGGTTGTTTGTTAAAATTAAAAATAATTCACCATGAATTTAAGGTATGAAGTATTATAATTACATACAAAATAAAAATATTAATACTCAATACAATAATGTGTGTCTGTGTGTACAAACAGACATAAACTATTATTTATTAATTAATTTTTTTAAAAAATTAAGAATGCTGCTTTGGTGTGTTTTTTTTTTATACATCCTTCCAAAGCTTCATTGGGCATTTCCTTAAGCAGGTGGATGTTTTCAATAGACACATCACGCTCCTAAGCCCATTTTATGCAGGTGTTAAAGCTCTGCACAGCTTCATTATTAGTGGTAGGTGCTGTATGTTGCGCATCTACAGTTTCTTCCTCTTCTGATGATAAATTGCAGTACAAATTTTCGTCGGTCTCATTAATCCATTCATTGATATCATTTGTGGACAACGTCTGGTTTTGGTTCATGTTGCTGTTGAACATATCTACCATTAAACATGCCTCTTTTAAAGTGAAATGTTTTAAAAATAAATCGGAACTATCGAATGGCGAATTGATTAATCCAAATAAAATATAAAATCCTTATGGCATTTTGGTCCATATGTTGTATAATGCTTGTGTAGTTGAGCGGCAAACAATTTTGTAGTGCCCGCACTCAGATACGAGTACAAGTGGTTCAGCATGACATCTATCATTGTCCACAATAAGTATAGCTTTGTGTGACAGATTATTTGCATTTTGAAATGATTTTACTTGTGGTACAAAAGACTTAAAAACCACTCAGAAAAAATGTAACATGTCATCCTGGCGTTTACGAATGAAAAATATTCGATCGGCGATTTCTTTTTACATGATCTTAGATTTTTTGATTTGCCTACAACAGCGATATTCAGTTTGTGGCTGCCTGGCGCAAACCAGAAATGTTCAATGTTCACTAGTATCACAAACTGAATGACAATACAAATAAAACTAGAAGAGAGAGAGAGAAAAAAATAAATCCGGATTATAGAGCTGCAATTAATCCGGACTATAGAGTTGTCGTCTAGAAAATTCGATCCGGACTACTGGATTATCCGGATTAGCGAGCTGATACAGTATTTTGTCATTTTTCATTGTAAATTTTTTTTGTTAAGTTTCCTTTCTTTAACTAAAAAACTCATGAAAAATCAAAAATTCCTATGGTGCCTCTATATGAATTATTATTTTAAAAATTTTAAAATTTATTGTTATCATGTACCAAGCAAGACAGTTAAATTTGTGAAAGATTTAAAAACAAAGGATTCATAAATGAAATACAATAAATTCACTGAATGTACTCGTATATTGTATAATGCAGTTTTTGTTAACGAAAGTAAGACTAAATATTTAACAAATAATAATTCTTTATAAGCTTTATGTAAATTTAGAGATTTTGCACGAATCCATTCGCATTACTTGACTTCAGTGCATACCTTATATGTACTAAGTAGGACTCTATATTTTTTGTATCCTTTATTCATCATACAATGAGCAATGAATGATAGAATACAAAAGAGTACTACTACAGACTCAATCATTCATAACTGAATGTCCCAATCATATTGAATATTGTCACTCAATAAACTCACATGGCTGCTTACAAATTATCTAAGGAACAATGCCTAGTCTCTCGGTTTGTAAGATATCAAGCTGAAATTTAGTACACAACCTTAATGTTTCCTAACTAAAAAATATGTTTCAGTTGAATTCAGTACCTAATCAAAGTTCTTAAAAACAAATCAATGGCAAAAAACTCCGTTTCAAATGAAATATTGAAACAAACAATATATACAAAATACTTACATCCAAAATTATAAAATTATCCTTAAAATAATGTATCCAAAAATTGGTCAAATTTTAGGTATATATATAAATATAGCTGCCATATAAATTGTACAAAAATTCAATTATTCAAAAGGTATCTTTTTCATTCGAAATTGCAATGAAAAATGTGTGAAAATACAATAATATTTATTAAAATCGGAACAATCGGGGATTATATCGTAATAATTTAATGCTTCTAGAAAAGAAATGTATCTGTGAAACAATGGTACTATACATATTTTACTTTAAGAATAATGAATTTTGAAAATTTAGAGTTTATTTAACTTGGCGTTATGACTTGGATTTTGATGAACAAATATTAATTAAATCTATTATATTTTTTGATGGATACTTTTAAAAATTTAATAGATTTGAAAGTAGAAACACACAACTATAAACGTTTCATGTAATCTGGTTTCTAGTAAAGATCTTGAAACAAAATTTTATTCAAATTTCGTTTTGAAATACTGAATGATTATTTGATGAAGTCTTTTAAAACTATTGGATACTCCGTACCCACAATTATGTCGAATCTTGTAGAAGAATAATGATGGAGTCTTATATAAAAAAAAAACAAATATTAATTCAATTATAATTTTAAGAGTCTCTTTGATTTACTGGATGGCAATAGATGTTTGCTTGTGTGTTTTCGGTAATTCAAGAGTTGGTGAAAGACCATAAGATCACATAGATATTTCAACAAATGTTGAAGCTCGATGTATAATAGTTTTAGATTTGATTTCCTTCAAGCCTGTTAAGTTCTGAGCATTAAGCATTATTCTTAGTTAAAAAAGAGGATCTTCCAAAATGGGCGTATAAGTGGATGTGTTTACCAAAACCAACAGTATGTTTTTAAGTCTCTGATCCTGGACGGATATTTGTAGTTTGATTCATTTCGTCGTGATGATTATTTCCATACATTCTTCTTTACATAGGTGTTTTTTTTTTAATTATTTTTATTATATTTTGATTTCAAGGATTGTATAAATGTTTCGAGAAAAAAATAAAAACCTATTGTAGTATAAAATATATAAATATTTGCTAGAATTTCTAATTTCTTTTCTTTTTATCATATAAAAAATAAATAAATTAATAAATAATTATATTTATTAAATGAATACAACATAACACAAAATAAAACAAGAGAAATTAATTAACAGTTGTGATAGTTTTAAAAAATAAATATTTTTGATGATTGTTGTTTCAAATTATCAGTTATTAATTATCATTTTTCAATGCTTTAAATTAATAATAAAATTATATAAAAAAGAATAAACTAATTTACAATAATAAAAATAATCTATTACACAAAAAAAAAAAAAAACAATATTTTTTAAATATAATTAAACAACAACAAAATGTATACGATTTTTATATTACAACAACAACAAAAAAATAATGTAATTTTTAAATAATTTTAATTTTTTAATGACTCACATATAATACTTAATTATAAATATATTTATATGTTAGACACAATTATTGTGTAACGAATTTTTGAATTCAATTAAATTCACTAGAAAAATAAAATAAAAATATCTTAAAATAATAATAAATCAAAAATGGACTTTTCATGCGTCTAGATATTTACATTTTCTTCATCATCCTTGGATACAGATTCAAACAGATTTTATTTTGTCCCAAAATCAGATAATCTAAAGAATATTAATAGTTTTTTCTGTATAATATTTTCTTTTAAATGATGTTCGTCTAGAGATTTGAATTACCAATTAACGCGAGAATATGAGTTTGTACTTTCGTTGCATAACCCCAAATATGTGGTTTCTGTGTTACTGGATTACGGTTGGATCGTTGCTAAATGAAATAAATAAAATTGTTTTGTTTTTATTTTAGAATAAATGTGTATATTAAAGGTCTGCATGAAACGACATTCTCTCTGAAATGAATGCATGTGTTGCTGTACTCTTTTAAGTGTAAGTTTGCGAGTGAATGGTGTTTCTGTGTATCTATTTATATGGTAACGAATGAATACTGAATAGTGTGAGTATACATAGTTTTATATTGTACACTATACATTTTTTTTTTGAAATATCTTTGTGTTATGCTTCCGCTCACTTACACGATGCACGATTTCGTGAGCGAATTGTCCATTTTACACGGGTTGCTTCAAAAGTTACCAGACTTTTTCAAAGGTACATAGAAAGAGCGCACTCTGTCAGTATTTGCTCGCACTTTGTAGAAGCGTCATTTACAACCATTCTGAAAGCGTCATTTGTTTAACATATGCAAAACTTATATTATTTGATTATGAATGTTTATCCCGTTCACAAGTTCATAACAGTTCAAAGTCGATTGGAATGACGAGAGGTTAGACTGCCGAAAATCGGAGAGGTGCGACAAAAACACAGAGAAAGTGAAGGCTGCGATGCTGGAAAATTTTATTGATGAAGCTAGAAGAGGATCTCAACATTGCGTATGTCAGAAATCATCGCAGCTGACCGAATTTCTGGGCTATAGGAAGATCTGCGCTCGCCAACTCACAGAGGCGCAGAAAGTTCATCGCATTGAGCACTACAAATACCTCATTGCAGCGCACCACCGCAACCAACACTTCATTAAGACTATTGTAGCTGTTGATGAAACGATTCCGAAACTAAGCGTCAAAGAGCCAAATTCAAGTTGCAGAGAAGATGAGACCACAAAAAAGGCGCTTGGACGTCGGTTCTTAATTCCGATGAAGGCAGTGCTTTTAATCGTTCAAAATATTTGTGTCGACTCGGAATGCATGTGCTTTGAATAAATTGATACGAGAATAGAAGAGTTTTGCGTTTTTCTCTACTCATAATGAAAGTCCGGAAACTTTTGGAACACTTTGTGTATATGTTTCATACGCTTTGTTACACTCATCGTTTTATTGCATGTGTTCGTGTGTCAACGTACATACTGAAGTGGAAAATGTGAATGCTTCTTGCAGGCCTCTAGTGTAGATCTTTATAATAATTTATACCTGAATATGTATTTGTGTTACAAAATCCCAAAACTTCTGCGAACGAACAAGTCTTATATAAGGTTGCCAAACTATACGATTATGAAGGAAATTCTAAAAAATAGATTATAAAATAGTATTAAAAAAAACAAATAAGAGGTGTTTGTCAGAAAAGCCCGACATTTGGTTAGTTTGCACCAGTAACTACCTGAACGCTTATTGATATTATTGGATGTTTATGCCAATAAAGGAACAATGGATAATTGGTTGTGTGTTTTATGGAAAATTGAAAAAGTTCAAGTTAAAAAAAAATATATATTTTTGGATAATGTTAAACCGAAATAAGTCTGATTTTTAAATGTTTCTTTTTTGATCAATGCAAACATTTAGACCAGAATTAAACTCTTTAGCTGGAATTCTGTTAAGACTTAGGGAGCACTACATTACTAAGTCCCATCCCCACTCTTAAAAACCCGAATTCTAACATAAAAATATAAACCACAGTTGTTATTAAATCGTGAGTCGAAGGCCCTAGCAGCTAATCACTCGTAAAATATTTGATTTAAACTTGTTGATTTGACAAATATTGATTTGGCATTACAGATTCTTTGTACTAAATTAGTTCTTGTTATTATACAATAGTATCCTATAAGAGTAATCTATCACAAGAAGACATAAAATGCTGAAAATAACAGAGTTGGTATAATTTTAAATATTAAACAGACAATTAACGATACTCCCAACTTGTCTGAAGTTTCAGTTGACAAACAAATCATTATCATAGACCATACTCATATATCTTTTTAATCCAAACAAAAATGATTTATCAAACTAATTTTAAAGAGAAAATCACAAGAATATTTTTTTTATATTTACACATATACACATGTTCACATTAATATTAAATTCTTCTTTTTCAAAACCTTACATCCGAATTCCCAGCACAATAACAAAGCATCGCAATTATAATGCATAATAAAATAGTTATGAACTTATTATTCATTTCGTTTCTTATTCCAATTCAATAATTTTTTATATGAGAAAATCACTTGATTGTTTAATGAACGTAACGAAAGAACGTTCACACCAGACTGAGATCTCATAAAGTTAGACAAATGCTTTAATAAGTAGATACGGTAAGAACTTTTCATTTGGTTGGGTACCCAAATGAGGCCCATCATACAATATACGATATAGAGTTACTTACAAATTAAATGATTCTTAAGATTTAAATAAGTTGAATAGTTGAATATGTTATTGCGATATTATTACTCAATTATATAATTTGATATGGAATACTATATACATAATAAAAAGGCGAGTTAAAGATACAAAAATCGGTTGTATTTTGATCTTAAATAAAGGGATTCTTGTAAAATTTTGAAATGCCGCCCACATCAAGTCTGGGCCTTTATTAGATCCCTTGGTATAGATATGTATAAACTATAAATGAATCTGCAAACACGTGTCTAAATTGTGAGTGACAAATGTTTTTGTCTCAAAACGGAAATTGATTTTGTCAAGTTTTTGCATTTCATCAAACTCTTCTTTGTTTAAACTCTTTTGTATTCTTAACGAAGTGATTGGTATATAAAGTTTATTGAAAAGTTTAGACATAAACATATACTTTGATGTACTATTTCTACAGTAGAACTTCGTTAATCCGGATATATAATAGCTTAATCCGGACTCTTCTGTAATCCGGACAGAATTAAATAATACGTTTATCCACTATGCATTTCTGTAGATAACGATTCTGTTAATACCGAAAACAATTCATATGTTGAACAAAATCCAGATGACACACATTTCGTTGTCGGTTCTGCAAAGGAAAGTGTTGTTAGAGCATTAACATGCACAAGAATTAACAGAAATCGAAATTTTGTAGCAGAAAATGAATAATGATAATCATTAATCGTCACATTCTGAATTCAGTAAATGGTTCATTGGAGATGAAGACCATTTGAAACTCAATAGTAATGACAATAAGTTGACATCGATTAACCAAAAGCTAAATATTAAGGCATAATTAAAAACTTCAGTACCTGCATAACATTACTTTAGTTTATACCTATATCTATTTCTAAGTAAGTCATTTTGGTGCCTTTGAATCGCTATCCTGGTTAATGGTTCAGAGAAAGATTTGGGTGGGAGTGCAGTCTATCATTGTAACGGCTACTGTGGAAGTTTATTTCCCTGGAGAACAGTAGGTATGCTGAGGTCGTTGTGTCGAGTTCCTGACGAACCAGGGGGCATCGTTGATTGTTCTGAGATCCTTGTTTTGAACAACCCGTATTTTCCTGCTATTTGAGTTGATTAATGAATGCTTGCCATTTACTTTTTAAAGATTATTTCACTTCAACGTGGTAAAAGTGGTCCATACTCACTTTTTCAAGCTTATTGTCTGGAATCTCGGTAATGACACGTATAATGTTGTCTTCCAAAGCTGTAATTGAATATGGCTTCTCGACATAGACGAGTGATTTGATATTTTTTTATTTTTATTTTTTTACTTTTTCTTTATTTATTTTTTTCTTTAGAGACTAACAATAAGTGATATAATCTTAACCTAATGTCTTGTTTATAAGTTTTACTTCACCTCCAGTTGGAGGGAATGTATGTACTAAGTGCCCTTATAATTGAAGTTGGGCTGGTAGGTCATTTCTCCTAAGTCGTGTCTGTGACCTTAGTCGAGTGAGTGCTTTTGCTAATGGATTCCGGTGCGTGTTTAATTTCTCAGCATAAGTAAGTTTCATTTTGGCTATTTCATTTTTTACTGTTGGTATATTAAGATCTATATGTAATAGCTCGTTTTTAAAAAACCAGGGGGTTCTGTTATGGTTCTTAATATTTTTGATTGCGCTCTTTGAATAACGTCCAGATTAGAGGCGCTTGCATTACCCCATAGCTGAGAACCATAGGTCCAGATTGGCTTTATGATGCTGTTATAAAGGAATCATAGTATTGTTTAGAGTTAGCGGAGAGCAAGTGCTTCTGTTGAAGGTAATGTGTTAGCTCTTTTGCACATTCACTTTTATGCGCCAGTTTGCTAACCACTCTTCGACGTGTGATAGATAGCTTGCCAAAACTGATGTTGCTTGCATCGTACAACGAGATCTACTTAATATTGCGGTATCATCTGCAAAAGTAGATAGTGTGATTGTGATATTTTTGACGGCAGTTTTGTTTATTAAACCAGAATTGAGCTTCGGCACTGAAGACAAGGCAGATCGTACGCTTCAGTTTTTGAACCAGCTGTATTTTGAACGGCTTTACACCAAGATCCTTGCGTAATTTCTTTTACGTAGTCGAGTAACACAATCCCAATTGCTGCGAACGGCGACAAATGGAGAAATCACGGTTCTTGTTAGCACTGGCGGATACACCAGTAATATTTTCATCCGAATGCTCTTTACGAATACGGGTAGGAGACTAGATGTAATTGGAGCAAATGAATTGCTTCCTCAGTAGGTTTATTATGACAACCGTAAAACGAATTTTGTTAGTAAAATTCAATAATTTGTAAGCGTTGTTTGGGTGTAAGTCTTCCTATGATAATTGCAAAACTAACCTGAGCATGTTTGACTTTGACACATGTCACGAATAACGCACCAGCTGCCAGAAATACAACACTTAAAAAACAAACAGCAAAAAAATCGCAAGTTTCAAAATCGATTAAAAAGATCTAACCATTCATGTTTGTGATTAAGTATGTACACAAATACATAGTTGATCAGTGTTTGAGCTACTGATCTGAAGTATTGAATAGCGTCTTCTTTTAACAAACATATGACAATTTTGGATGCCACATATGCATGAATTTAAAGACTAATAAATGATTCGATTCTAAAGAACAATCTACGATGAGTATAATAAAAAGGCAATTGTTTTGTTTTTCAAAATGTCAATTAAACAGTTTTATTAGAGTTTAAAATCGGCGTTAATCGAATTCTTAATAATTATGTATACATTTAATAGGTATGTATACAAGTATAATAAATAATGTATGTATATATAATTTATAATTTGTAACAGTTGAGGTTATGTATATAATAAGTACATATATATATGTAAATATAATTGAGTGTTTTTTAAAATTAAAGCATTAGGAGAATTTTTTTTAAACTTTTACACTTCACATGACTTTAATGCTGATGAGATAGAATATATTTAGAATCCTGCTTTGGAGATATACACAAAAAAAACATTTATTGGTATGGTCAGAGCAGCAATGCAAAAGGAATAGTTTGTTTATAAAATTTTGTATCTTTAATGATAATCAGACCACTAGTTGATAAATCGACAATTTACACATCGCACCTTCCAATGGTTAAAGATGAAATACGACGATATAGTGAGCTGCATACGATTAGACTGGAGAATCACCCCAACTCACTGGTTTTGGGCCTGCTCGACAACAGCCTTCAGACCAGAAGGCTACGAAGAGAGCATCAGCTCGATCTCCCCTTTCGTTTTCCGCTAAATTAAAAGTTCTATACAGAGGTCTGAAGTCTGACTGTCACTCATGCTCATTTCTTTGATCACGTCATGTAGTTTCACGTTCGTTATTTTTCTTATATATAAGTAGATTTATTGATTGGCCACATGTGAACAGATAGTAAATTAACAAATAATAATAAAAAAAAAAATATCGCACCCTAACTACAAAAGTTCATTAACTCAAAATTTTAAATTTTTCAGTTAGAAGCCGAGTTATTGCTTTATAAGTGACAGTGTGTTTATAGCATTGGTCGAAAAATGAACTTCGAACAAAGAGCTAATATTAAGTTTTGTTTTAAACTTTACTGAGACGTTTGAATTAATGAAACAAGTGTGTGGTGACGATTATTTAACCCGTGCCAGAGTCCATGAGTGGTTTTAATGATTCAAAGAAGGTACTTCATCGTATTCCGACCGAAAAAATAGGAAGGTTTGTGCTCGCTTTATTTCACACAAATTGACTGATACCCTTTTGCACGATAATGCGTCGGCTCATCGTTTGACACTTATCACTGATTTTTTTGACCAAAAATCCATTTTACCATTTTAACCGTCAAGCACTCACCGTATTCTTCTGATTTGGCACCTTGTGTCTTGTACCTCTTCGGACAACTACATTTGGCACTGAAAGGAAAGCGCTATGTCGATATTGAGACTATACTAAATGCGTCGACCGCGGTTCTGAAGGACATTCAAATAGAAGGGCTTAAAATTTCAACCGACATGCTAATTGATCGTGCAAAACGTTGCAACAATGCGCAAGGAGACTATTTTGAATAAAAAGATATTTTTTGAAAAAAAAAAAATTGTGTTTTTGAAAAAGTCTCGTTTACTTTGCGACATTTTGACATGCATGTTGTTTTTCAACAAAAAAATCAAAAATTGAAAATTTTGAGTAGGGTGCGATTTGTAAGTATATTTGATTATAATTTATTTTGGAACTAAGCACTTCTATATTTGTTAATCATTTCTAATTGATATTGAGTCATCTTATGTGAAGTGCATGGATGTAAGCATTGGTGAGACCAAAGTTTTAATATTTTTTTGTATTTATAAATTTAATTTGAAATATATGTATGTGTATATAAGTATATTATATTAATAATTAGACTATATAGACGCATAAGTTCAACAATTATTAATTTAATTTTTTGTTAATTATTGCCTAAAGTAATACCTTTCTTTCGTTCTTTTTTTATTTTGTTTTGTTTGTTTACTTTTTTGTATTATTTATTGTTAAGTACACATTTTCGTTTGTTTTTGAATCAGTTTCTTTTTCAGCATATGTTTATATTTTTATTTAGAAGAATTTTTTAAGTATTTAATTTTTTTTTTTTGTAATAATTATTTTAAAAAGGCAGCGAAATAATTATGAATATTATTATATTTTTTGATAAAAATTAATTAGAATATAAATATGTATGTTTGTATTTTTTATTAAATATGTATTTTTTTAGTTGCATATATGTAAATAACAATAAGTACATAAGTAAATGGAATTAATTAAAAATTAAATTATTTTTAAACTTTAAAAACTTACAAACTAATTATTGTGACAGGAAAAACAGTCGTTTGAAGTTGAGTTGAGGACAAGAAATGTAAATGCATTCAGAGAGAGTGAGAGATAGCATTTACAAAAATTATGTATATGATATTGTGTATAATATATAAAATAATTATGATATGTATGAATTATAAATCACGAAATTATTTGCATATACATACTTTGGAATGCAATATGGAATTACAATAATATAGTAACATAAGTTGTAGTATGTATTTATAATTGTATTAAGTATATTATTATAATAATAAAAATAAGTTTGAAATGCTTTGAATACACTTTGAAATGCACTAGACAGACAGTTGGTTTAGTTTTTGTTTTGTTTTTTTGTTTTGTTACATTACACTTTGGGATGCACTGAACACAGCGAGTAAGTTTGAGATGCTTTGTTAAATAAAGTGGTTTTGTTTATATCGTAAAATATTATTGTAATATTGGGTTAGTGGAAAAGTAACTTCCGAAAATGAGAATCATGTTTCATCAAATATTTCCCATAGTTATTGATCCATCTTGCGGGTAAAATCATAATCCCGTCTTTGTAGAAATTCAGGGGTTTTTGATAAAAAAAAACTGGCAACAGTCCGGACTTATCATTTCCCAGCAGAGTTCCCTTAATTTTTGCCGAGTCATCAACGATGTGTGTGGCCTAGCGTTATCGTGGTGGAAGACTATACCCTTTCTGTTCACCAATTGCAGCCGTTTTTCTTTCAACGCTGCTTTTAGTCTTGTTAGTTATTGACAATAGAGTTTCGAATTTATCGTTTGCCCAGGTGCAATTCATAATGCACAGGACCTTTACAATCTCACCAAATGCACAGCAACAACTTCCGCGTAGTTAGTGCCGGCTTTGCAATGGTTTGGGCAGGCTCACCTTGTTTAGACCATTATTGTCGTATATTACCCATTTTCATAGCCAGTTATGAATTTGCATAGAAAAGGTTGTTTAATAATGACTTGTTCATTATTTTAGCAGCATGGTTTTACCAAGGTTTCCAGCTTTTCATTGTTGTATGGCATTCCCAGATCGGATTAATACTTACAGAGATGTAGAGATCTAGCAATTCAAATTTTCGGAAGTTACTTTTCCACCAACCCAATATGTACTAGTAATTAATTAAAAATAGTATTGTTATTATCAACTTATCAACAGACATATCGATGATCATTATCTGTATCTGGTTTAATAAATACTTAAATTTCAACTTCTGGTGTGAATTTTGGTCAGAAGTAAATTTCCTCCTCCTCAGGTTTGGCATGAGGAGCAATGTTATTGCGTTGTGAATGAGACAACTGATGCTGCTGATCATGTTGTTTATTGCCAATTGTATTGTTAGTTGTTTGTTTAAGAACACTAACAGAACGACTGCTTGTCGGTGTATTATGTAATAAGCGCTGGGTATATGAAGATCCATGCCCAACACCAGAATCTGTACGTGCTACATTTGTTGTTGTGGTGGTGGTTGTTGGATGTTGTTGTATTATAGCCGGTGAACTACCGGTACGTGAATGTTGAGGAATCAATGGTGATGCATTTGTTGTTGGTGTACGTTTATCAGCAAGTTTTAGTGGAAACATTTGAGTAACACCAATTCCACCACCATGATGATGTGCACTTGAATTTGCATTAAAACTTGCCGATTTATCAATTTTCGTATTGCTCGTGTTCGATGAGAGTGATGACAATTTCATCGGTAATTTTTGTTTAACACTTGTCTGATTGACTTTTGGCGCATTATTGGCGCTAAGTAAATTAACCGGTGGTGTTTTCGATATGGTAGATGCAGTGCGCCATTTATCTTTACGTCGATCTACTGAGTTTAGTGCAGCAGTGGCAGATATATTATTATTGCTAGTGTTGTGATGGTGATGATGATGATGGTGGTGGTTATGAAGGTTTGTTGCATTATTACCAACAGTGCCACTCTCATCGTGAACATCCTGACCAGCCGCTGCAGCTGCTGCAACATATGTGGGTGATGCTATTGGCAACGGTGTACTTGGCGATAATAATAGCCCCTGACTGGAAAGCAATTCCATTTTTCGATAGAGTTGTTCTCGTTGTTGTTTTATGTCCTCTTGTTCAGCTTTAATTTCTTCTTGTAATTTTTGTTGAGCTGCACGTGTTTCGGCTAGATCCTGTTCTTGTTGCTCCTTTTGACGCAACCAAGCGGTCTTTTCTTCTTGTAATTTATCTTGCAAGTTGCGCAACTCTTCAAGCTGATCGTTATGAGTGTAGACGGCTCGAGGATTCTCACGATACAATGCCAACTGCAATTGTAGACTTTGTATGGTTGTCATCTGCTGTGATATTATACAGAGCAGAGTGTGTAAATGATGCGATACTTGGAGTACAGCATAGTTATGTTCTTTGAGGGCAACAGGATCTAAAGAAAGATTAGTGCTAACCGGTGGTGTGGGGTCCGGTATTAATGGTATTGTCGTTGTCGTTGTTGTTTTAAGCTCACGCTTTTCTTCCAGTTCCTGTAAACGCGGTGTCAGGACTTGTAATGTTGTCAGTTTAGTTGCATCGCGACAAGGAAATGCAACATGTTTACCACGTTTCTCATCGAAGCCAGCAAAGGTCTCTGCACGTTTTGGAAGTGTTGGTGATGAATATGTATCGCTTTGTTTCTCACCCACCGAACTGACTGTACGAGACACAGGAAGACCGGATGCTGCGGTGTATATGGTTGCAGCCAATTGGCTTATGTCTTGTACAGTATTTAAGACACGTTTCCACAATTCTGCTGTATCCGATTCAATGCCCACGAGATCTTTATATGAACCAAATGCAGCCAAAAAGTTGGCTGCACTCACAACTCCACCGGCTCCTGTTGCTGTATTGGAATTATTGCCAGCATTGTTTACACTTTCGCCAAAGTTTTGTTGCTCTTTATTAAGCAAATTCAATTGTAGCATTAGTTTCTCTTCGAGCAATAGAGCTTGTTCTATGTCCTTCTGACGCATTTTCTCAATTGTCTCACGCTTATTGACTCCAATACGCAATTTCTCCTCTGCTGTCAGGTCTTCGGCTTCAATGATATCTGTCGAAGGACATTCAAGAACAGCCTGCCGAATCGATTGTATCCAAGTGTTTTTATCTTTTGGCGTTTGTACTTTTAGCTCATACATTTCTGGAAAGTCTGGATTCGATGATATTATGTAAATTCCACGGGATTCAGTGCCCGCCTTTTCTCGTATAAGTAGCTTCTGTAACGGCACAACGCCAGCCTTGTGTTCGGGTGTAAAGAAAGTGTACTTATTATGAGCTGAGTTCTCACTTAGGAAGCACAAACAATCTGTCAACACCACAACTAAGACCAATTGTGTTTTAGCACGTCCTTGCATAAGAGTAGCCAAACCCTCAAACTTTAAGCGCCGGCGTGATTCAACTCCAAGATCACACTTACGGAACGGTTTATGTTTGTAAATGGAAAATGATTTGACATCCACACGATTGTAGATGTCCAATTGGCGTTCGCGCAACTCCTTTTCAGCCACACATGCATCTACATCCACCAGCAATGATTTCACCAGGTTTAGTGCATGTTGCAACTTATCCGTCTCCAGTTTATTATCGCGTGCACTTTTTAACAAAGGTTCGATCAATAATGGATATTTAGTCAATCGTTGCGTTACAAACAATATACACTCTGGTATACCCTTCTTCTTGAGCAACGGATTCATCAGGCAATGCTTGTACCACTCACTAAATGTCTGCTCGATCAGACATTGCTTGAATTGTTCCAAAGCTGTGCGATGGTTTGCACAAAATTCACCATAAGCTAACCTTAAGTGTTGAGCCTGTTCCAGAGAGAAAAAATCCAACAAAATATCAGCAATACTATCCACTACATACTGTTCACGTTGTTTTTGCCGAAGCAATTTCAAAAATCCCAAGTGCAATTCGGTTAATTCGGCGAGACGCGGAAACATGCCATTGATGTTCAATGATGGAAAATAACGCTCCAAGCTCTCGACAAAAACCTTCTGCATGACAAGCAATGTCTGGCAATGATGTTTCTCGGTCATAATAAATTCGTAGATATGTTCTTGTCGTTTTATTTGCAATTCTTTCATATTTTTCAACACCTCTTTCGGTACACCAGGTGACCATGAGTCATGCTCTTTAAGATCTATGCCCAGTGCTGGGTCTGCTCCTAAATCATGAGCCTCAATTTGTGGTTCATTTAGGAATTCAGCACGTATTAGCGGAGTATCATCATTAATGTGACCAGATGCTTGTGTATCTTGACCATCGTAGTAATCTTGACCAGTTCCATCATTTTTATCACGTTTTGCGCCGCTCAACGACGCTGATTTCTGTTGTTGACCTATCAGCATTTTCTTATGCTTTACATTGCACTCCAATTGGTGTTCCTTGATCTGTGTCAATGTTATATTTGCACCGCAAACATCACATGCACTCAATTGGCCACCAATTGATTTCATTTTTGCTTTATCTTTCTTCTTGCGGAAGAATAGTGAACCACGCTTTCGGCGTTTCTCTACGTTGTCGTACACTTCGATTTTGGTATGAGCACGTAACAAACTCTGATTTTCATCCTCACTATCAGTTAAATGACGTCCGACTGTCTTAGTATCATCTTTGGCGATAATTGAAGATGTCGAAATACTTTTCTGAAGCGGTAAACGACTAAGACTAATGATCTCATTCGCAAGACTGCCTTTTGCCTTAGCAATACGTTCGAAATCTCTCACTAGCTCGGCCTCATTCAATGAATGCGTTGAAATACCTGCAAAACGGTATAAGAGCGGGTGAATAAGAAAAAAATAAGACATTGAAGATTGGCATGTACATATGTATGTATGTGGTTTTTGTAATTATATTTGTTTGTCTGCGTCTTTGAGTTTTCATTATCAGTTTACTATCAGCTATGTCTGATAAAAAGCTTTTATAGAATTTCATAGAGGTTAATTTGTGTTAAGTATTTATTGGTGGCGATACCTTATTGGACCTCACACACACACAACAAAAAAACAAACAAACAAACAAACAAACAAATATATACAATTACAATAAAGTGTTTCAACAACATACCTCCGGTACTATTACGAGCTGAACGCCTTCGTTGTTCAGTCACTCGTATTGTCTCTTGCTCTTCACTATCCAAACTCGACAAACTAATGCTTTTGTTTGTGCCATCGCCAGTTGCATTTATTTCATCAGCAGCAGTCCAAGATTTGCGACGATCTGCGCTTAGCAAAAATGGTTGCGGTGCTGTTGTAGGCCACATCATGAATTGTGGCACTACTGGGCCACCACAAGTGACATTACCTCCCGTCAAATCCGGTAACGAAGCACTTAAGATTGCTGCATTAATAAGACCACAATTCGATAGACCATCTTTCATTTGAACACTTGAGTTCTTCATTTGCACAACGGTTTCACGTATGTTTTGCAACTGGCTAAGTGTGTCCTCGAAAATATTATTATATTTGGATGCCGATGCAGGACTGTGTGGCGTGACATTGATTATGGGTATCATATTATTGTTGTTGGAAGACGTTATAGTATTAGCAGTAGAGTTGTGGTTATTACTAGAGGCTATAGTAATTGCAGGTGCAACGGAAGGTGTGGGTGTGTTTATAACAGGTATACAATAATTTTGGCTTTCGACAGACACACGCGGTAGTTGTGGCATCACATTGGGAATACTTGTTGAAGTGTAGGCGTTAATATTGGAGACATTTCCACTTGCTTGAACATTATGATTTTGTGGTTGTTGTTGTTGATAAATAATAGGACAACTAGTAGTTGGGGTGGAACTGGTTGCTATGCTATTCGTCGTAGCATCAATTTTGTTTGCATCGACACCTGTCACATTGCAGTTTGAATTTAAAAAATCAGTGACTTCATCATTATCGCTGTCATCACACGCCGCTGTTGTATTGTGAGCGTTGTCCATATTAGGGATTCTTGTTTTCGTTAAGCTAATTATGTATGTACACCGTGAGAAATTCCCACGATAAACATAAAACAATGGACGATGAATATAATTGGAAAACAAGAATACGAATACGAAAAAAAAGAAAGTTACAATTTAAGTTTGGCACACGCGCGCATGCTACCACCACTTGTGGCCGTGTCCGTGTCCGGATTTTATCGATTTTTGATAAGTTTACCTTGTTGCGCGTTCTAATTGTTGCGCTTCGAGGACATGCAGCAGCCTTCTTATTATGTCCTTACGTAAATATAAACCAAAGGGTGCAAAGAAAGAGCAAGAACAGATGAAAAAACACTATATGTGCACACACAAATAAATAAAATGCAAAACTAAGTAAAAAATATTCAGTGCCTTCATCAGTTCGGATGCATATTTAATGTAATTTTTGTTATTCGCGTTAAATGTTGGCACTTTTTTGGACTATTGTTTTGTTTGATTAACTTAATTATGCACTTGTTTTTTCACACACAACAAATTTTCCTACGCGACTTAACAAGTGCAAATCAGACCAGAGTTGGCCATTGCACAAATGGTCATTTTTGTATTTTTCAGTGTTGTAAAGAGTGGAAAACTGTTCTCTTCCCCTGTTTGTTGTTGCGCGATTAATCGTTTGCTTGCCTGTAAAAAGACTATGAATTTAATTTCATAGTCCTTGGCCTGTACAATTTTCGTATTCGTTTAATAATCTTGAAGCGACTGGAAAATTATGTGCTTGCAAAATTGTCATTGGGCAAGTTGGCAGTACCGAGAATGCGACTGCGAATCAGGTGGTAAATCACGAACAAATCGTAAATTGGCGCGAATTGCATTCAAATTGGAAATTAACAAAATACGGTACTTATTTTACTATTGCATACAAATAATATGAAAATTGAAAGTTCAAAGGAAATATTAATAATATTTGATTAAATTACAAAATTATTATTGTACGAGAGAGAGAGAGTCACAAGCTTTCTTGTATTTCGAAATCTTTACGTCATAATTAATACAAAAGATTTATAGCTTTGCTTATTTTTACAGATTGGTAACAGAGTAATGCTTATTTCTTTGATGAAGGGTGTTGCACCGGTACCAATTAACCAACTATTGAATGTTCCGGTGGATCATTTTCGAATGTGTAATTAGCATTGGAAATGTGGTAGCGTTTTTGTAAGAGTAAATGTCCGGTACACTTCCTTGAAACAATTACAAATATTAGGCCCCACCATTGCTATGTATGTATGTACAAATAATGTCAGGTGTTTGTCTTAATTCAAATTGACCTGCTGCAGCAACAAAGTACGGATTAAAGTCAGTTTGATGCTGCTAGAAAGAAAGCATTGAAAACAAATTATTTTCTTTGTAGACTTGCCTGCTTTACTGATTTCATTAACATGTCAAACAAAACCAACGATAACGGAAGCTAGATCAGCCAACTCCAGTTACCAGCAGAAAACGACGGTGCCGTTGCCACTAAGAAGCATGTATTGCCGCCAACCACCCTAAAACCACACTCGTCTCTATCCGAGAGTGTTCAAATTTCAGTTCGATAATTCAAAACACAAAAAAGTTTTTCTAATAAGATCATTAATTTGAATTTGGGTTTGTATGGGAGGTACCCCTACTGGTAACCCTAGGATCTGGAAATTTACATGGTTCATGAATATGGATCAGAAACTTTTAATGCCAGTTCGATACGTCAAAAAACAATAAACTTTTTCTAATAAGAACATTAATTAAAAAGGGGGTTTGTATGGGAGGTCCGAATCGGCTGATTCCGACAAATGTGTAGCGTATGGTAAAAAGAATGTGCAATTTCAGCTCTCTAGCTCAAAAACTGAACTAGTTTGCATACATATAGATGGACATGGCTAAGTCAACTGTGTGTTACAAACTTCATGACAAACTTATAACACTATTCACTCCCGTGAAGAGTATGTAAAGGATTTTAAAAATAATTATAAATTCAATAATTAAATTAAATAAAAGACAGTATCTGCAAACATATTTGGATAAGCATAACCCAGATAGTGTACTGCCAATCGAAACCAAATTTAACGACAGATACAAAGTAGTTTTTAAAGATTAGAAAAGGAAGATTCGGTCATGCTAGGGGAGGTATTTTAATTATAAAATGCATAAATCAGTTCAAAACAATAAAGGTATATGACTGGCTAGTTGGATTGGAGGTACGTGGATCGAGCTGAGATTCTAGAGTCGCGGGTTCGATTCCCGCTTAAGTCTGGTCCTGCACCTTTCTAATTCTTCATACCCTATCCTTCTTAACTCTGCTGCGGAGCTGATGGCCTCACATCCATCTCAGCCATCAGGAAACAACAACTTAAAAATTGAGCTCAATGAGTTTTTCGAATATCTAAAATTATATATATATATATAACTACTTTAGAAAAGAGAAAAAACCATTCCTGATAGCAAATTCTTTCCTTCATTTACAATATTTTTGTCCGATAGCAGAATTCAAATTACTAGAGAAAATAAAACAACCAACTGCCTTCCCACCCCAGATTTCGAATCTTACCATTACGTAATCCACTAATTCAAGCCCCAAGAGACAAACACAAGTCATTCACATTTTTTATAAACAATAGAGACATCATATTAAACTATAAATGAACAAATGGGATTATAATTAAAAATAGAATAGAATTCTAAGCCAACTGCATAATGAACCAACCATACCTAATAATAGAAACCTCACAAATTCACAATAGATTAAAAAGGGGGTTACCCCAATCGCACGTAAATTATTATACCTCAAAGCAAAACTTAAATTATTACGGAAGCTTAATCAAGAAAACTTTAAAATAAAAACTAACTGGAACGACTTATCACAAAAATCCAGGCACTAATCTTCAGACAAGCTAGTAGAATTTAGTTTGTTAAAAATACTATTTGAGAGATCACAACTTTTGACAAAGGCAGGAATAGACTCACCCACCCACAACATACATCAGTAACATAATATGTATATGATTTGATAACAATAAAAAAGAAATTGTTCGCCAAAATTATAATATAATAGAGATTATATTATATATTATAGATTAGAATCATGTTGCACATATTTCGCTTTTGATTAAAAAAATCTTCAAATCCTTTTTAACACTAACATATTTTCTATGTATTCTTTTGCGCTACAAGTTGGCAGAGCTTTTCTTCAGAACAACATTCACAGCTGATTACGTTTTGAGAGAGAAATAACATGTAGGCGATACGAAAAAAAAGGTTTGTTCCTATCTTTATGTTCTTGATGTATATTTTAATCAACACATTTAATGGGAACTTATAGAAAGGAACAATGAAAAGAAATCAAAACTTTACATCTGCACTATGGGGACATTATTATAACTGGTTGGATTTAATTTAATTTTAACTGAGGCACATGATTCCAAAGATTTCGATGACAGTGTCTTGTATAAAATCGATTTTGAAGTACCAGAATTACTTGGTCAGCCGGTATGTTATATTTGTTCAAAATTAATTATGGAAGTATTAATTTTTTTTTTAAATTATTATTTCAAGGAGCTGCAAAGTCAACTACGTAAGTTTTATATACACGAGAAGGAAGAGTACGAATGTGTTATACCAAGGCTTGAGGAACCCAAAGAGGAAGTGGTTACAAATGTAAACGTACTATGTATGAGACACAAGGTTTTTTTTTTAGAAAATGAGACATAATATTCCACTATTCCCATTGCACTTCTGCAACCCAGCCGCTCATATCGTATTAAAGCCTATTGGTCCTATGAGTTCAAAAAAGTGGAGGCCCTTTTATCAAGTATCAATCAAAAAAAAAAAATTAAAACCTCATTGTAGACTTTTTCTCCCACCAAAGGTATGAACTCCTCACGTATTGTAAATGAAAGATAAATTGCGTGGCCACATCCTTGAGTTGTTAGAAATGGATCTTACTCTGCGAGTATTAGTAATACACCTAGAAAATTGCCTAGTAAATTACCATTTTTCGGTGAATCAATTAATTCGTTAACACCTCTAAAAGATAATCCTCGTTCTTTAACAGATTTTTTTGTGCTAACAACTCGCATCAAAATTGTTCGCAAATATTGCGATTGCTTTGGTTTTTCTCTCGATAAACCCTTATCGATGAGTTCCTATGACACTTTTGCTAAAATTGTGATAGCTTCTAGATGATTTTTTGAGTTTTCACGTTCAGAAATACACTCAGATGTACTTATGTTTCCAGTTTAAGTCCATATCCAATCAGTTGTATTTTCTGAGAAGCTACTAATTTACATGCATAACTGTAAACTTTTCCGTTGATGGGAGAAAAACAAAGCCAAAAACGATTCAAGATCTCATTTTATTGTTATTGAATGTTTATGAAGGCCATCAAACTGTGGTGGCCCGGGGCTCTTCCGTAAATGCGGCCCTGACAATAGAGACATCATATAAAATTGGATTACATTTAAAAATAGAATAGAATTCTAAGCCAACTGGATAATGAACCAATAATACATAATAATAGTCTAGAAAGGGGGTTACCCCAATCATACTTAAATTATTATACCTCAAAGGAAAACTCAAATTATTACGGAACCTTTATAAGAATCGTAATTAACAATAATATAATAACTTAACTGGAAGGAGTACAAAAAACCAGGCACTAAACTGAAACAAGCTAGTACATAGAATTTAGAATGTTAAAAATACTACTGGAGAGATCACATTTTTTGACAAAGGCAGGAATACCCCCACCCACCCACAACATACATCACTAACAAAATATGTATATGTTTTCATGACAGCAAAAAAGGTAGAAAATTGGTCATCAAAATTGAATGCACTAAAGCATGAATTGAATTTTATTAATTTGAAATAGAATCATGGTGCGCAAATTTCGCTCTTGATTAAAAAATCTTCAAACCCTTTTCAACACTAACATGTCTTCCATGTTTTTATTTTTTGTGCAGCAAGTTGGCAGAGCTTTTCTTCATTTCAACATTCACAGTAGATCACAGCTGATTACGTTTTGAGAGAGAAAAAAACACGTAGGCGATACGAAAAAGAGGTTTGTTCCCATTTTTATGTTTTTGATATATATTTTAATCAACACATATAATCGGAACACACAGAAAAGCACAATGAAAAGAAAACAAAACTTTACCTCTGCACTATGGGGGACATTATTATTACTGGTTGGATTTAATTTAATTCTTACTGAGGCACATGAAGCCAAAGACTTCGATGACAGTGTCTTGTATAAAATCGATTTTGAAGTACCAGAATTACTTGGTCAACCGGTATGTCATATTTGTTCAAACATAATTATGGAAGTGTTAATTTTTTTTTTTAAATTATTATTTCAAGGAGCTGCAAAGTCAACTACGTAAATTTTATACACACGAGAAGGAAGAGTACGAATGTGTTATACCAAGGCTTGAGGAACCCAAGGAAGAAGTGGTTACAAATGTAAACGTACTATGTATGAGACACAAGTTTTTTTTTTTTTTAGAAAATGAGGCATAATATTCCACTATTCTAGCTCCCATTGCACTTCTGCAACCAATTTTTTTAACACCCAGCTGCTCATATCGTATTGAAGCCTATTGGTCCTATGAGATCTGTCACGGCCACCATGTGCGTCAGTACCATGAGGAACGCGAGGGAAAAAATGTCAAGTTCCAGGAATATTATCTTGGCAAGTGGAATTCTGAAAGTACCCAGGAGTTGATCAAGGATTGGGAAGAGCAACGAAAAGATGGCAATACAAAACAAAAATATAAATCGGTTAAAATTGACAACACAAAATATCCATACTTCGAGATGGAATTCAGTGATGGCACAATGTGTGACATCATTAATGCGCCACGTACAACAGTTGTTCGTTATGTTTGCTATCCTCATGGCAAAAATGAAATTTACTCCTTCAAAGAAACCTCGTCATGCAATTATGAAGCGATCATTTTGACATCATTATTGTGTGTGATTCCTGCTTTCCATCCGGAGGAAAGTAAAGAAGTGTCAATTAAATGCTTTAATTCGCCCACAGAAGTTCACAAGCCTTTAAGCATGTTGCGGCAGGAGTTGAATGAGTTACAAATATCAGATGAAGATTTTCCTGTGTCAAAAGAAGCTAAGACTGCTGCAGCTTTGTGGCCAAAACCGGATACTGGTAGCGAACAACTGACTTATAAATTTGATGGAGATGTTGAAAAACTAATATTGGAACTGATGACAAACAGTGGAATTGATGTCGACACCAATCAAGTTCAAGAGCATACGAAATTCAACGAGCTGGTTGCGAAGGCAACATCTACACCAATATCCGATATGACGCCAATTAAAGATTTTATATCTGGAGAAAATTGCTTAATTGGAGTAAGTAATAATTGAAAGACAAATAAAGAAAAATAATAATGTACAAAATATTTATAAAAGGGATCCGGTTGGTGGAAATATGAGTTCTGTTATGGCCGCCATGTCAGACAATTTCACAAGGATAGAAATTCTGAAGTTGCTCTATTCTTGGGTCATTTTTCTGAGTCATCACATCGTCAGTGGATAAACGCTAATCCTGACAAAGGTGTCAAACGTTCAGGTTTCACAACATCAGTTTGGCATCACTACAATAAGGGAACGCGCTGTGATCGGACAGGTCTACCTCGAGAAGTTGATGTGAAACTCACTTGCACACCGGTTACTACAAGTGGCACTGCTGTTTCTATGTATTTGTTGGAGCCAAAGACTTGCCAGTACATTTTAGTGGTAGAGTCACCAATCATTTGTGATCTCATTCAATATGCCGACGATTATGGTTTAGTACAACCAGAGAAATTAAAGAAATTTCTAGAATCAGATAACAAAATGGCAGAGGCGACCAGTGATGAAAAAACGGCAAAGGAAAAGATTCGTGCCTAGAGAGAGAGAGAGTGAGTGAGAGAGTAATTGAACTGTGCAAGTGTTTTTTTTGTAATTTAATAAATAAATAGTAATATGATATTTGTAAAAATCCCATTAAATCATAATTAACTTTGATTTGCAGTTGGTGGCAATTCATCGGGTCCAATCTCAATTTTTTGTGGTATTGCATCTGATATTGATTTATCTGTATTTATTTCAGCAGTTACTTCTGTAAATAGTTTTTCCCAGTCCCAGATTTCGTCAGGTTCATCAAGACTATCCTGGGCTTGCAGACATTGGGTTAAAATAGAGAGATCAACATCTTCAATTGCTGAAAAAGCATTTTGTGAAAGCAAGTCCGAATTAAGTTCCTTAAGTGTAACTACACGGTTAACGCTAACACTATCAAAGAAAGGATACTTTAAATTAATACTCAAACTTATAGTAACTCATCAATTTAAACATACGATGGTGGTTCAGCAATCTCATTAAGTAGTACATCATCCTTAATGTCATCTAAATCTGGTATAACTGGTATATCATCTGTAGCTACTGTACTAGTTGCTGACCTTGTAAACTGAAAGCGCTCACTATGAAAATAAATTTTAGGATCAATAGTTTACTAAAATATATTATGATTTAAGCTTACTCATCGAATGATCCCTTTTTTGACCTGTGAATAAAATGACAATTAATATGCATAGTATATATGAATTTATTGCAACTACACACTTTGAACCTTTGAATCCAGAATCAGCCCAACCACCAGATATGCGTCTCATAGGGGGGCGTTTACTTTCCACATCCAAATCCTGATTACTTGCAGTCATTGTTGTTGGTGTAGCACTACTACTACTGTTATTCAAATCCAATGTTATATCAATTGAGATATCTTTGTTCGGCTTAAAATTTGGACTCGTAACATTAGAATTAGATGTGCTTGGCCCATCATCTTTCAGTACATCGCGGCTCTTGGAACGTCTACCTTTACGCGCCGTTGTCTAATAAAAGAATAATTCATTTGAATAATATTCAACTTAAAGAATTAAACAATTCTAATTACCCTTCTTATAGACATTTTAAGTTCTTCAGCCCAGTCCATATTCATGTTTCACAATAAGAAAATTATTTAAGAAAACAAACTTATTCCGAACCAATTTACAATCAACTTCTTTTTGTTTATATACATTCGTTGCTTAGCAAGCGACAGTGTTGATAAAGACTCCATTTAACGTTCCAATGTGATATTAATCAACACTACCGTGCCAAAAATAAAAATAAAAGAAACGGGCAATTTACTAATCTTGTGCAAATCCAATTTATTAATTTAAAAATAATCAAATAATAAAATAAAGGCAAAAATGTTGACAGATGCTGATGACGATTTTTTCTTCGAGGAGGACAAAATGTGAGTTAATTCAAAAGGAATTCCAGCCTGCAACTAACTACAAAAAAATCCTTCTTTGTCATATGTTGTATTTTGAATGTGTTAAAAAATCAATAATTCTTCTTCTACCTTATGTATATTTTGATAATTTACAACTACTACTATTACAACTATCTCATCTTCTGTAATCTATTGCTTTGCGTGCGTGAAATGTTTTATTAATTTTATTTCAATGGCATCTAATTATCATAAAGTGGTGGAGCAGATGAATCGATTGCGCCACTGCTTATTCCCATTGAAGCAATTCCTGGTCAATGTGGTGTTGGTGGTGTTGGTAGTGGAGGTGAAGTTGAAGATGGTAGCATGTGAGTATAAAACGAAGAGTTGATTAGGTTGTGGATTAGGTGGTTAGTTATAAGAAAAACTTTTTAAAGTCTAAAAAGCAAGGAAACCACCAATAACACAACGCTGGACGAACTCATTGAGGTTACTCCCACAATCACGGATGTGTCGGAATTGTGTAATTCAATACCAAGTGTTGAACTCTATGGCGACATCGAAACAACATTTGCTTGTACCACAACCGATTATTATGAAAAATTCGGTGATCCGATTAGACAGAAATATGAATTAGAGCGTTTGTAAGTGGAAGTTTGCTGAAATTAACTTAGAATTCAAGTTAATAGTATTATGCTCGTGTTTATTAAATTAGCGAGCCACTTCAATGTGTAGCTTATTATTACATAGTCTGTTATCATATACGTTCATACATACTACTACTTATAATAATACTTATAATGATGCTAATGTTCAATTTAATGTTCAAGCCGATCAACTTACTTAAGGCAATGTGTATGCATATTCGTACATGAAAAAAAAATAGATACATAAGGTGCTTAACATAATTATACGACACAATTAAAAATTCACTTCTAACACTCGCTAAACGAAAATTGTTTACATACTATAGCATTCAACCAAAGCATAGAATGCGAGTGTAAAGTATAATGTTTGATACGCTTGGCTTTCGGTCTAGGCGCAGCCTTAACATAATTATACGACACATTCTAGAAAGTGCGTTGTAAAAGAAGACATCAATATTTTTGTCGGAAGAAGAAAAAGGCAAAATAATTGCTTATAACAGCTCAGGCATCAATGTTAACCAAATTTCAAAATTAATTGACTGAACTCGTTGTGTAATAACCAATTTTTTGAACGATTTGAAAAATTATACAAAAAAGCGAAGTACTGATCGAAAAACGTGATAAGCGTCAAATTATAAACCGTGCGTGTAATTCATCAGCGTCTTGTAGTCAACGCTTTGCAGCAAACACAATGACCGTGTGGCGCACTTTGAATGAGACAAAACACATTGGAGCTGTAATAAAGAAGGCGCCCACCATCCTCCAGAATCACAGCGCCGTCAATTTGGGACTCGGTATTGATGGAAGTACTCTAAATGTATATCTTTCCATATGGGTAATCCATTGAGATGAAAAGAAGTTTAATCTAGGCGGACAAGATGGAATTCGCAGTTATTGGATAGAATTATGAAAGTTATGGTATGGGGTACATTTCCGAAATGTGGCACATTTGAACTCCGTTTCGTAAGTTCGAAAATGAATAGCTTTGAGTATGTGGTGCTGCTGGAGAGAAATGTCAAATACCTAAATTCGACAGGTTGGATTTAGTAATACTGATTGCATTCGGCGAGGAAGTGGTATCAAAACGGCACTCTAGTGCTAATTGTGGCTCGTAGTGGACTATACGAGCCAGCCACGGAAACCAACCAACCAACCAAAGCCTTCTTAGAATCATGTTGTATTGAGGTATACTGGCAAGGCATGTTTTATACTGAAAATTAGAAATTTGATTATGTGGGAGAGTTGAAACTTGGAATTTTGTGTGAATGGAACAATTTGGAGGCAATCCTGTTAGTTAACTTAGTTAACTCAATGAGAAAGAGGTACCTTTCATAATGTTAACTAACAAAAATAAGTGTGTTTTTATAAACTCATCCAACTTAACGAAAATTAAATAAGAGTCGAATAATTATGTTAAGCACCTTATGTACTTATATCATAGAGTAATAAAATTTTTATTTGATGAATTTCTTTATTTGTTTTTTCTTTTCTTGTTATGATTTGCTGACAGTCAGTGCCGAAAATGACCACTAAATATATATATAAGTATTTAAATACATATATTTAAATAAATTTAGATAGATTTAGAGCCATTTTAAACTTGTATGCTAGCATAGTTTTTCAATCTTTTTAAGAAACCGCACCCACAGGACCTACATACAATAAGTAAATAAGTAAGTAAAGCAATCCATTAGCTTTTGCACGCTTCCATAAACTTTTTTTTGGTGTCACTATTTATGTATAATAATTTTGTATTTTTTCTCGTACTTATTGGTGGATTCGTATTATTGTTTCTGTAGAGTGAGAATTTCAATTTTCTTTATATTTATCGAAATTAATATTAATAAATTTTATCCATATTTAGGGGTATGACCGTAACAACTAGCTCTGTTGTAATAACTAAGGATTCGAGCAATCTAATTGGCATCAGTATTGGTGGAGGAGCACCCTTATGTCCATGCCTCTATATAGTACAGGTAAAACATCCTACACAATTATTATTCCAATTTTTGTTGCAACTCTTTTTTTCATAATGCGCGAAAGCAATTACTTTCTTTAATTGGAGTTAACGGTTGATAATTGAAGAAATAACGTTTAAATGGATTCTCATGAGCCTTAAAATTTGTCATTTGTCTTTGCAATAAGTATTTTTCTTGTTCATATCTTGATTGAGCCAACCAATGCTGTTGCTGTCGATAATCCATATTTTCTTTAACAGTTTTATCGAATTTCCTACGGTTCTCTGCACGATGTTCAGAATGTAGATGAAATGGTTTTGGACTTGTGAAATTTGCAATTAATTTTGGCATAAAAGGTTCCTTAGTCATGTAGGCTGTCGAATGGAAATTAAATTTTGGTTTTCGCATTTGATTTCGAATACTTTTTTTGCGTATTTTATCTATTTTATGCTGTGAATCCATTGATCTGCGTAGTGTGTCTGGTGTTATGGGAACTGTTACTGAATGCACCGTTTTACGATTATCAATAAGTTTATGAAAGCGATTAAAGTTAGGAGCAGGACGACTATGAAATTCACGCATTTCCCTCTGCTCTATATCAATTTGACGAATGGTTTCCTGGCGATTGCGATCATAGATGTCTTTAAACTTATACACCGATGGTGTTCTTCTTCTGCAAAGCATTGAATGCTTCGAAATGAGTTTGGCACCACCACAACAGCGGCTGCTAGTAATGCTACGCAAACCCTTCGAGCTTTTGCTTCTTGAATGTTTTACCTTCTTTGGGTTACAGTTTCGTTCGGAAAGTATATTGTTCAATTTGTTATTTATGCTGACACAACGATCATCATTCTTAAGTTTATGGCCAAATTCCATTTGATGTTGGTTGATGACCGGACCAAACCAGTTCTGTTGTGCCGGCATCGAAGAAGCCTTTCACTTTCCAACAAAGCAATTTTTTATCAATTTCCTAAATATATATACGTGTTTATGTAAATAGCATCCAAAATTATATAAACTGTCTAGATATAAGCCTACTATTCTGTTAATGTTTCAGGTATTTGATGGTACACCGGCAGCTCGTGAAGGGTCCTTGCAATCAGGTGATGAACTGTTGGCTGTAAATTCTGTCAGTGTCAAGGGCAAGACAAAAGTCGAAGTAGCTAAAATGATACAATCAGCCACCAATGAGGTGATCATACATTATAACAAGTTACACGCCGATCCCGAACAAGGCAAGTCTCTTGACATTATATTAAAGAAACTGAAGCATCGCATTGTGGATTCAATGTCGAGCAACACCGCAGATACATTGGGTCTTTCGCGTGCCATACTCTGCAATGATTCATTGGTTAAACGTTTGGAAGAACTCGAAGGCACTGAGCTTATGTACAAAGGCTTAGTAGAGCATGCACGTCGCATGTTGAAGGCATACTATGATCTTTTCCAGACATACAAATCCTTTGGTGATTGCTTTACACAAATTTCTGCACGTGAACCACAACAACGCGCTTCAGAGGCTTTTCGTACCTTTGGCGAATTTCACCGGAATCTTCAACGAGATGGTGTAAACATAATCAAACAAATTCAGCCTGTGCTTACCGATTTGGGTACTTACCTCAACAAGGCAATACCAGACACAAAGCTAACAGTTCGTCGCTATGCTGATGCTAAATTCACATATCTTTCGTATTGTCTGAAAGTCAAAGAAATGGATGATGAAGAACAGGGTTTTAATAACATCCAGGAACCACTGTATCGTGTTGAAACCGGTAACTATGAGTATCGTTTAATACTTCGTTGTCGTCAGGATGCCCGAGGCAAATTTGCTAAATTACGCACCGATGTTTTAGAGAAAATGGAACTGCTGGAGTGTAAACATGCAATGGATCTAAGTAAACAAATGCGTAGTTTGCTTGATAGCTTAGCTGAATTACATAGATCACTGGTACAGAGAATAGATGGTTTACCCACATTATTTCCCATTGAAGTAGATTTTAAGGAGACAGATTTTCAATACAAATCCAGTGTACTCAATCCTCAAGATCTAGATGAAGATGAAGAAGAAGCCAATGTAAAAGGTCGTAATTCCAATGAAATTTATGGTGTGGAAGCCATCGAGGAACCTGCAGCAATCATAACTGTGGAATCCAAAATGCTAGAGAAGCAAAATGAGCCAACAACGACTAGTGTCAGTAATAATAACGAAATTTTGCTAAAAGAGTTGGGACTCTTTGATGTGGATCTATTGACGAATCCACAAACTATTAGCAATCAAAAGGATTCAATTTCTGCGCAAAATGGAGCATATGATTTTGATTTGTTTTTGAATCAAAGTACAGCATCAACGTAACTGGAAAAAGATCTGATGGCAGCCAATGCACAAGAAACTGATTTATTATTGCAATGAATTAAATTGTTTATTTTCATATTTTCTAATTCTATTCAATTAGTATATTCATTAAATTAAGTCACGAAAATAAATATGCATTGTATATTTTAAAAATAAATATCGTTATTTTTTGGTAATCAAAAGCTTTTGCCATTCACATGATGAAATGGTTTTGTTATAAAAGAATTTGTCATTCACAAGTTGCAATGTTTACAAATTGAATTGTCATTCACAGGTAAACACATTCAAAACAGCTGATCTGGCGTCACATTGCTTTCTTGTATTTTGTAAACAAAACGTGCACGTTGAGTAATTGCTGCTGCTGCTGCAGTTTTTCGCTATGCCGCCAAAATCTTCTAATAAGAAATCAGGTGCTATTGCTACATGGTTCTATTGTGAAGCATGTGATGCACACATAACATCAAAAGCTCGTGAAACTCATGAACAAGTATGTCCCATAGGCATTGAAGCAGTAGAAACGAAAGGCACTGAGCTTGAATATATACGCAATGGAACAATATTTACAGCAAGTGTAGAACGGCATACGCTCAACATTGAAACATTGCAGTCTTTGCCAAAAAAATTAGTGAATAATTTGATTTTTGTTTCGGAAGGTGCTTTACGTTTGGCAAACTTCTATATTGGGCAACAAGTTCTGATTGAAGCTACAGGTGTTGCCAAGAAATTAGTGCGAACCATTTGGCCAACACCGGAGAGCTTCTTGACGACGGTATTTGTTACAGAAACTGGTAAGTTTTGATTTTGAAATAGAATGAAAAAAAAAAACTTAAATCCGAAATTTATAATTTCCAGATCTTCAGCTTTATTGGACGCCATTTAAGGGTAAAGTAGTTTCCATAAGAACACTTGACCAAAATCATGTTTGCAGTGCAAAGTCTGTGAGTTTTGAGTTATTAAACGGGGATAGTGTTCATTTGGAAGCCGCACAGTTATTGGATGTGAAACGCCTTTTAAAACAGGAAATAAAGAATTTTATTTACTGCAATGGAAGCCAATTGCATTTGAATTTTTTTAATAAAAAACTTGAGTTTTGTGTGACCAGTTGGCATAGTCTGGATGATACTGGTGATGATGGCTTAGCTGATAAACTCGAAAAGTTAAGCTTAAATAAGCATACAGAGTTTTTTAAGATTGTTAATGCCACAAGCCTGGATATACAATTAAACATTAAAGAAGCTATTGATAGTTGTGCTGATAACTATAAGCAACTTGTTACCAAATCATCCATCGGTGCTTTAGATAAACAAATACAAATGATTGAGGAAAGCATGGAGTATGCATTGGGCTACAAACAATTTGCGAACGGTATTTTAATACAAATTATTCAGTGAATCACAAACTTCAATAAAAACAAATATTTCTCTACAGGTGTAAAAATCTCACGGGGCTTATTATTGTATGGTGCTACTGGTTGTGGCAAAACCATGATATGTGAAGCTATGTGCGCATTAACTAAAGAACAGAAGGATCAACAGACTCAAATCATACGTATCAATAGCAGTGAGTTGTATAGTAGATTTCTGGGTGAAACAGAAAAGAATTTGGCAATGTATTTTGATAAAGCCTATGCGCATTATCCACATCCAACTATGATACTACTGGAGGATGTACATACTCTTTGTCCTAAGTATGAAACAAGTGAAGTCACCAAACGCGTCTCTGTTGCATTTCTCAATATGCTTGACCAGTTGAGTATAAAACGTGAAGCACAACGCATTTTTCTATTGGCTACAACATCACAAATCGATGCACTACATCCAAGTATAAGGCGTAGTGGCCGTTTGGATTGTGAAATCGAAGTGGGTGCCCCAACACCACAAGGTCGCGTAGCAATATTAAACTGTTTATTAAGAAATGTATCACATGAGCTAACATCAGCTAGTGTGGAAGAAGTTGCAATGGTTACACATGGATTTGTCGGTGCTGATCTAGCTAATCTGATATACAGTGCCTCGCTAACAGCAATGAAAACCAATGGAGGGAAAATTCACTTAACTGATTTAATGTCTGCATTGACACATGTGAAGCCCTCAGCTATGCGCGAAGTGTTAATAGAAAATCCTAATGTACTATGGTCAGATATTGGTGGGCAGTCTGAATTAAAATTAAAATTGCAACAAGCTATTGAATGGCCTCTCTTACATCCGGAGAAATTTATACGTTTGGGTATTAAACCTCCACGTGGCATACTCATGTTTGGACCGCCAGGTTGTTCCAAAACTCTAATTGCCAAGGCATTGGCAACCGAAAGCAAACTTAACTTTATCTCGATTAAGGGACCTGAGTTGTTCTCAATGTGGGTTGGTGAATCGGAGCGCGCAGTACGTGAGGTTTTTCGCAAGGCACGTCAGGTAGCTCCTGCCATTGTGTTTTTCGATGAAATTGATGCAATTGGCGGTGAACGTGCTGAAGGCGGTAATGGCGGAGGTTCTGGATCTTCGGTCAAAGAGCGTGTTCTAACACAATTACTCACCGAATTAGACGGAGTTGAGGCTCTACAAAATGTTACAATTGTAGCGGCTACTAATCGGCCGGATATGATTGATAAGGCCCTTTTACGTCCAGGACGTATTGATCGTATAGTCTATGTTGGTCTGCCAGATGCAGATGCGCGGCGTGAAATTTTTAACATTAAATTGCGAGCAATGCCTTTGGCACAGGATGTCGATTTGAATGTACTAGTGAAGCGAACTGCTGGATTCTCTGGAGCAGAAATTCAAGCTGTTTGCCACGAAGCAGCTCTTAAAACGCTAGAAGAATGTTTTGAGGCCGATCAGGTCACATGGCAACAATTTGAGTATGCCCTAACTGCAGTGCAACCGCGTACAAGTCCAGAATTATTAAAGCTTTATGAAGAGTACTTAAAACGGAGCTAAAATTACCAATAATAAATAAAGATTATAAAATGAGAATTTCTAGTATATATTATGCATTTAACAAAACCAAGTCTTGATGTACGCATATTAATAATATACTCAATAACTCAGTAATCAACACAATATTTTAATTGTTGTTAATTGACTTATATTTGATTGATTGAAAATGGTGGCCAACATTACTCTTTAACATCACATCACTTGTAGTTGATATTTTCATTTGTAGTGAGCTGGTGAAATCCAAACCAAAAGACCATATACTGGAAATTATTTTCACTCTCATTCAAAGAAATTGTGTGCATTGTATGTTGCAAAGTTATGCTGTGAGAGCAACAACAATTTCGTGAGCGAGATGTCCAGTCTATGGTATACATAGTCCAAACCAAAAGCAATAATTTCGTTGCGTTGCTATTCAATAAACTCTTCGTAATCAACAATAACAATACACAAAGCTGTCAGTAGGGAGAGAGCACAAGTTCAATATGGAACATACATACATGCATGCAAATGTTTCCGGCTTATACTAATTCGATAAGAACCAGAGAGCTTTATAGCTTCCTCTCGTTAAAATGTTAAAATATCAAGTCTAAAGGGTATATCTAGCGAGAATGATCAGTAGTACGAATCTGACCGCTGTTGATTGAGAACGTGTCATTTGTTAAGTGCTTACATTTGAGACGACATGCTTGGTTACGAAAGATTCTCGGTACGCGTGTTATTGTTTATAAAACATAATATCTAAAAAAGTTTAATTATCACTAATCTAAGAATCAAAAACACGTTAGCCGCTACCGAAAATCCGAATCAAAATCTGAATAAAAAAGAAAATCTGTTGGTGTAATAAATCAAAATGCAAAAATGGCTGAAGATCTCGTTACTGTTATGTACTTTCGGGTTTTTTCGCGAAATGCGGCCGTCGGAGCCCTACGTAACAGAATATCTGGCCGGTGATTGGTTTAATATAACTTCAGAGCAAGTCAACAAAGAGATTTATCCGTTTGGCACCTACTCCATGCTATCATTGTTAGTTATTGTCTTTCTTATCACGGATATATTACGTTATAAACCTATAATTGTTGTTTCGGCTATTGCTGGTATCATACTCTTCTCGATTTTAATATGGGCAAAGACATTATTCGATTTACAAATTGGACAAATCTTCTTTGGCATATTTATGGCAGCCGAAGTTGCATATTACACATATATCTATGCCAAAGTGGACAGAGATCGCTATCAAATCGTGACAGGACACACACGTGCTGCCATTTTATGTGGTAAATTTCTGGGTGGTATCTTGGCACAAGTCTTAGTGTCTACAGAAACAATGGACTTTCGGGAGTTGCACTTTATATCATTAGGTGCACAGGTTGTGTCATTATTTGTTGCTGTTGCACTGCCTTCAGTGCCAAAAAGCTTATACTTTTATGCTGATCCTGAAATACAAAACCATCATATAACTGATGGACCAACCTTGGAAATGTCTTTGAAATCTGAAGGTGAGATTTACATTGTTCTGTTAAATTATATTAATAAGATAAAAATTTAATCACAACTATTGACATTTTAGATCAACCCAAGTTTTCATTTCGTAATGCCTGCCGATTAATTGCTAGCCACACAAAATCAGCCTACACCAATCCAATGGTCTTAAAATGGAGCATTTGGTGGGCATTTGCAACATGCGGTCAAATACAAATTGTTTCGTACATACAATTTCTGTGGAAAGAGGTTGCCCCGAATAATGTCAGCACATTTAATGGTGGCGTCGAGGCTGCTGCCACAATTTTAGGAGCAGGAGGCGCTTTGGTTGCCGGCATATTAAATAGTAATAAAAAACGTACCACATATATGGTGGTGGTTTGTTTATTTACTATTGTTTTGGGTATATTAATGTACTTCGCTGCTGTCACTAACTACATCTGGGTGGCATATATCAACTATATTCTTTTTGATGCGGTACATTACTTCATTATAACTATTGCAGGAGCTATAATTGCTGCAAATTTAGTCGATGATAGTTTTGGTTTAGTATTTGGTATTAACACTTTAGTAGCACTTATTTTGCAAACAATTCTTACGCTTATTGTGGTAACCAATAATGGTTTCGGACTACCACCTCGTGATGCTTATGCTGTATACAGTTGGTGTTACTTTGGTTTAGCTGTAGTTTATTTTGTGTTATTTGTTATACCTACACTCTGCACTAAAATTAAAAAGCGTGTTACTAGTCAAAAAAACGATACAGCAATTTGATGAGCTGTGATAACGAGTTTATACCATAGTTTTAGTTAGTTGACTTTTTTAAATAATTTTGTACTTAAAAAATATTGTATTGTCATTAAAAATCTTATATTCAATGTATAAATAAATATAGTATGTACCAGAGAACTGCAAAACATTTTTGTGATTGATTCTTAGTCAACGCAATCACTAAATTATGATTGAAATTGTGAAATTGAGAAGATGCATATGCACATGAAACGTAAAATTCTGTATTAATTATTCATGAGACGCAACATTTTATTTTCGGGTATATACATTCACACGATTGCTTCGATTATGATGAAATCATGATGAGTTTCGTTTTATAATCACTTCATGATTTTGTGTTTTATGTTTTATTCTCCATAGACTGAACAAAGTTGTGTTGAGTTGATACATATTTTGTACCCTCGTTGATGATTTTATGTGACTATTTCACAACTGCACATTTGTTTGGATGATTAAATTGATACTATTTTTATTATAATATTTCATAAATTTCTTAATTCTGTGAGAGTAATCTATAACTAAAGGAACAAAAATTTATAATTTTCATCTCAAATAGAACCAACAACAAGTTCTACCTAATTTTCCCAACTCACAATTTTATTTAAATAAATTTAAGATGCAATATTAACAAACGGATCAAATCAAACAGAAATCAAGATGCAAATGTTGGTTGTGTATACGCAGTAAAAGTAGTAGTAGGAATTAGCAAAAATTTGTTTTGCGCGTGCCATTCTCTGTAAATACAAACAAATAACACCATCGACAATTCAATTCCGTTCGTGTAAATGCCCGTCTACAGAACTTTCTATTAGTCTCGTTCATTCCGAACTGCATGTTCGAACATACATTCTTGTTCAACAAAAATTTCCTAACATAAACGTTGCAGTTCTTTGTTATGTACATTGATTTTATCAATAATCTTTTGCACATAAAATTTTACGCAAGATGAGAAAAGCTATGAAATATTTTAAAATAAAATAGCGCGCCATAAGTTATCTTTTGACAGTCATTTGCAGTGCTGCAAAAACGAAAATGTATGCAGAGTTTGCATTTTTTAGTGCTTAATTGTTTTGGCACACAAATTGGGTTTATCAACACTGGCTGGCTTTTGTGCTAATTTCTTAATATAAACAAATTAATTGTTCGCACTTATGCTGTAAATAACATATAATATATAAATGTGAGTCTTTGTCACTGACTGAGTTGTTGTTATACGCCCGAAACAAGTGCTTAATCACTATAAAATCCGTGAATTGTAAGAGAATTTTCCTACTCAATTTAATATGAGTCACTCGGTTTTTAGTGTTTTTGGCACAAGTGTGAAAAAAAAGTTTATCTCGTATTTAACTTATCTTTTTATGCTTACACCTTTACGCTGTTTTGATTTAGCATTCAGTGTACTTTTACAGGGACGAACGCAAGGTTTCCATTCTGATCAACTAACTGACAAACAAAAGACTGTAAGTATCAAGAAGAGAACACAAAACAAATGACAAGTGAAGCCTCATTACTGCTGCCTGAAGATGCAACAAAAACTGCGGTTAATAGCGGTGTCAGTAGCATGCCCTCCCTGTCGGAGCTATACTCGAAAACAGACTTCTACATTGGTGTTGGTCTAGCAATATCTTCGTGTTTCTTTATCGGTTCAAGTTTCATTATTAAAAAGAAAGCACTTCTGCGCTTAAGTAGGCATGGAGAGGTACGTGCGGCAGCCGGTGGTTTTGGTTACTTGAGGGAGTGGATTTGGTGGGCTGGCCTTTTGACAAGTAAGTGTTATTTGTACTTATAGAGAATTTGCATTGCTAACTTTAAACAAAATTGTTGCTTTTTCTAGTGGGAATTGGCGAGGCGGCAAATTTTGCAGCCTACGCATTTGCGCCAGCTTCATTGGTTACGCCTTTGGGTGCGCTAAGCGTTATTATCTCTGCTGTAATGGCATCGAAGTTTCTTAATGAAAAACTAAATTTACTTGGAAAAATTGGCTGCTTTCTGTGTATAATCGGATCAACCATCATTGTAATACACTCTCCAAAAGAAAAAGAAATCGAAGATCTACAAGTACTATTCGACAAACTGCAAGATCCTGGTTTCATACTCTATGTGATTTGCATTTTTGGGTCGAGTGCGTTTGTCGCTTGCTTCATTGCACCACGACATGGGCATACAAATGTTGTTGTTTACATATTCCTGTGCTCCGGTATAGGCTCTCTTACAGTAATGTCTTGCAAAGCTTTAGGCCTGGCCATACGTAATACTGTTGCTGATGGCAAAAATGTGTTTGCCACTTGGATGCCATGGTTCCTTATATTGGTCACCATCACGTTTATTGCCATACAAATGAATTATTTAAACAAAGCTTTGGACATTTTTAATACGAGTATTGTCACACCTGTCTACTATGTCATGTTTACGACACTTGTAATTGCCGCCTCAGCAATTTTATTCAAGGAATTTACGCATATGCGTTTCGAAGATATACTAGGCGATGTATGCGGTTTCCTTGTTGTAATTTCGGCCGTTTTTATGTTGAATGCATTTAAGGATTTGGACATTTCATTAAGCGATGTTCGCATAATTATGCGTCCAAAGATGCAAAGAGTATCACAGTTCGACGAAGAAGTACTCGTAACCGATAATCTTAAGGAACGTAAATACTCATATGGCTCAAGCGATGTATTCCGCAAGGCATGACATAAACACCGATATCAAGTCTAGTTGTATCCCCCACGCACTTAATTTGTATACAAATAGTGCAAGATCAAGTGAACAAACAAAATTTTAATTTTTAAGTGTATAAAGTGTTTTGGTTTTGATTTGTTTTTTAATTCTAAAGTGATGCCTAATTATAATTGACCAAATCCTTAGTCATGTAGTAACCGATTCCTTCGATAATCATTCTTAACTAGTAATTATGTGTGTAGTAATAGTGGTTTTTAATAAAATGGAAGAAAAAATGTGTAAAAGAAAATAATTTGGAGTTGTGTTTATTGATATTGAGGACACTGTGCTAAATTGACATACAAGTGTTTTTTTTTTTATTACAATCAAATTTGCATTTGTTTGGTCACAATCATTTATTATTTATTGTTTTAGATAAACAAGATTTATAAGAACTTATCGATTTATCAAAGCCTACATTTTCTGTTTAATAACAATGCAGGCAATTATATCATAATTAAAAATTGATCAATTTCACGACAATCCAATAGTTTAAGCAGCACCCAGTTTCTTGTATAGAATATCGACATAATCATCATATTCTGCTTGATAGAAATTACCGGCAATTGGATTGCCCAATTTGTATTTCTCAGCAAAGCTGCACAGCTTAAAACCACCACGTCCATCTCCGCTGTTATCGGGCAACTTCTTCTCATCGAAGGTCAATTCACAGGACTGCTTGTATAGGACAAAAACATAACGATGCAAGCCGGTACCCTTTGGCGGCCCAGAGCCAATGTAAGCAGACAAAACGCAACCTTTTGCGATGTCGTTACCAGGAATATTACCAACAAGCCAATGATGCCATTCACGGAAAGTTGGCTCTTTGCGACTAGGCGCATCAGGATCTGTCATGCAGAGAGTATACAATGCCTTCGGATCGGCATCCCATTTCACTTCCGGCTGACACTGAACTTGAGTTGGTGTCAGGCACATGCCAGGTTCTACGCAAATTTTGCCTACGATCGCAAGCAATACAATTGTATTCAGAATAGTTGTTGCATTTTATTTATAATACTATGTCACTTACCACCCTCATATTGAACATTCAATGTTTCTTTTGGTGCAACTGGTAAAACATCAGGCACAATACCATTTTCTTCCATAGCTTTATCCATTGCTCCTGAACTCTTATTGCGTATAAAAATTGTTGAGAATATATTATTTGCTTGTGCCGGTGCTTTTGCAAATTCAACAATGGCTGCCGATGCTCTCGGTGTTATAGTTTTGACAGTTGAAAGAACAGCTGGTACCCTTTTGTTGCGATGAATGGTTGCAGAAAAATTACGACATATTGATGGTTGAAGTTGTAATTGCCGCATAGATTGGGAAAGTATACCCATTTTTAGCATGGAACTAGTGTAGACCTTCAATTTTAACATTTTGTTTAATTTTCACAATTGATATAAAAAAGCTTTCACAAACTAAAGAGTTACCATACTCATGTAAAAAATAAATTATTTAACGATGTGGCAACACTGGTTTTAGATCAATCAAAAAATTCAAATTCCAATAATTAAAAAACGTTCATTTGTATGTGTATTTAATATAAGTGAATTTATTTATTGAGAAAAATGAATAATGAACACATTTTTTGTTTTTGTTGTTTTATATTATAAGGCAAACTTGTGATTATGAATGGTGCTTTGAATGCCCTATTCAGCAGCCAATACTGGTACGCGTAACTGTAGCATCTGTAAATAGGAAAATAATGAAATGGTTTTTATTTAGTAATTTACACATTGAAAACATTTAATCACCTTATTAGTCTTATCGTATATGGCGCGTGCACGTTGTTGATTCAAACGATAATTAACAAATTTATCGAAAATATAGCCATGCTTTATGGACTCCATTAAAATCCGATCTTCACCAATATCCAAAGTAATTTCCTGTGATGTAATCTGTAATAAATATTCCAAATACAATAACAAGTGAACATATCAATCATAAAAACAGAAACTTACACATTTTGGCAAATAATATTCTGCATGTATTTCATCAACTTTCTCATCCTTAAGTTTAGCTCGCAACTTGAACAATGGTTCATGTTTAGCAGCTATCTCTTTCTTATATTTTTTAGATTGTTGTAAAGTAGATATTTCGTTGGCATCGATCTCTTCAACAAGACATCGTTGTACATCACTAGTGGCTGATGATTCCTTTAAATGCTCCAACTTTGCTTTATCGTCTTCAGTTGGAGATTGAAAAGATTCCAAGACTTTCTGTACATCATTATTTCGGACACGATGCGAGACAAGAGTACCAATAAATTTACGAGTAGCTAATATTATTGTTTTCTCATTTGATATTTGTACATTGTATTTTTCGCTTAATGCTTCAGTTATTAAAGCCAAAAAGAAATCCTTAAACAGCGTGGATTTCTTACATTTTACAAAGAATTTTGGATTTACAGCAATGTCACAAACTTCAACAAGATTATTTGATTTATCTTTGGTGGTACGCGGCTCTGAGATGCTCATCGGTATACGATAATTACTGGGTGTTTCCGAATTCAAAATCTCTGAAAGTTGCTCTTCGGTAAGATCTTCCGGTGCTGGTATTTCATCGGTTTGACAAACATTAACAAAGTACTTTTCATTGGTGTTCACCTTAAAGCTTTTGATGCAGAAACCTAAATAGGTTTTTTTTTTTATTTTGCAAAATTAAAAATTTTTATCAAACACAAGTTCCAAATAGTAGTAAATGCAAAACATATGAAATAATAATAGTTGTAGTTATGATATATAACGACAACAGTTCAGCTGATATTAAGCTCAAAAGTAAAAAATGTGTTTATGTGTTCTGTGGAGTACTACTTTTGTATAGTCAAAGGTAGCAGCAAAGTTAAGTTGGAAGGTTATTAACAAAACCTAGAATATTAATATTTTTTGCCCCTTTTGATAAAAATTATGTTTTTCAGTTTGATTCGAGTTTTGCCGTCTCATACAGTTGAAAATATTAAGAATAAATTAAATGAAGATATAAAAATAAATTCACTGTGGTTTGAAGCCAAAGTAGTAATTGCGTTTGATGAGAACGAGAGACGTCACAAAATAAAATGGGTCGTAAGGAGTTGAATTATCTAGATACACAGTCTCGCTTGAAAAGAAAATTAGCATCGGAGCTTTCCCTGATCCATTCTCTCCTCTATTTGTAACAACAATTATTCCGTTGGAACTCACAGTGTAATCTTGTAAGTAAGTTTAATAGAACACCGAAGTAGATTCTGCCCGCCTTTGAAAATGGAATTTGTAAAAGAAAGAACTGTCTGCCCTAATATTAAAAGAAATATAACTTGGATAATCAGATAAAATACCTTGAAGAACATTCGTATATTTACAAAAACAAAATCATATTTGTTCAATATAACGCACATCTCAACCTTATTGACGGTAAAGCTTTAAAACTTTTGACTGGTACCAATTCATGTCAGTCGTGACCACTATGTGTGGAACAAAGCCAAATCAGCTAATAAAAACAAGTGAATTTACCTCGTCGGTTTTTAAAGCTAATTCTGAGAATCTTCAATATGGTTGCTCTTTTTAAATCCCCGGATAGCACATTTTTTCATAGATACGAAGATGATCCAACCGAAGATGAAAATTCTTATTCAGAAGACTTTGATTTTGGGCTGGAAATTGATTTAAAAGAAGAATATGAGGAGAATTAAGTTTAGTTTGATATGAGTGTAGTAACAAACAAGCTTCTTCAATAATACAATTTATTTAATGTTTTAATTTTAAATTAATATCATATCCCCATTGACCTCTACAGCAAAAACATTGACTGTAACAGCGCGGTAAGGTTAAAAGAAATCGGCTGCTGAGCAAAACGACCATATGGACATAGTAAAATACTAGAAGTGGTTGGAAGTCCTATGTTCAAGAAAGCAACAGATTATATAATGGCGCATAATAGCTTTGAGAGCGACTTCAAAGTAACTCTTCCTACCAGGATGGAATGGAAAGAAAACAGTTTTCAGATTGACTATAACATTTCAATCTTTACGGATGGGTCAAAGATGGAATGTGGTGTAGGTGCAGGGATGCACTCACCACAAATAAGCTTAGACCACTCTTTCCGGCTACCCGACGAGGCCACAGTCTTTCAGGCGGAGGTCCGTGCCATTAGGGAAGCATGTCGGCTGGAAATAACGTACCGGAAGGTCGTAAGATAGTTATCTTCGTTGATAGTCAGGCGGCACTCAAAGCACTGCAATCCACCACTGTAAAGTCCAAGCTCGTAAAGGAATGCAGCTCGTGCGATAAGCGAGTTATCACTCTCTTATGGGTTCCCGGGCATAGGAACATTGAGGGAAATGAGAAGGCTGCCGAACTAGCCCGTTTTGGTGCATCCCTTGATATATCGTTAGGTCAGGTCTTGATTCCCCTAGCGGTTGTCAAGAGGAGCAGCATTCTGCATTTCCGTCAGCAGGAAAACAGACGGTGGAAAGATCTTGAATCTTGCAGAGTCGCACGTGCTACCTGGCCTAGTTACAACGAAATAGATCATTTAGACTCATTAATAAAAGACGCTCAGATACCAAAAGGCTCACAGTGGTTTTTACTGGTCAGTGGTTTGTAGGGACTCAAGTCAAGAGACTGGGTATTCCGTTCAGAAGCCATTGTAGAAGCTGTGGAAATGTAGAGGAAGAGGAGTCACTCACCCACATTCTATGTCAATGCCCAGCACTGACTAGAATTAAGTTTCTGTGCAAATACATCATCGACAACATCTCAGACTGTTCAGTCACATGTCCAAGTGATCTTCTAAAATACGTAAATTCGACGGGCTGGATCTAGTAATACTAATTGCGTTGCGCGAGGAAATGGTTTCAAAACGGCACTCTACTGCTAATTGTGGCTCGTAGTGGACTATACGAGCTAGCCACAGTAACCAACCACAACAAACCTACTTTAAATTAAGTATTGTAATCTTTTATAAATTCATCTATGTATTTTTTTCCATTTTTTTAATTCACCGTAACATGTTATTATTCATTACTATTTATAATTTTCTATATATTGTATAAATTCGAAAAAAATTAAACGATGATACTATGGAGGCGGGGAAGGCGTGGTACAATTGATAAAATATTTTTTGTGATTCACTTTGAAATTAGTGAGTGAGTGTGTGTTCGTGAGAGTACTAAGAGGCATAGAGTAGCGCGTAAAGTTGGACGGCTGTCAACTTTTCTCGTTAGCTTGTTAACACTCTACTCGCAACATGCACACACTGGGCGAGTTCGCTTGCAATTAGCCAACTCGCTGGCTTTAAGCTCGCCAACTAGCCAAAAAATGTAATTGAGGCTTAAGCGGTTAATAAAACTACAAATAATTTTTTTATTCGCACTCATATATGTGTAAGTATGTATGTATTTCATTATTTAGTGTTCAATTCATTCAATATAATAATTAATAATTTGATAAAAGAATATTTTATGTAGATTGACAGATAATATAATATCAATGTATATTAGCCTTCATATATGGCTTACAAAGTTGGATAAATCTCATCATAACCGGTCCACTGTTTAGCACTAATTCTCTGAAATGATCGTAAAATAATATAACATATAAAATAATTATGTCCACCCAAAAGAATGACAATAACAACAACAAATCGTACCTTTAAATCAAAATGTGCTTCTTTGACCATCCAATGGAATATGCCATTCTGGAAAAGCATTTTAGCTCGCTTACATATTTTCTTATGTGCTGCAGTGAGTACACCGTCTGCTTTCTTCTCGAAATCAATCATTTCATCAAAGTAAACCCATGTTAGAATTAAACCTCGTTGGAAATCTAACCACGAGGAATTCTTAAAATGTTGAATGCTCCATAAAATACTCGACATTTGGTCGTCATTGAGCAGTTTCCAAAATTGTTGATCTTTTAGTAAGTAAAAATATTTTGCAACAACATAAGAGTCACCACCCTGGCCATTTAAGAAACGCAAGGCCGTACTATATTTGTTTTGTATTTGCCATTTGGGGTTGGCGCAATTTTTTGGTGGTGTATAAGAAATTGCTTCTTTAATCAGTTGACCTTGAAACTCATCTAGTTTATTCCTTATTTTCATTTCATAAGGCTTATATTCTTGCCACCATTTTAACCAAATCTCATCTTTATTTTCAGATTTGTCATAACGACGCCAATCTTTCTTAGTAGTTTTTATTTGAATTGGTACAGGGAATTTATAATTTATTTCTTTATCTGCTTCTGATTCTTCGATATCAGAATCAGTATCGCTTTTATCGTCCAACCAAATAGAATCACATTTGACATTGGATTCCGGCTCTGATTCAGATTTTGAATTACCAGATTTTTTTGGTAGGCGTTTCGTAAAGAAATGAACAGCATAAGAATCTTTCAATGATTGTGGCAACGATTCATTTTTCTTTGTGGAACGTTTTTGTATTTTGAATGGCCAATCAATACTTTTCTTGTTCACCAAATTTGACAAGGATGCCCCTGAAGTAGGAGGAACTACTACTTTGTCTACATTGTCACGGCCACCTCTTGGACGGCGACGACGACCCCCCACTCTTGACGAAGCGGGCCCAACGTTTCTGAAGTTGGCATTGTCGTCAACGTTAAATGTGTTTGTTAAAGTTGTCAATAGACTCACAAAATCAATATCTGAAATTTAATTTAACAAAAACTATAAAACTATGTTACCAATGAATAATAATCACTAGGCAAGATCTCCCCAAAGAAAAACCTTTAATCTACTAATCAATGGCCAAATATTGCTGTTATAATTGATTTTCTGGAAAATATTATAGGCCAACACAAATCAAATATAAGTAGTACATACTTAGTGTTGTTTTATTATATTGATCTTGATCATATTCTTTTTAATTTATTTTTTTTTTTAAACTAGGAGCAAGTCCTCCTTGGATTTGATTAGGTTAGATATTGGTCTTTGGTAGAACTTACCCAATGATAGAATGGACCATTATAAAAATAATTTGGATTATTACCTCCAGGATTCGATTGATAACCATTGGCATTCATTGATTCGAAATTGTTAAAGTTGTTCATTCCATCTTGAAATCCGGCACCACCACCACCACCATATGGCACATTATTGTTGTTGAAATTATCGTTGCCTCCAAGATTACCAAAGCCAAAAATGTTTCTATTGTTCAACAGACTTGGAATATTGTTGCCACGTCCTACATTTCCAATGCTCTGAGAAGAATTTGGTATATTACTATTTTGTGAAACATTTCTGCGATGAGAATTCATGTTAGAATTATTTGATACATTTTGAATATTTCGTTTCAAATTGTTGCCATTGCTTGAGCTATTATTGCTACGACCAAAATTACCAGTATTCAATGGTGCATTATTTCTGTTGTTGTTGTTATTGTTGCTCGCAACAACAGCACGGTTAGATTGGATCTTATTATTATTAACTTGAGCTCCACCACTTTTATTGGGAGGATTTTGATCAATTTTATTCTTGCTACGATCGACAACATTTCTGCCGCTTGTTGCAGTGGACTTAAGATTATTGCCACTGCGTAAATCTCCTTTATTATTTGGTGGATTAGCATTATTGCCACCGACTTTTCCACGTCCGACAGATGTTGGTTGACGCAAATTAGCATTGTTATTATTTTGATTTCTATTCATATTAGTGGCATATATTATACCACCAGATTTAACTGGCATATTTTTCTTGCCAATATTACCAACTCGGCTGTTATCTCTATCAACATTTTGTTCTTTTGAATTGAAGATTTTCTCGGCACGATTTTTATTTTGTGCAATGGGTATTTTATTGTTTAACACTTTACCCTGATTATTATTGCCACCACTACCACGACCACCACCAAATTGATCAAAATCTCTTTGATTTAGATTTGGTTGTGGACTGCGACGACGATTGGAATCGTTTAAATTTAATTGGCGCGGAAAATCATTCATATTCCGCTCACTGCGAATAACTGATGATGGTGGACCATCGTTAACATCGCCTGGAAATGATCGTTTGCGGTCATTCCAATTAATGTTACGGGGTGGTGTTGGAGCACTTTGTTTGAGAGATTCTTCTAACTGTTTATTAAAACCAGAAGCGACCGCCTCAAAGCCTTCACGAAAATCGCTTCGTGTAGCGCCGATTTCACTGAGTCTACCCTGATCGCCAATAGTACTGTTGCCGTTATATCTTCTATTGTCGAAGTTATCGGGGCCAATAGCTTCTCTACCGTCGAATCCACGGGGACCATTACCACCACTTCTATTATTAAAATTGTTAAAACCACCACCATTATTGCTATCAAAGCCTCTGGGACCATCATCTCTGGTATTAAAGTTACCAAAGTTTCTAGGGCCATCGCTTCTGTTACCAAAGTTTCCAGGTCCATCATCGCCCATGTTACCGAGGTTTTCAGGACCAAAATTGCCCCTATTACCGAAGTTTCCAGGGGCATCGCCTCTGTTACCAAGGTTTTCAGGACCAAAATTTCCCCTATTACCGAAGTTTCCAGGGCCATCGCCTCTGTTACCGAAGTTTCCAGGGCCATCGCCTCTGTTACCGAAGTTTCCAGGGCCATCGCCTCTATTACCGAAGTTTCCAGGGCCATCGCCTCTGTTACCGAAGTTTCCAGGGCCATCGCCTCTGTTACCGAAGTTTCCAGAGCCATCGCCTCTGATACCGAAGTTTCCAGAGCCATCGCCTCTGTTACCGAAGTTTCCAGGGCCATCGCCCCTGTTACCGAAATTTCCAAGACCACCATCGCCACTGTTTCCGAAGTTCCCAAGACCCCCATTGCCCATGTTGCCGAAGTTTCCAGGCCCATCACCTCTGTTATTGAAGTTTCTTGGACCGTCATCATCTCTGTTACCAAAGTCTCTAGGACCACTGTCCAATTTTCCAATGAAGTTTCTATCAAAATTTTGTTGACCACCACCACCACCACCACCACTTTTATCATCCCAAATTCCAGGAGCAGCACTCCTACCATCAAAGTTTCCGACATTACTGCGTCTAACATCGAAATTACCAGGACCATCTAATGCTCTGTCACCTACGTTTCTATTGCTATTGCTGCCTCTATTATCTAAAAGTCCGACACCATTACCGCTTCTACTGTTTGAATTTCCCTGAAAACCGCCTCCTCCTCTAACATCAAAATTTTCGGAAAAACCAATGCCTCTCCCGGCCAAATTTCCGAGACCACTACCTACAAAACTTCCGGAAACAAGTCCGGCAATACTGTTCAAGTTCCCAAGGTTACCACCTCCTCTACCTTCAAACCCCCCATTGAAAACACTTAGGTTACCTCCATTGAAACCACCACCAAAGTTACCACCATTCCCTCTATCATTGGAGCCCCCACCGCCACCGAAGTTTCTAGCCTGACGTTCAAGCTCCACAATTGTAACACTTATCTCATTGACGATTTTCGCATCTGCTTCGGTTTGCTTTAGTCGGCTCTTACGTAGTTGATGTCTTTTATCTCTGAAGTAATTCATGTTGAACTGCTCCGAGCAAAATGAACGATTGGATAATGAATCAGCTTCAGAGCGATTTAGACCCAATTGCATAAAGAATTCTTTGCGTTGCTCAAATTCTGAACAACGCCCGTATGTAGAACCGAATCATGGTTAATCAAACATAATTAATGATTGTTTATTGTGAGTTGGATTGCATGAAATTAGAATAGAAGAGAAACAAAATATCTGATTAAGCACAAATATACTATTTATAGATCCATGTGAACTATTTTCGAAATTTATAGCATATTAGTTATAATACAATTCACACTAGTAGTGTGATATTGTGATGACTGAAAGGCATTACCATCATATAAGCCGACCAATCAAATTCTAGGTTTTGTTACCATTATAAAGTTAGTTCATGAGTCTGCTTTCTAGGCAGAATGACATATAATTTTATAGATGGCTAAAATATTACATGCTTTTAATAATAGCAGGATACGAAACATAATAATAAAATACATATACATATAGTTAAGATTAAGTGGATATATAAATTGGACAGAACAAGTTCCTTTGGAACAGTATATACATACAAATATGTAAATAATATATAAATACAATATATTGGGTTGGCACAAAATTAATGTCATTTTTATTAGGTAATTTTCAGAAAGGTTTATCCGATGATCTCTCAGGCAACTTTATAAAACTTCCACACTTTCACCATCAAAAACTTGTCAAGGTGCGTCTTGTAGAGGTTTTCGCAATCAAAAGTTCTACCATTCAAGAAGTTTTACAAGGAACGAAATATATAACAAGTCTGATGCCACAAGTTCTGGACTATTTTATGTTGGATATAGCAACACATCCCAACCAATCCCCAACACTTTTTCCAAGTGATCAAACTTGTATTTGGTCTCTCAAGATAATTTCTCGTGGAGAAGCACCAGAGCCTTATGATTGATCACTCATTGTAAACAACAGAATGAATTATTTTCTTCCATTAAAACTCCTGAGAGTAGACTCCTCCCTTCCAATCTCACCACATTGACTGACACCTTCACCTTCCTTTGGTGGGTGTCCACCTTTGTAAGCCTTTGATATCTTTTTGGCTAACATTGTTCTAAACAGTCAATTTGTCATTGCCAGTGACCATATGCATCAAAAATGCATCGCTTTGTTCACGATAAATCGCGGATGTTCATGCTCTGCATCATATGAATTTCTTTTAACTCATGCGGTACCCAAATAACGATATTTTTAAGAAGCCAAGCGAATTCAAATGACCATGATTGATACCAATGGGCACAGCAGTTTGTACAAACTTCTGAACTTTTGCATGCTTATTTGCTTGCACCAATGCTTTGTTTCATCGTTCCCAATCTCAGGAGTGCTTATTTTACAAAGCAATAATTAAAGTTCTCCATTTTTAAGCCCCCATTTGTTAGCGTAAAACCCGAACGAAATCGAGTAAAATAAACAATCATAACAAAATCAATCACCTAACAACCTTACTTTTGTGCCAACCCAACATACATACCCATACATATGTACATACATATAACAAAAACAAAAAAAAAAACTCTTGTGATCCATGTAATAGTATTTAAACTTTGGTATAAAAGAGAGAGATTCTTTAAGATAAATAATATTCATAAAGGCTGGAACAGAATGATGAAGCTGAAGCTTAGTCTGAAGCCGGTCAAAACATCAAATGCAGCTGTTTGTATGTGAACGAACACAATGTGAAGCTGATGCTGAGTCTGAGTCTGAACTCAAACTACTTTGAATTCACTCGGCTTCAAATCATTTGTCTCTCTCTGTCTGACAAGCACAGCTGATTGATATTCAAAACAATAGCAATAATGGATGAACCTCGCATACTGTTCACTTTTTTTCGGGCTACAGACTCAGCTTAAGCTTCACCATTCTGTTTCAGCCTTAAATACTATATGAAAAGTATTTTGTTCTCTTTGAATTTAAATTCTCTTTATTGCTCTTTTTTTTTTTTTGACAAATAATTTAAATCACTTACATTATTCTTTTCCACTTTACTTAAATGGATAGTACAACAAGTGGCAAAAGCAATTGAGCGATTTGTTTGAAAGTACGTCATATGGAATAAGCTTTTAAGAAAGTTTAGTCTCTTGGGGGGCAGCACTTTTTTTGTACATATATAAGTTGTTTTTCATACCATTATCTCACTCTCTATTGGTGGCGCCAAAATCATGTTGACTAGCGATGACTTTGCAAGTTTCTCGAACAAACAATACATATACAAATTAATAATTTTGTTATGAATTGAGAAAAGTCTTGATGTTTGAACACATTCTCTATGAATAAAATTGACGTCCATGTAGGCCTCCTAATAATAACATAAAAGCATTCAATTTGTTTATATAAGCAAAATAAATTTTGCCGGCTTTTAAATACGCTCAATATTTATTCATTTCTTGTTGAGAAAAATCGCACACTTACTATAGTCTGTGTCGTACTTTATTCTACTCTCTTTCTCTCCCTCTCTCGACATAAATAATTTAAAGTTAAGTTAACAAATGAATTGTTTGATTTATGCACCAAGCTTTAGAAAAAACAAGTTCTTTTCAATAACGACATGTATGAAAGACTAAATAAAATAACAATTTTTATTCAACAAATTGATAACTTTACAGGTATAAGTAATTGTACTACTATGTATTATATTAATAGCTTGAATTCCACAGAAATCTGTAAATTTCAAGTGATGGAAATTTTATTGTATAAAATCAACCCACACGCTACATGATGAATTAAATTTCATTTAATATTGGACAAGAGGGGAGTTGACATGGGAAATGGAAAGAAAATACTTAGTATTAAATCGAATCAAAACATACTAGTTTTTTAGATTGGTGTAAATCCATGAGGACCATCATAACACAATGGAAACTCACTGATGCTCCATATAATATGATCTTAATGCCAATATACTCATAGACCTACATACATACATATGACAACAGCAATTAAAGTGTATTTCGGTTTGCTACTTTGCAACTGCTATGTGTATATTTAAACCACTGTGCTCGTACGTAGAGAAACACTTTGCTCCCAAATGCTTTCAACTTAAATGGGGTCTCTCTCTCTCTCGTTTTCTCATTGTGAAATTACAGAGCTTTTTTATAGTTTCTATAAAATAAATACCATTCACAGAGTTGGGGCTCTGTTCAGTTGAGTGTCTTTGGTTGAGTCGTGAAATGCGATCGATTCGTGTCGGTGTAAAGTTTTTAATAAATACAAAAGTATAAATCAAAAACTTCAAATTTAATTTGAAATATAAAAACAAAAAGGTAATTGAAAAAAGAAATTTATAAACTAATCTATGAGTATGACCGGCATACAACACAAACGAATGTGATAATATAATTGTGAGAATAAAGAGAATAGTGAATTTTTAATAGTACATACTACATAATTGGTAACGGAAGCCATCTGCATTTAATATTTTTTATTATATTTGATTCATGAATCACATTAAGTATTATTATTATTATTTAATAGTAGAAATGAGTTAAAAAAAAAACCTTCATTCACAATGTTAATTAATAATAAATTCTATATATATTTTTTAATGACTGTCATGCTAAGCTGAGTTTTTATAATTTTTTTTTTTTTGATAAAAAAAAAAAGAACCCTTCAACAATTTATTAATAGTAATTGTTAATTGTGTGTTTGTGTCGAGAATAGTAGATAATAAGAAAAGGCCAAACAATATTTTAATTTGTGCGCGTATCTTATCAATTTATACAATTTGAAAAGAAAAACGTGTAATTGGTTAGAAATGTTAAAAGTTTTTAATAAGAAGATTAATTTCATATATTCATTAAAATCTAATTGTACAAAAAATGATAAAATGTGAAACAGGAAAACACTACTATGTTACAATAACTTCTGAGATAAGTTTATTACTTACTTAAATAATAATAATAATAATAGAAGCAACAGCAACTAAAGGTCCATGAGCCGATTTTGTGCTTCAATAATCTTAATCTCACACACAAATACTCGTAAAAATGAATGTCTAATCTTGTGTTAATGTGTGTTAAGCAACACTCTACTAAGTTTGTGAATAACAACAAAATAAAATAAATGAGAATGCAATAAAAATTATTTGTACTATTTGATAAGCATTAGAGAGTGCAAACACGTGTGAATCAAAAGAAATACTAAGGCTATATCTCTTAGTAAAAATGTGTAAAATATACATGTATGAAATATCATAAAAAATCAGAATTGACATATAAACAAAGTATATAGTATATACATTTGTATATAACTAAACAATTTCACAACTATGGATAATAGTTCCCCGAATATTGTATTTATTTCTAAACCATCTCCAATTGATAGTTATCCATAAAAGTACTAGTCAATGTAATCGTATGTCCAATAATGATGACACATCATATTATTATTATTTTGTGTATTCAATTCAAAACAAATATGTACCTACTTAAAAAAAAACAGCACACACAACCCATGATGTGATTGAAAGTGTCTCTCTGTCTCTGTGTACAATGAACTTTTATCAAAGTGTTGTGAGATAAATCCTTCAAAAAATGGAAAACAAGACAGAACAAGATAAGACAAGACCATTTATACAAATACATACTATAATGATTAATCTGATCCATTCTCTTCTTTTAAATATACAAACTTGTAATGTGTTCAAACTGACAATAGCATGTGACATCGTCTTTATAAAAAAGTTTCCTTTGTATTGTGTACTTCAAAACTTTAGAAATTCTACCTATAAATATTCGTTGATTGATATTTATATAGTTACACCAAGTACAAAATTTTAACAAAACAGAAAACCGACTTCAAATAGCGCAAATGGAACGCGCATTATTAAGGATAACTCAAATACTCGTCAGATCTTGATTAAATTTATATGGGCCCTCATGAGAAGCACCAGCTTTCATATAAAAGGTGGTATACATAAAAAAACAACAGTCGAATTGATAACCTCCTCCTTTTTTTAAAGTCGGCTAAAAATAGAAAAGAAAAATCCCATTTTTATTAAATGGGTTACCACATTTTCTAGTAATAATAAGTCAAGTCTGGAACAAGTTTGTATGGAACAAAATCCAACGAAATTGTGGTTGAAATCTTGAGATTTTTGAGTGGAACCTTGACATTGACAAATGGAATAACAATTTTGAAAGTGAAAACAATTTTGTGAGTAAATTGTCCAGTCTAGTATGTAGTGAATGTTCTTTGGCAAACACTATCACTGAAATATCAGCGAATGATGTTTCTTTACCACATACAATCAATAAAGCTGTAACATGTGAGACTTTCCTCATCATGCTGTGTTTCCATATACAATACATATAAACAAACATTATGAGGTCTCTTCTTATGTACAGTTCTTTGTTACTCATTGCTTACTATGTATGTATGTTGAAAAAGTATAAAAAAGTTTATGTTGTGGTTTCTTAAAGAAAATACAAGTGAACTCAATGGGCATTTCTTTTGTTTGCACGATTGTAGTTGTTATTGATTTTAAATATTGATTATGTTTTTTCTATGAGCTTCTGCAATGAAACAGCGAAAGTGATTCGAAAATTGTTATTGATATGTTATTGATTAAATATTGTTTTTGATGAATATGTGTCAAACATGTTTCTTTAAATGATATCTTAGAATATGCATGTTTGTTGGCACACAAAACTTAATTCCTACACACGTATACGAGGTCATCGTCTTTTGTTCAAGAAATACTTAAAATTTGAATAAATTTAAATCATTTAACAATCATGTAAATGTGTATTTTGACCATATTTTGGAGAAATAAACTAAATATAAAAGCAACTTCTTCCGACACGCAACGAAAAACACGCAATAAATGAGTATAAATGAAGAATTGAAGAATTTTAGTTACCCCACCTTAAGGCACAGTTCTCCAAGCCATTAATGGCTACACATACATGTCTATTTTATATAAATGTTAGCTTTTGGAATATACTTAATACATGTATGTATGTTTTATAAAAAAACAATTATTTGCATGATTAAACACTCATTTGATTTAGTATTGTGAGAATGAGTGTTGCTTGCACAACTCAGATCAGATTAAATATATTAAAATGCATACAACACACTGTCAGTCTGTGTACAATGAACAACCCATGAATCGAGTCGTTTTGTATTTGAAATAAAACTTAAATTAGTTAATTACAACTGAAATGAGAGATGAAAAAAATCTCAAGGTAAATCAAACAACGAAGAGACAACTTCATTTGTGATTTCTAATATACACAAAAGTATGTTACATAATGACAAAAACTTTGTGTTCACATAAAAAAAAAAAAAAAATTAGAAATAAAATCAAGTTTAACACAAAATAAAACTTGATTTATGAATAACAAAATATATTTGTCTTTGCAGCTTAGCTTTTGAATTTCGCTCACAAGAATGTTCAAAATCAAACAAGTTCTGCTTAGCTAGAAGCTAAACACATTGCTTATTAACTTAGTTAATAATAGACACCAAACCAAACCACCACTTGCTAAGTTGAAGGTCTTTTAGTTTAATATGAACTTCAGCATCAAGCGTCAAATAAATGTCTTTCTTTGCAGCAGCAAAAGAATACAAACAATTTAAATAAAAAACAAGTTAAATAAGTTTTATGACTTGCTTTTGGGAGCATAAAAATATATGAATATGTACCATCTTTCTTGCCAAAAACTTGTGTAGGCTCTTCTACACGCATTTTGTTATTTCCCTATATGTCGTCGTTCTTGTTTTTTAGAATTGATAGATTCTTATTCGATTATGTACAAAATGAAACCAAATACGGTATCACAACAGTGGAATCGCTTATTGAGTATCTCACATCACATAAACTCTTCAGCGTTTAATCAAATGACAATTGCTCAGTTAATACAAATAAAATATTAAAAAACCCGGAATACGATGATAATAGAAAAGATTACGATACGATAAGGTGAAGAAATAAATTTTGTGAAATACTTTGCTTTAACAAAATAATAATTTGTGCAAAATAATTTCCCAATTTCTTTTTTTTGATCTAATTTTTTGTTATCGATAAATTGTGATCACCGCTATCGCTGAACTGTGCGTACTAACAAAAATAAATTAATTGACTGATTGACGGACGAGCAGCTTTTAATTTAGATGTTGTTTTTGTTCTTTTTCACTTACCGGGACCTGGCTGTACTATTTTAAAGTTTCTTGGTGGTGCTGTGCCGCTAGGACGCAAATTGCCACCGCTACCACCGGCGCCGCCAAAAAATTGATTTATATTATCTTCTAGATTGTTCTGTAAAATAAATGCAAGTTTGCAAAAAATTGTGAAAAAAAAACAGGAGCTTAATGCATGCAAAGAAAATTTATGCCGCACCGCATTATAAACACACAAAAATTTATTTCATTAACTTACACGCACAAATCTGAGATTTTGTTCACGAAAACTACTGTCAGCTTCAAGAAAATTTTGTGGACGCGACATTTTTGCACAAATCTTTTAATTTTATAGCAAATAAGTAAATGAATAAAAATTTTTTCACGCACAGCAGAAAAAACAATTTACGTCGATTTACAATGGTTGATAATTAGTGGAGCTGCCAACCGGAAGGTTTACAAAATAAAATGTTTTCTTATTGTGCAGAGTGGCCATTTAAAAATAATATTATATTGTCTTTTTTTAGTGTGTTTCAACCGCTTGTGAGTTCGACAGTTGCCGCAAAGAATCCGGTGTCAACGGTGTCAGCTGTTGTTGTGGCACTGGAGCGCGATTTTGCAATATTTTGTGTGTTTGTTGTGTATATTACAAACAAATTGAACACGGGAACACAACTTTTTTTTATATAAATATTTAATACAAATATATTAAAACCTTTCATCAAGTGCCATGGATGATTTTTGTGGTTCGACTTTTTGGGTAAGTAATTAAGTTACGCCACCTTAATCACAACAAGGTCAATCTTTTTGCAAAAAAATCTTTAATCATGACTATGATTCTTATTTATTCTTCGGATTAACTACAGAACTCTAATGAAACATGGTGGACAGATGATCCAGATTTCTCAAAATGCTTCGAGCAAACTGTTTTAGTTTGGGTTCCATGTGCTTTTTTGTGGCTTTTTGTTGTATTTGATTTTTACTATCTGAAAGCAAGTTTAGATAAAGATATACCATGGAATAAGTTAAATATAAGTAAACTTTTCTTTAATCTCGGACTGCTTGTGATTACTGGCTTGGACTTTGTCCTGGCATTAGTAAACAGTAGTAAGGCTGGAAACTTCATACATCCTGTTGACATATGGGGACCCATAATCAAATTTGCCACATTTGTAAGTATCACAGGAGTTGAAATTGAACATATTTGAATTGAATATTTGATTTTTTGTTTTTCTAGTTATTGCTATTCGTGTTTATACCATTAAATAAAAAGCATGGAGTACAAACGTCCGGTTGTCAATTCATATTTTGGTTCTTATTGGTAATATTCTCAATACCACGCTGCCGCACCGAAGTACGATTAGCGCGTAATCGCAGCGCCATACCAGCAGAAGATCACAATGACGAATACCTGTGGGAGGGTTATCAATATATTAGTTTCTTTATCTACTTTAGTTTCTCATGCCTTATGTTGATATTGAATTGCTTTGCTGATGGCATGCCCAGAAAAACGAAATATGAACGCGGTGCTGTAAGTTTATCAATAATAAGTTAATATGATTTCCTTCAATATATGATAATTTGGTTATATTGCAATTGCAGAATGAAATACCTGAATTATCTGCTAGTTTCTTATCACGTATCACTTATCATTGGTTTGATAAAATGGCATGGAAAGGTTATCGCAATCCATTAGAAGAAAAAGATCTTTGGGACTTGCGTCCACAGGACAGTTGCAAAGAAGTTATGCCAGTATTTGCCTATCACTGGAATAGAAATGTTCAAAAGAATTACAAAACATCACAAACACGTCCAGTCGAACCCAAAGCTCAGTATAGCAAGGGTCAGGTCACTTTTGAAAATCCACATGGCGGCCGCAAGAATGGCAAGAAAGGCATGGCTTCGATTATGCCACCAATATATAGATCATTTGGTGGCGTATTCCTTTTTGGCTCAGTAATGAAAGTTATCACAGATATTCTGACTTTTGCCCAACCTCAAGTATTACGTTTGATTATTGGCTATGTTGAAGATTATAATAATGATCCACAACCAGAATGGAAAGGTATTATGTATGCCGTTTTGCTATTTGTTTTAGCTGCTTTTCAAACAATTATACTTGGACAATACTTCCATCGTATGTTTGTTGTTGGTTTGCGTATACGCACCGCACTCATAAATGCCATATACCGAAAAGCATTACGCATATCGAATTCAACGCGTAAGGAATCGACTGTTGGTGAAATTGTTAATTTGATGGCTGTAGATGCTCAACGTTTCATGGAATTGACAACATATCTAAATATGTTGTGGTCAGCACCATTACAAATTACATTGGCTTTGTTCTTCCTGTGGCAATTATTGGGTCCATCAGTTTTGGCTGGTCTTGCTGTCATGATCATTTTAATCCCAGTCAATGGTGTCATTGCGAATCGTATTAAGACTTATCAGATACGTCAAATGAAGTACAAAGATGAACGTGTCAAACTAATGAATGAAGTCTTAAGTGGTATTAAGGTGGGTCGGTGTATCTCTTTTTTTTTTTTAGTGTTTATTGTATTATTATTTTAAAATATTTAGGTACTTAAATTATATGCTTGGGAACCAAGTTTCGAGAAGCAAGTGTTGGAAATTCGTGACAAAGAAATTGCAACATTAAAATCGACAGCCTACTTAAATGCTGGTACATCATTTTTGTGGTCCTGTGCACCGTTCTTGGTAAGTAGTCAGCAGGATAATTTAATGCACACACCATGCACCATGTGTGTGTGTGCATTCTTTTGTACTTTCTTTACAGTTTCGATGGATTGATTGATTGAACATTGCGACTGTTTGACTGATTGGTCTATATGGATTTTAATTGAAAATGGCCATTAAAATTGTGTATATAAATTAATATAATCCAAAAAGGTATCGATTGTAACCTTTGCAACCTACGTACTCATTGATGAAAACAATCACCTAACTGCTGAGAAAGTTTTCGTCGGCATTACGCTGTTTGACACACTTAAGTTGCCATTAGCCACTTTGCCCATGTTGGCTGTTGACATAGTAGAGGTAAAACTTTGTTGCAGAGAAGAAACTACAACAATCACCACTCACTCAATCACCGGATATGGGCAACAAATTGCATATTGCAAAATAAAACAAAACAAAATACTTAAGCGAACTAAGGCGTGGGTTTCATCTGAACTGTTATACTACTTCTCTTGTTCGTTTGCTCGATCGTTCGTTCGCTCGCTCGGATTTCATTATGGATTCCCTTTTTATTATTATATTAATTTTGCATATTAATTTTAACATTTTCTTCTCTTTCTTTCTTTTTTCTTTATTTAAATATATTTTTCTAGGTATCATTGGTCACATTTGCTACATATGTCTTAATCGACGAAAATAACGTACTTGATGCGACTAAAACATTTGTTTCATTATCATTATTCAATATTTTACGATTTCCATTAACTATGTTACCCATGTTGATTAGCAACTTGGTGCAAGTAAGTTGAAATTATAAATTCTACAAATATTACAATATATAAATCAGCCAATATGAGAGTTTCAACGTGTTGCAACTTATGCCAAAATAGAATTGAACCTGTAGCAGTTCATCACTTTGAAACTCTGGCATGATTATGAATGTTCTGTGCTGTGTTTTGTTTGCGATGATGTGATGTGATGTTAAAATAAATTCCAATATTATGAGATCCTGAAATAATTCTTGTTAAATTTGTTTTTATTTTCATTTGTGTTTGTGTTAAATCATTAAGTTATTCTTGTGTTTTTTTCCAGGAACAACAATTCATAAAAATCATGCTTATATCATTTCTTTATATTTTACAACAATTTTTGATTATCCTTATACACTTTTTCTAAATTTTTGTTTCCTCTTAAAAAACATATTTTGTTATATCTTTCACCCCTTAATATATTTTAATAATCCATCACTTCCCTTTATACTCATATGTAAGCATATCATATTACTTAGTATCCTTGCAATTACTAATTCATAATAACTTAATTTTAATGCATGTTTCAATCGCCTGCAAAAAAAAAAACCATTGAGTTAATCTATTATTCTATTTTCCTTCGGTTATCATCAAAATCAATTAAATTAGACACAAGTATCTGTAAAACGTATAAATAAATTCATGAATAGTGAAGAATTGGATCCAGATGCAGTACAACATGATGCCTCAAAACGTGAGTATTCCAACTATGACTAATTGACTGAAAACATGAAATAAATGTGTGTGATTAATCAACTTCAACAGCAAATCCCATGAGCATTGAAAATGGTAGTTTCTCTTGGGGCGGCGATGAAATTACGCTCAAAAACATTAATATCCAAGTCAAAAAAGGTACAATAGCAGCAATTGTGGGTACTGTTGGCTCTGGCAAATCTTCAGTTATACAAGCTTTCCTTGGTGAAATGGACAAAATATCCGGTAGTGTCAATACAGTGGGTAAATTGGCTTATGTGTCACAGCAGGCATGGATTCAGAATGATACATTACGTGATAATATATTGTTTGGGAAACCGTATGATCGCAAACGATATAATCGTGTCATTGATGCGTGTGCCCTGCGTGCAGATATTGATATACTTTCTGCTGGCGATTTGACAGAGATTGGTGAGAAGGGTATCAATCTTTCAGGTGGTCAAAAGCAACGTATATCACTGGCACGTGCCGTATACAGTGATGCTGAATTATATTTGCTTGATGATCCATTGAGTGCAGTCGATTCGCATGTTGGTAAACATATTTTCGAGGAGGTTATCGGCCCGAAAGGTATGTTGGCAGGCAAAACACGTATTTTGGTAACACATGGCATAACATATTTGCCACAAGTGGATAATATTTATGTCATGAAAATGGGTGAGATTAGCGAAAATGGTACCTACGAAGAATTATTGCAACGCAAAGGTGCATTTGCCGATTTTATTGTGCAATATTTGCAAGAAGGTAATGAAGAAGTTGAAGATTTAGATGAAATCAAACAGCAACTAGAAAATAGTGCAACATCAGCTGAACTATTAGGAACTGTAGATAAAGCAATCAAATTGGCGCGTACCGAAAGTCTCTCAGATTCAATGTAAGTATATATATTATTTATTATTATTCATACTATATATATTTATATAATTACAGATCCATTACTTCAACTGAAAGTGCACGCAGCAGTTTAAGACGTCGTACACGTCGTCAAGAATCCCATGATTCTGTTGCTTCGGCAGCTTCATTGAAAAAGAAACAAGAAGTCGAGGGTAAACTTATTGAAACAGAAAAATCCCAAACTGGTGGTGTTGATTTTGCTGTGTACAAACATTATATCAAAAGTGTTGGAATCTTTTTATCAGTGGCAACTCTAGCATTGAATTTCATATTCCAAGCATTCCAAATTGGCTCAAATCTTTGGCTTACCAAATGGTCGAATGATAAAGAAGTTGAACATGATACTGGTCTGAGAGACATGTACTTGGGTGTCTATGGAGCACTAGGCATTGGTCAAGGTAAGCTTATTGTGATTCAATTCAATTGTTTTGTCATTATTACTATTTGTTGTTATTGTGCAATATCGTTTGTCTCATGTTTATCGTTATATTTATGTAGTATGTATATTAAGTGTTGTCTCAAATTGGGTGCTTTTAATGTTTGGTTGTGGTGTTTCTTATGACTTATTTTGTACATATTTTGTGATTCTGTATTAAGTTATGCTTCTGTTGCTATGCTCTTTATTTATGTGACTTATGCTTTAATTTTTATGATTTCTTTTTTTTTATTTTTATTAATACATTCAATGTAAAAGTACTTCTTCAGTTGAACGCTTATTTAATATCTTTACCATGTAGTAGTAGATCTTTCTCTTTTTCTTACTCACATTATCTTTTCCTCTTAAAAAGGAATATTAATGGCTTTTACAAATTTTGCACAAATTCGCAACATTCTTAAAGTACAACAAATAATTTTTTTTTTTGCTTTAAATTGCTTCCGCGAATTGGGTTACACACTTTTGCAGAACGTTTGCCTTAAACGAACCTACTAATGACTTTAAAATCACTACTAAGAAAGAATACTTTTGACGTGTTCTGGCTACTGGTTTTTTTTGTGCTTATACTATTTGATCTAATTTCTAATTATAACTTACCAAATAAAAAAGAATTTCAAACAACAAAATTATTTGGTTATTAGAATGTCTATTAACTATTATATATATTTACAATAGTAAGAGCACGCACGCACTTACTTAACTTACCTAAATTGATTGCACGTTTTGGTTGAAATTTATTGAAAAAAGGAAAAACTAAATCTTTATAGTAATACATATTATTATCTTGCTCTTGTGTAAATCCCATTCGACCTTTTTTAAAGTTGCAACGAATTTCTTCTCATCGCTTGCCATTTCATTGGGCTGTTTGCATTGTTCTCAAGCCTTACATCAAACACTCTTATACTACAACCTACGCTGGCCAATGGAATTATTTGATACGACACCACTAGGACGCATTGTCAATCGTTTCTCAAAAGATATTGATACAATTGACAATGTTATACCATTCAATATACGCGTCGTCTTGGGACAGTTTTTTATGGTAAATTAAATTAAAAATAAAATAGAAACCGGAATCTAACAATTATTAACATAACATCATTAACTTACATTTTCAAATTTCTTTTTCCGAAAACATTATAAAATACCATACCATTATACATATGTATATTTATTTTTCATTAAGGGCAATGGTTATCATTTCTTCTAAATAAAGCTCGTAATTTACCATTTTGGTTTTGGTTTATGTAAACATGTAATTACCCTTCTAACCTCTCAATCTTAATTTCAAACTAAATTCCAACTGACTATCATCATCACTATATGAATGAATGAATGATTAAGTTACAACAAGCTTCTTTGCTACCTTAACTATTTCATTGGGGTGTGTCTATAGTGCAAGCATACTACATGCAAAACTTATGCATAAAACAATGCGTTGGCCCATGGAACTCTTTGATATAACACCGACTGGACGCATTATGAATCGTTTTTCCAAAGATATTGATACGCTTGATAATACGTTACCATTAAACTTACGTGCCGGATTGATTCAATTATTTGCGGTAATGAAAATAATATACATATCTGTTTTTTATACAAATACAAATCCATACATAAGTATGTTCATGTTCAAGATTATTGAGTGTCTACGAGATGATGAAGAAGAAAAAGAAGAAGTGCCTTTAGTTGTTTGTCATCAACAATCCTCCCTTTTGTATTGTTTTTTTCCTCCTTTTTTTATATAGTACTTTTATGCTTATGTTAGCACTTCATGTTGTATTTGTATAGTTTTTTTCTTTTTTTTTATAATTTAAAAAGAAAATAATGTGTGTGTAATTAATTAATCAAAAAAAAAAATCTCTTGTAGTTATTACTTATTTCCTGTGCTCACTAACATTGGCACTGGGTTGTATAATATGTGCCAAAGAGTTACATAACAGGCTATTATCTCATGTATTCCGTTGGCCAATGGAACTCTTTGATACCACGCCGCTCGGTAGAATTGTCAATCGTTTCTCAAAAGATGTGGACGTTGTTGATAATACTTTGCCGTTGCTATGGCGTATGGTTCTTATTCAATTCTTTGCGGTAATAATTATTAAATTTTTAATTTTAGTTTTTATTATTCACATAGTTTCCTTTCCTAATATACATATTATTTAGTACGAGTATTTCAAGCATTAATTAATACAGTCGTTGACAACTAATTGGAAACGAATGTATTGCCTGTATTATTCATCACCAGTCAATCTACACATAATAATAATTTGTGTCATATTAAATTAAAATTGTATTTAAATTCATAGCTTAAATAAGTTTTATAAGTGATTTACTTCTCCGACCTCAGATTTGGTTGTGCCAACTAATTGGAAACACAACAATAATTGGTGGGAAAACTTTTCTGTTTTAATACAGCGCTACATCGACGTTGCATAGACATCATACGGTGCTGGCACCTTTCCACAGGTATTGCACACCAGTTCAACAATGACTTTTTTAATGTTGTTCCATAAATGTTCGATGGGATTGCTTTAGGTCATTGTCGTGTTGATAAATACAAATGACTGGCATATTTTCATGTGCCCAAGGCAGTAACTCTTAACGCAAAATGTCGACTTATTTCTCCTTGGTGAGATTTCCTTCAATACCAACTCCATTCCAAGTAAAGCATCCCCAGACGTTGATTTTACTTCCACCATGCTTGATCACAGTTGTCATGTACCTAGGATCAATCTCTGCTCCTTTTGGTCGCCTAACATACCTGCTACCATCTGTGCCAAGGCGATTTATCTTCGTTTCGTCATTGCAGACCACATACTTTCATCTATTGAGCGAACAATTGGCATGTGTCCTTGCCAATTATACGCGTTGTTTTCTTTGGTTGACTGTCACCAATGGTTCCTTAGGTGAAATGGATGCCAGCCTCAACCAAAAGTCGCGCAACAGTTCTATTTAAGATATTTACACACTGGATGTCTGCAGCACTCAAACGATGATCAAATTTTGACTTGCTTATAATCAGTCGCTCAGTGTCTTCTGATGTTTTAAGCGGTCTCTTTCTACGTGGACCATTTTCTGTTGAGCCATCTTTTTAAAGCAATTTAGCTCGGTTGCAATTCTTTGATATGTCATGGCAGTCTTTCGGAGCAAGATGCATGGCCGGCATACAACTTTTGCTACTGCCCATTTTTTGAAGATGTTATAAATCGAATAAGCAAATTCGATCAAAAAGTGTTCTTACAAGTAAGAACCATAAATACTCATTTTAATTTTGATAAAATAGTAAGCAAACTCGAAAATTTTATGAACAATTGATATTGTTTCCAATTAGCTGGTGCAGCTAAATTTGAGATCGGACAAGTAAATCACCTATAAAAATTATTTTAGCTATGAATTTTAATCCAATTTAAATTTTTGTTTTTAAGTTAATAGGAATTAAATTAATATTATGTGTAGATTGTCTGGTGCACAGGCAATACATTCGTTATCAACGGCTGCAGATAATATGTAGATTCATAGATGAAGTATGGTAGTGTGTAGTGTAGTAGTGTCCCCAACAATCCCTAAGAAATCTGGATCTGCTTAGAAGCTCTTCTAATATTTGTATCTTACTACAATATATAAAACTTCATAAATATTTTAACTAACTTTGGGTTCAATGTAATAATTTATCTTTATGTACACATTTTTCTTATATGTACATACATGTAATCCTTGCATGCTTGGCATGTTATACCTACTACACATAAGTAATTGAATGTTAAAATATTTTCTTTGTATATTTTCTTTTGTTTAATTTGATTTTATTCATATTTCAAAAATTGGTCATCATTCTTTATGATTTGCCAATAAAATTTTTACCATATATCATATTCAAAATAACTTCAAAATATATATTTTCAAACAATATATAAATTTTATTTTATGAATGTAGTATTGGCACGATATATATCGGGATTATGTTTGGCAGTTGGTTGTTTGACCTGTTCCATGGAAGTTTTTACACGGCTACTTAAAAAGGTGGTTAAATGGCCAATGGAACTCTTTGATACAACACCAATAGGGCGTATTATCAGTCGTTTTTCAAAGGATATCGATGTATGCGATACCACATTGCCATCCATAGTACAACAATTTTTATCAACATGTTTCTCGGTAATGCCAACCAAATTCTGTGAAACGAAACGAAATCCACTAACCATTGAACTAATGCAACTAACCATTTAACCATTTAACCAACCCTTGATACCTACTATTACAATAACTATAACTCATAGGCTTTTTTAAAACAAAGGAATGTTTCTTTATATTGATAGCCATCGTTCATGAATTGGGTTCTTCTGGTTGTTAGTTTAGTTACTAAATAAACAACATGTTTCATGAAGCTTTTTTCTACATCAATCAATCAAAAAGTTAATTGATCATACTTACTACATGATATTATTAATCAAATGCCATTACTTGATTTAAGTTTTACCTCCATCATCCTACATCTACTACTTAAGCCTATTTTTCTAAGCAATTCTTTTCTTTCTCTTAAATTTGTTGCAACTTTTCTGAATTGAAAATTATCTTATTTTAAGTTTGATACTTTGAGGAGCACTATACCTTAAAGCTGGTCTTCACTAGATTATTATTGATTGAACCATTATAAAAAAAAAACAAAAAACATTTCATTCTAATAGAATTTACCATATAGTACTTACAATAAAAAAGACAACATCTTAAATGCTGCCGCCCCCCAAGGGCACTTGTCAGGTTTGGTCTTGGTCTTCGAACATTAAAACTGTCATCTAATGAATTTTTGCACATGTGTAATACGAAACGAATTATGAAAAATAATATTACATAATATTACCAGGTGTATTCGCCTTTTTTGCCGTTGTGCTGACCTATTATGGCACCTTTGAGGCCGCCAAGAAAATGCATAATGATCTGCTCTACATTATAATGCGTGCCTCAGTTTGTCGTTTCTTCGATATAACGCCAATTGGAAGACTTTTGAATAATTTTAGTGCCGATATGGATATGCTTGATGAAGATTTACCTGCCACTTTGGATTCCTTCTTAACCTTTGTTTTTATGGTATATTTTTGCTTGCTTTCCAATTCTAATCACATTTCACATTATTTTTTCAAGCGATAGCAAAATATTATCTTTTTTTTTAAAATGGTTTGTACTTGATTTCCTTACAAATTAATTACCATATTGATGCATTTCGTATGGTTAATGATGATTTCAATATACTTAATAATATTACAGGCATGCTATTTATAATGATTTTACCATAATTCATTATTCATTTATCGCATATTTCTTAACAAAAATTCATTATGCAAATAGTCCATCTAAAAAATCTATATCTATAAATATTGTACGCTGCGTTTGTCTAAATGCGATTAACTCAAAAACTACTTAATGGATTTTTACACAGTATTCACCAATAAACTGAGTGATTCATTAGGAAGGTTATAGGTGTATAATTCATTACGGTTTTGCTTAAGTTTTCAAAAATATAATGATGAATGTTGAAGATGTCGAAAAAAAAATCATGCCGATTAAAATCTTTATTGAGGTGCACCGCATAAACCAATCCAGTCATATGAAAAGAATGTATTGCTCATTTGCAGTGTCTATGAGTGTATGTTGCATGTTAACTCTCTCAGGAAATATTTTCACTATCCCCGACTAAAATTCGCAACATCAATTACTCACAATGTCTTTGAATAAATCTGACCTTGCCTATGCATTTTTCAGACACCATCTTAAGTATCAGGTATTTTATTACAATTGTAATTCATAATAAGTCTATGATTTTGTCTGAATTTTCTGATTAGTTCTGTATAAATTTCTATTTCAAATGAAATACTATTACTTTCCATTATTTGATTCGAAACCTGTGGTCGCTTTTTCCAAATATACTAAACCAGTAGCGTCTTAAGGCAAACAGTTCTGTGCAGCTTTAAGAAATCTTTGCAAAATTTTATTTTTAGTTTGTGTAGAGTTTTACCATTTTGTATATACACATTTTAATGCCTTGTAAGTTTGATCCTTCCTCCTTCCAACATGTAGGTGTAATTTCATTCATTATAGATGTGATTTGGGCCTATGGCACCCTCCAGGCTGCTATATTATTACATCTTATGCTCCTTTCAAGTATTTTACATGCGCCCATGAGTTTTTTCGATATCACACCAGTGGGTCGCTTATTATCACGATTTTCAGAAGATACTTACATTTTGGATGAATTATTACCATTAAGTTTTAATGAATGCATTTGGGCTGCCTTTGAGGTAAATTTAAAGGAAAACAATTATAAAAATGTATCATGGATACACACACTCCACTCCACTTTACACCACACCCACCTATAATAAATTATTATCAAAATTTATATATACATATTGCCTTAAATCCAGTAGCATTTCAAAAAAGGCAAATCGTTCTGTAAAACGATGTTCGTTCCCGCAGCTTTTAAACCGCTTTAATATTGTAGAGATAGTGTTCTATGAATTGTATTTGTTTTGTATAATATTGATTATTTCTCCTACTATATGCCGTCATATAGGTATCAGTTCAGTTTTCATGTTTCTGGTATGGGTTTTTGGTACTTTACAGGCTGCCATCATAATTCATGCCATGCTACTTGCCCGAATCATGCGTGCGCCTATGAGTTTTTTTGATACAACACCCATTGGTCGAATATTATCACGTTTCTCTCAAGATATCATCATTATGGATCTACATTTGCCCTTTAATTTTTATTTTTGGTTTTTTTGTGTCTTTGAGGTAAAAAATCTATTCCACACAAAACAAAACACAACCAAAACATACAAATACTTATAAATGGAAAGACTTTGCTAAGCACATAAACTTCTTCGATTCCTTCGAAGATTACAAGCCTTTCAAACAAATAGAAACAATGGGAGAAATGTTAGTTTAGTTAGTTCTTGTAGCATATTTTCTGAGAGTTTCATTTTAAATGTAAGGAGATTTTTTATTTATTTTATATAATTTAGTTTTGATAATGATGATAATTCTTGGTCAAACTCACCTATAATATTATCATTATCAGTATTAAATATGTTGCCTTAAATCCAGTAGCATTTAGAAAAGGTAAATCGTTCTGTAAAATAAATGTTCCCGAAGCTTTTAAACTGCTTTGATATTCTAGTGTTTTTTTTTCTATTTATTGTATTTTTCATATAAATTTAAATTAATTTCCCTTTTGCCATTATACTTAGGTGTCAGTTCAGTTTTCATGTTTGTGGTATGGGCCCTTGGTGCATTGCGGGCTGCTATCATAATTCATGCCATGTTACTTGCGCGAATCATGCATGCGCCCTTAAGTTTTTTTGATATTACACCCACGGGTCGAATATTATCACGTTTCTCTCAAGATATCAACATGTTGGATGTAAACTTGCCCTTAATTTTTGATGCTTGGTTTTTTTGTGCTTTTGAGGTAAATTCCCATACTATACAAAGAAAAATGGGTAAATGATCGTTACTTTTATATATTTTGGTTTTTTGCTGGCTAATGGCTCAATAAAAAACTATGTCATAAATATCAGTTATTCCTTGATCATAAGTAAAGGATTCCTAAAGTCATTTTAGCGAAAAATGAGATGAAAGAGATGATCAAAAAAACAAGGGCTACGTGCATTTACTCAATTATGCACGTTTAATTTGGTTCAAAATCCCTTGTTTTTTAGATGTCCGTAACCAAAGGGGTGCAAACTGGAGCCTATTACTAAGCCTACACAGTGCGTCCGTCCGTCCGTCAAAGAACTATATCTCATGAACCGTAATAGGTAGACAATTGAAGTTTCCACAGATTGTGTAATTCAATTGCATGCATAACGACAAACAATAAAAAAAATAAAGTTATAAAATTAGAAGGGTCCCCATACAAACCCAAATTTAAATTAATGTTCTTATTAGAAAATCTTTTTTGTTTTCTATGTGATCGAACTGAAATTTGGACACTATCATTGTGTGATCAATATTCACGAATCATGTAAATTTCAAGATCCTACAATTACCAGTAGTGGTACCTCTCATACAAACCCAAATTCAATTTAATATTCTTATTAGGAAAACTTTTTTGGTTTTTGTCTTATCCAACTGAAATTTGGACACTATAAGTTTTTGATTCATATTCACCAACCATGTAAATTTCATCGTTCAATCGTAGGATTTCTAGGAAGGGTACCTCCCATACAAAACCAAATTCAAATCAATGTCCTTATTAGAAAAACTTTTTTGTTCTTTGTTTTATCGAACTGTAATTAGGACACTATAAGTGTGTGATCTATATTCACCAACCATGTAAATTTCAAGATCCCAGAATAACTAGGAAGGGTACCTCCCATACAAAACCAAATTCAAATCAATGTCCTTATTAGAAATGCTGTTTTGTTCTTTGTCTTTTCGATCAAGATCCAAGAATAACTAGGAATGTTACCTGTCATACAAACCCAAATTCAAATTAATGTTCTTATTATCTTTTGTTTCTCTTTTTGGTTAATTTTTTTTTGTAGCATAGTGAACATGGGTACAGGAAATATTAATCCATTTATGCTGCACTCTACCGCAAAGTTAATCTGCCGTAGTGGGCGCTCTATCTCACTTTGGAAACCTCCCCTTCTCCAATGGCCCCATGTTTTCGGTCGAATTGAGCCGTTTGCCTCCCATAAACCAAAATATATATATAGGTGTGACCAACGTTTACTCAATTTTGTTTGCCACTGTATAAATATAGTACATACATATACATACATTCTATATTGTATGTTATAAAAAAGAAGTGAATTCGAATAATGATGAATTTGAAGTACGAGTATATTATCAAAGGCTATTTTAACTAATCATTGGTTTTGGTATACATAATTTCTTGGTTAATCTTGGCTGCTTATTAACTAATAACTAGAAAGAATATATAAATTTCTTCGGTTCCTTTCGAAGATATCAAACCTTTCACACAAATATCATAGAAATAAAGAAAATTTATCAAAATAAAAAACAAATCAAACCAAATGAAACAGATATAAGTATGAAATTGAATTTTCCTTAAGATGCTGATCATTTCTATTTATCATAAGTATGTGCATTTTGTACTTTATGGGGTATCCAATATCTTCTGTTTCACATATGTATAACATCATTTTACAATTGACATTTTGTGTGGAAGGTATAAAAGTGCAAAAAATAATAATAATAAAGAAATGAAATGTGTATGTCACTAATTAAAATTCAGTAGCAATTTGAGGCAATATAATATGAAATTTGTACCTACTATCTTCTTCATACTACTATCTTGTTTAAGCTATGTTGTTTCATTCATTCTTTTCTCTTAGAGGCAATATGTTTTGCAATATGTAACTACTAAAGCACAGTTTCCTGATTAGCATTCTGTTCTAAAAACTTCTTATCACTAAGTATGTACATACTACTAAGTATCTTCTTTAAGCTACATAAGTTGTTTCGTTCATTCTTTTCTCTTAGAGGCAATAGTATGTTTAGTAAATTGTAACTACCAAAGCACAATTGCCTGATTGTCGATCAAGATATTGGCATGTTATGTTCTAAAAACTCTTCATCACTAAGTAAATACTACTTAATATCTTGTTTAAGCATAGTTGTTTAATTTTTTTTTCTCTTAGAATACATATGCACGTATGTACGAGTAATATGTAATATAGAATTTTTACAACAAAATACATCTTAAAGTCATCAATAAACATTCTCCTCTTAGGTTTATTTTCATTTTTCACGGACTTAGCACCCGCTTTGGGAGCTTTACACGCCGCTATTCTACTACATCGTTTAGTACTATCACGCATTCTACATGCGCCCATGAGTTTTTATGATACAACGCCTGTAGGTCGTATATTGTCGCGGTTCTCGAAAGATATTGAAACCGTCGATCAGAAAATACAAATAATTATCAATAATTGTTTTTGGTGTGCATTTGAGGTAAATGGATAAATTAATTACAAGAACTTTCAAGAAAAACTCGAACAGATCTAGGAAAATTCGCTACAAATTGCTAAGCAACATATAACAATATTTCATTTCAACTAAATCTAGTCATGCATACCAATCATCCTTACTCCCTACTAATCCAATGAATCAATTAAACTAGCGTTTAGTTAAATACTATGTCACTAATTATAGAACTGTAGCAATTTGAGGCAATATGTTTTGAAATTTTGTACAATAATTACCAATGCCAATTGCCTGATTGACGATCAAGATATTGGAATGTTCTCTTTCTGTTTTCTAAATTCAATTTACTCTTTGTGTTAAGTATCTTCTTCTTAAGCTAAAATAAGTTGTTTCGTTTATTCTCTCCTCTTAGAATATACATATTTGTGTTATATAGAATTTTTACCTGTTTGTAATGCAATACGTCTGCTCTTAGGTTTTTTTTCATTGTTCACGGACTTAGCACCCGCACTGGGAGCCTTACAAGCTGCTTTCTTACTACATGGTACTATATTGACGCGCATACTGCGTGCGCCCATGAGTTTTTATGATACAACACCTGTAGGCCGTATATTATCGCGGTTCTCAAAAGACATTGAAACCCTCGATCAGCAAATGCCACATATTATCATTGATTGTGTTTGGTGTGCATTCGAGGTAAACACAGATTGAATAGATTTTTGAAAATTGCAACAAATTGCTACGCTACAACTAATTGTATTTCCACTAAATCTTATCATGGCATCCTCAACCTCTCTTTCATCCAAATAACTTACTAATCCAATGAATTCAAGTAAATGGCGTTTCTATTTTGACCGATATTCATGTTTCATGTTGGTTATTCAGAACTACTATTCTAGATGTGAAAATCTTAGAACAATCAACATTATAATAGAGCAGAGAATATATCATAAAAATAAAAAACTAACACTTCTTTAAAAAATATTATTCATATTTTTAATAATACATTTTTTTTCTTCTTGTCTTTCCACACTCTTTTTGTTTCGTCGTATTTGTTTATTTAACTTTTTTGCTGCCAAATAATAGGTCTTGGCTACCATTGTGGTTATTAGTATATCCACCCCGATATTCTTGGCTGTAATCTTACCCATTGCATTGCTATATTATTTTGCTCAACGTTTCTATGTCGCAACATCGCGTCAATTGATGCGTCTGGAGTCAGTATCACGTTCACCGATTTACTCACACTTTGGAGAGACTGTAACAGGTGCAATGACCATACGTGCCTACACTGTACAAGATCGGTAAGTGATTCCATATTGAAAACTCGAAATGCAACAATATTGATTTGATATCATTTCATTATAGTTTTATTGATGAATCCGATATAAAAGTTGACAAGAATCAAATATGCAAATATCCTTCTGTAATTGCAAATCGTTGGCTAGCTGTACGTCTCGAAATGGTTGGCAATTTGATTATCTTATTTGCTTCACTCTTTGCTGTACTTGGTGGTCAAACGAATCCTGGTCTTGTCGGTCTATCAGTCAGCTATGCCTTGCAAGTGACTCAAACCCTTAATTGGCTCGTCCGTATGACTTCAGATATTGAGACGAATATTGTTTCTGTGGAACGTATTAAGGAATATGGCGAAACAAAACAAGAGGCAGCTTGGGAAATTGAAAATACTAAAGTTCCACGCAATTGGCCGGAAGATGGACGTGTTGTTTTTGATAACTTTAAAGTACGTTATCGTGAAGGCTTGGATTTAGTATTACGCGGCGTTAGCTTTAATGTAGCTGGTGGAGAAAAGGTTGGCATTGTTGGACGCACAGGTGCTGGCAAATCAAGTTTAACCTTGTCCTTATTCAGGTGAGTTGGTGCTTTCTGTTTAAGTACTTTGGTTATTAAAACTTTTCTTTTCCAACATAGAATTATTGAATCTGCCAGTGGTCGCATACTTATCGATGACATTGACATTGCTACTTTGGGTTTGCATATGTTGCGCTCTCGCTTGACTATCATACCACAAGATCCAGTGCTTTTCTCTGGCTCACTTCGTGGTAACTTGGATCCATTTGAAATTAAAAGCGATGATGAAATCTGGAAAGCATTAGAATTATCACATTTGAAATCATTTGTTAAGACATTACCGGCTGGTTTAAATCATGAAGTCTCTGAGGGCGGTGAAAACTTATCTGTTGGTCAACGTCAATTGGTTTGCTTGGCTCGTGCTTTGTTGCGTAAAACAAAAGTCTTAGTGTTGGATGAGGCAACAGCAGCTGTCGATTTGGAAACTGATGATTTGATACAGGTAAAGTACATACATAGTATATAAGAAACAATTGATATGGTTGTATATTAAAATTGTTTTCTAATTTGATTTACAGAAAACCATACGTTCCGAGTTCAAAGAATGCACAGTTCTAACAATTGCTCATCGTTTGAATACCATTCTCGATTCAGATAAAGTCATTGTACTTGACAAGGGTGAAATTACTGAGTTCGCTTCACCTACTGAACTTTTGAATAATTCAAAATCAGCATTCTACAGTATGGCAAAGGACGCGAATCTTGTGTAAGTTGGTTGTATTTGTTTGCTTTGAAAAACAATACAGATTACAAACACACAAATGCAACATAACACTTTATATTGTACTTAGTTTATCATCTAGTAGTATAAAGAAACAAACAAAACAAAACAAAACAAAAACAAAAAACAACAAAAGCTAATAATACTTGATATTCTCACCTTAAACATATACGCTGAATCCTTCTTCATACACCTGGTATATGTATTTATGTAATTGTAACTTTTACTAATCTAATCTAATCTAATCTATTATTTGTGTAATCCTAGTGGCCGTCGTAACAGCAAATAGTAAAGAACAAAAAAAAAGAAAAAAAGAAAAGATAAAAAGGCGATATAAGATTTAACAGAAAACAATAAGAATAACTGCCAAGTTCCAAAGTATGTGCGCTACTTAATATGAATTTAATTTTATACTACACACACATACTACATGCATACATACGTACTCTATATATATATATATTTTTATACACAAATTCATTGTCTAATCTTATATATATTTTCTATAAAAAAAATGGAACAAATCTACTTAAAACGACTGAGCTTTAATGCTTAAAATCTAATGAACCGAAACTACATTGTGACTTAATTGTGTGACTATTATTATTATCAAGTACTTACAATTTACAAAAACAAACAAACAAAAAACTATCTGCAATCACAGCCAATTTGAACTAACTATGTAACTACCTACCATATGGTATATGTGAATGATTTAAATTGTTCTCCAAAAAACAAAAACAAAAATCATATGCAAAAGATTCATCATAAAAAATAGAAGAAAACAAAAAATTTATAAAATGAAATCAATTCTACCTCATCAAGTAAAAATACAATGAACATGATGAAGATGAACAAAAGTGAGATTGTTAATATTGATAATGATCATGATGATATATATATATACTTATAATAATTGTTTATAATTTAAGCATAAAGTGAATTTACAAAATAGAAACAGAAATGAATTGTTGCCACACCACATACACACATCTTCTTCAACTATAATTAACAATATATTGTATCTATATTTATAAAGTTGAAAGTAATAATGTTAATTGTAAAGAGAATATAATAGTTTTTTTTTGTATATTGTTTATTTACGAATATTTTTGTCGTTTTTTTTTTATATAAAATATAAAATAATACTTATGTCTATCTATATATTTGTATAAAAACAAACCATTGTTTGTCCATTGTCATTTTTGTATTACCTACACATAAATTGAGCAGAGAATATTATTGCCTTAATTTGCTGATCTAATCAGTAAAATTACAAAAAAAAAAATTAAAAAAACAAAAATATAATTAATTAAACTACTTATGATAAAATGATTGAAGGGAAAAAAAGTACTTAAGTTATTATTGGTAGCTAGCATACAAATTTGTTAACATACATACAATACAAATTAGGAAATGTGCAAATTAATTATTTAATGAATTAAGTAATTAACAAAAAAAAAAATTAAAATATTTTGTATTCACAATTTAAATGAAGTAAAGAAGATTTATTAACTTTAAAAGAAAAAATCGTTTATATTTTAATAAAAAAATAAATTTGTATATGAAATATATAACAGTGGATAATGAATGATCTGCTTATAAAATGAATCAATTATTCTAAATCAATGCGATATAATACTTTAGTGTGCGATAACATCAAGCGATGGCTTTTTCAGAATTAGTAATAGTAGTATTCCTTCTTATTCATTGTGGATATACATATAGGCAAGATACACTTAACGTAATAGTTTATATATTTGGGAAATAGGAAAAGCGGTAATGCTACAGCATGGCTGTCAGCAGTGGTGGTTTTATCAGAATGCTGAGTATGCTGGAGCCTATGGCGGCAAATATTGGAAAATTAAAACTTCTTTAGGCACGTTTAGAGTATCTTTACGAATCTCTTTATAAGTTTTTCTTAGCCGAACTAGAAAATGTTAAGTATTGCGCTGAAAAGTCGATGGTATTAAGCGCGTTAAAACAGTATACAAAAGACATGAAACACCCAATGAAGCTATGAGAATGACAACGAGTGACACATTCAAGGTTAATACATTTCTTGTCCTCATCGGTAGACTTGTATCCGAATTAGAAAAATAGCAGGAGATCTACAACAGGTACAATATAAAGTTTTCATTTCTGATCAAAATTAGTGAATTGATTTAGAGCAGTGAACAGTTACCTATCACAAAAACAGGACAGAGTATTTTGTAATTTTTATCTTATAAATTTATTTTTATAAATTAGATGAGTTTTATTGCCTCATCTATCAGGTCATAATCCTCTTCATCTGCGGTACTTACAAAATTTGCAGTAGTCTTATTGTTGCCCTTTGGATCGAAGGAAATATCTGTCCGAAAAAAGGCTAAAATGGCATCACTGATTTAGAGACTGACTTAGTTCAAGAATTCATACATTTATACATTTTTAATGTCACATTTCTTGGTAAAACCAGATTCTGCATCACTCCTGCGAAAACAGATTTTCCGAAACGTTCATCCAAACTTGTACATAGCAATTCGAATGCCTCTATGTACACCAGCGACAAATTGTTCGGGTGAGAGAAGCTTTTCTTGTTTAAAACGGGTGAAAAATTATTTAAGATCTACCATAAGCCAAGAAAAGTTAAACGCCTTAGCTCTTTTGTGCATAGAGTCAGAACTTATGAACAAGATTTCATACTCGTACAATGATATTATAGATGATTTTGCGAATAGAAAATCGTGCAAAAAGGTATTGTGAAGCTTTCATAACTTCAGCAGCAAAACTTGCTCCAGAAATCTTAACTAAATTGTTGGGTTCTACATATTATCTAGTAACTGACGTCAATCTCTTAGTTCACAATCATACTAATTACAGGAAAAAAACGTGTGTAATTACGACGATAGTACAAAAATCATAAAGAGACAACTTCATTAAGAAAACAAATTTTAATTAATAAGACTGTGAACCAGGCTATCGAATTGTAGAAGTCGATAGGGGCGGTAAAAATTGAATAGCTTACTCGCGGCAAATGTGTAAATTCGCCACTGGCTGTTAGCCTTTAGTATCATTGGGAGTGCAAATAAATTTCCGCCGTTTGGCAAAAGAAGACCCCCACGTAGTAAATTATGGTTGAGATTTTCAGATATAAAACTTCATATCGTAAAGTTAGAAATCGAATAGTGGCTGAGGATGAATATTGAATATTGAATGAATACAATACGACAATACAAAAATCGTGTGGTAAGCCCGGCCATCCATCAACTTTAAAGGACAAACCGAGTATTCATTGCAAAAGCTAATGCTGTGATTCTGGTGGGATCAAGTCAGACTGATCTATTACAAGAAAACATAATTGGGGTGCGTTTCCAACAACAATTGATGCAATTGAGTCAACCTTTATGCGGAAAGACATGACAAAGTGATCTTTTAGTACAACAACGCTTAGCCACATGTTGCAAAAGTCGTCAAAGAAACTATGGAGGCATTTCAATTGGATGTCCTACCCAAACAGCAGTATTCACCAAACATTGTTTCTTCCAACTTTTCTTTATACAAAACTAATTACAGAATGCGGTCCTCAACTCCCTTGCGCCTGCATTTAATGTAAATTCATGCTTTTGATATGCTAAGTAATTTATTAATATATACGTGTTAGAAGAAAACTGTTAACATTTTCGTGTTCAGCATGTCCAATTTTATAAAAAATACTTGTTTTCATTAATGTTATAAAAAGGTTTTTAATCGAATTGAGTGCTGTGACAGTCCTGTTCAATTGACAATTTTTCTGCAAAATCTTCTTATTTTCAGTGAATGATAGATAAGGTGTCCAATAAGTTGTTTGAATTTGTTGTTTGATGAATTCTTAGATAGTCTTCTTTCTTCATGAACCCATTTATTCTGCTGCACTCTGAAGATTTTGAATGATTCTATTTTCAAGATTTAATTAATTTAATTCTGAAATTTAGCATTTATTTTGTTAGAAAATTAATAGTTTATTTTAATATAATTAATTAATTAATTTATTACAAAAAGTGTTTTATTTCACTGTCAACTTAAATACACTTAACACTTTATACAGACACAAAAAGTTTTTAATTAACAAGCAAACTTCAAAGCTTCATTTTTTTATGTTAAGATGAGGTGTGATGTTGCTGTTGATACAAGACATTTGTTATCTTATAAAAAGTTCTTAGTCGATGTTAAACTAATTCATAAGCAATTGTGCAACAATATTGTTATCATCAACCGAGTTAGCCGCAGCATGTAATCCTGAACCACTTTCTAGAAATTCTCGTAATTCATTCTCTAAGTCGACACTGCTGCTTACGCCCGCAACTACAACATCGTCATCAATGTCCATAGCAACTGGTGGTGGATTGTTGTTGGCAACAACTGTTGTTGTTGTTGTTTCATTTGTACTAGGCAAATTTAATTGTGGCATTGCCACTGGTTGCTGTAATACCTCAGGTAGGTTAATACGTTGCGTTGCTTGAGGAGGTGGTGCTAAACCAGCTGTTAATGTTTAAATAAAAATTTTAATTCAATAATAAAATCAAAATAAAAAAAATCGACATACCAAAAGACATGCCCATTGCCATGCGTAAGGCATAAGGATCACTGATGGCTGAAGGTGGCAGCTTTTTAGCTACATCAGTCAGTTGCTGTGTTAACTGTTGAGCAATTTGTGTTTCTTCTATACTCGCATTTGGCACCAATGCCAGATGAATTGGCAGAGGCTGTGATAATCTGTCATTTTGCGTAACTCGCAGTTTTTCAATTAAACTTAAATTATTACTAAGATGTTCTTGCAGACTCCGCGTTAATTCAAAGTTCTTAATTTCTGTTTCAAGATTATTAAGAAAATCCATATTAACACCAATGTCCTTAAGTGATCGCAACTGATTGAAATCGACTTGAGTATCTTTGTATTTTTTATATTCCATTTCGATTTGTTCGCGTGTTTCACATGGCGACACTTTGTTTGATGGTTCCTCTTCGTTTTCATTAAAGCATTTTTCGATCTCCTGTTGTTCATGAGTTTGTAATTGCATGCTATAGAGTTCATCAATTGATTTGCTATGCTCGCCATTGGTCATGATGTCTAGCAAACCATTCGCCAGCGTTGTTGCATAATTCGAGTCCTTTGTGAATTGTAAAATACTTTCTGCATATTCGGCACTTGCTGCATCTCCATATGTGCTCAGCACGAGTTGAGTTTGTTCGGCGCTTAGATTCGAGAAACGAGAATCAAACGTCGGTGCAAATGAGGCGAAGGGACCATAATTAACCGGTCTCACTGGCTTCATATTGTTTCTTTTATCTTCACGCAATCCTTGTAATTGCCCGCTGCCTGTTTTTAACTTTCCAACTAAGTCACCAAGCGTCATTACTTTTTCGGGTCCTTCGTTTTCTTCCTTGATTAGTACATTTAATGATGTTGTGCCATCATTATTTTGACGCAGGAACCCCATTTTGTGTGCCTTTTCCTTGGCACTTAAACGTTCTTTTGCTTTATGAGCGGCATTTTGGACTTGAGCTAAAATATCTTCAGACGTCAGATCATCTACATATGGCTCGAAACGTGTCTTCGGTTCATTTTCTAAGCGTAATGCGCGCTTGCGTTCTTCTTCCTCGATTTGTGCCTGTGTCGGTTCATCAGCACACATTGAAGCAAACTCATCACCAGAATCTAGATGATCTAATCCTAAGCCGGCCAGCTCTAGGGTTGCTATATCGAAACCCAATTCTTTGGCTGTCATTTCACGCATATAAGCAGAAAGTGGTTTTAAACTGCGTATGAGACTTCCTGGTTGCAGTTGTTTCATACCAACTTGTAACAATCGCTTAGCAGCTTTGTTATAAACTGTATCGACATGATTATAGCGTATTGCATTGTCGCACATAAGCTTAAAATCATCAGTAAATTCTGGTAGGGTACTATACTCATGATCATCGATCTTTTGTCGCATTGTTGAGAAATCCATTGGTTTCGTAATTATTGATGAATATCCAGGCGCAATGTCATCAGTTACTGGCCAAGCAAAAAAATTGTGCGGATCACGTTTTTCCAAGGAGCGTAGTAAATGCTCAAGTAGTTTATTTATTGGTGACTTTTGTTGTTTAAGCTTAAGAACACAAGTTCGCGGTTCGCGACCAGATTCACTCGATGAACTGGGCGTTCTTGGTGCTTCTAATGCTTTGGGTGTAAGTGCGCTTAAGGATCCGCCACCACCAGGTGTTGATGCTTGAGTAGATGGCGAAGGCGAAGGTATGACTAACTGTAAATAGAATAATAATTATTAGTACAAAACGAATAATACTCCATATGTTAATATATACATCAGGTAATGGTTTTGTGGGACTGCTACTGGTAGCTCCTAATGAAGATGATTGCAAAGAAGACGAGACTGGTGAGCCAAGTATTAAATCATCACATTTTCGTGGTAAGATTGCTTTTGTTGCGGGTCGATTTGATGGTGAATTGTCTGTTGTTATTCCAGCATAAAATAAAATATTTTCCGGCAATGGATGTGAAGCGTCATTTTCATCATCCAGAAAACTGAAACCATCTTGACTCGACTCCGCTTCGTCGACAGCTGGAACTGATGGCGGTTGAATGCTACGTGGACTACGTTCTTGTGTAAAACTATTAAGAGCTTCCTCTTCATCATCAATTACTCGCTCTACGGATGAGGCCTCACGATATCTCTCTTTGCTACCATGTCGGTCACTACGATGCTTTTTCTCTTTGTGATGTTTATGTTTTTTCTCACGATCCTTTTTCTTCTTCTTTTTCTTTGATTTCTTGTGACGCTCACGATACTCATCAGCTTGTGGTTCTTCACCCATGGGGCTACTAGGTGCAGCTGACATCATAGCCTCTGCAGCAGTTGGCGGGCCAATGTTGTGAATAGAAAGCGGTGAGTTGGCGCTGTGCTCCGGTGTCGAATTCGAACCGACTTTCAGGATCAGCTTAAGGCCACGCTGCAACTGCGATGGATCCTGATTGTTGCTATATTCTGTACATAAAACGTGTATATTATTTTTTGTTTTGCTAAATAACAAAAATAAAAAAAAAAAACTCATTGTTTACCTTCATATTTTTCGCGCCGTTCGGATTTGTTTTTCTTATGTTTTTTGGAGGAACCCATTTTGGAAAAAAGGGTAAGTTATATCGAATTTATAATTATTTACATACAATATTTTCAATTCCCATGGAAATTCCGCTAATTTTATTAATTTTGCCGAAACCGACGCCGCAAATTACATTGGTCATGCCAACTTACTTTAAATTGCAGCATGTGCAGTGTTGCCATGCTAGTACCACAAAAGTGGTGCCATATTTGTTCATGGCAAGTGCTGCCAAGTTTCTTTAAAAACTTTTTTGTTTTATTTCTTTTTAAAGCAAAAATGATTTTTATTTGACATTTTTGGTTTTTTTATTTTTTGTCATACTCCTAAATTCTAAATTTTTTTTTTAATCTTTCGGCAATTTTTTCGGCTCTAACTAAATTTCTTGTATAAATTTGATAAGCAATTTATCGCAAAACCAATCATGGTAAGAATGTATGGTACTGTAGTGAAGGCAGAGTCGGGCACTCTATATACTACTAGCAAAAATAGCGAGACATCCCCAAGAAGCTTTGATGCTTATGATATGGAAACAAATGTACCAGTGCCCATTGATAATGTTATTTCTGAAATGCGTCGGACAATGAGAAGTTTGTAGAAGTTTTGCATATTTTTACACATATTAAAAATAATCTATTGTAATTCCTTTGCAGTGCATGCTGACCTCAAAAAAAATGAACCAACAGGTAAATAAAAAAACTCTAAATTAAAAAATACATAATTATATAGAAAGCTTTTCAAATGTCGTAATTTAAAATTATTTCATTTCTTTTATTTCTCTGAACAAACTCAAATTCAAAATTCTTCGTTAAAAAAAAATTGAAAAAAAAAAAAATTAAATTCATGGTTTTGTGGTTAATGTTATTTACTTTTGAAAAAAGCTAATAAGATTCCTCGTGAAATTTTGAAATGTCCACTTCTTCATGGTACCAATAAGCCAACCTCAATGTCGTTAAGATACTTTAGTGAAAAACCTAATGTTTCAGCAACTGTAGAAAATATTATAGCTGATGTACACAGGTCTATGAAATGTAAGTTAAACCATAAAACAAAATATGTATTTCTTTAATTATTTTCTTGTTGGTTCACACAGCGGTGACCAATCCAAACCGTGCACCATCCATACCAGCTGCTATCGCTGAGCAACCATCCAAAGATCAAGAAACAAATCAAAAAAAGAAACATAGTCGCAGAATGCGTGGCGGACAAAACCGGTCTAAGTTAAATATCCCGACTATGAAAGCGAATTATAGTCAAAAGAGGCATTTGAACTTGAGACGCGGAAATCCTGTTAGTGGTTTCAATGACTCAACTTTTGCTTCGCAACGACGTCTACGCGAGGTTCTCCAACAAAAAACAATGCTGCAAACCATGCTAAACGAACACCGTAGATTGCAACGTGACCGTTTGACCATAGCAATGGATATACAAAAAATGCGTAATGACTTGGACAAGATACGGCATATCTTAGATGTATCCTTACAGAGTTTGAAGAGTACGCAAACGTTTGCTTCGAAAATTACTGGTAGACATGCAGTTCCGGCATCAAATAGTCGTGCTAGTTCTAATGCTCAAAATCCAATTTCCCGGCGTAGCATTACTACATCTAATACTAGCACCAGCGGAAGCACAAAAACGAAAACAACAACTAAGCGTCAAATGGTAACGCGACCTAAACATGCAATGCGAACATAAACACACTTTGTGTATGACAAGATATAAAAACACCCTAAAGACAACAAACATAGAACTTTGATTACCAATAAAACACACAAAAAAGAAGCATAACAAAAGAAAACTAAGAAAAAAAACATGTAATGCAAAAGTACTGTATGTTCTTATCTAATTGGCTTTTTTCAAAAATAAATTTCGATGATAAAAAATTTTGAACTAAAAATCCCAAGAATCATCTCTGCGTTTAATTTATTATTATTGTGTTGTTTACTACATTTTTCCTAGTGGGGCTTTTAACCGTTAGTCTAGTTAAATAGTGAAAAGTATCATAATTTTCCTTTTATTTAGGTTTGTTTCAATGGAAATGATTATATTAAAATTATGTTTGCTATTTTTTATTATATTGTCAGTAAAAGTAAGAAATTGTGGACTTTTTTACAAAAATAATTAAATAACAGGCTTTCATTTAACAGTGCGATAGAGTGTCTTCACAACCACCACCACAAAATGCAAGATTCTCTGTCAGTTTTAATAGGTTATCAGATATTATTCCGACAACACAATTGAAATGCACCAATATTACAAATGCAAAAGAACCAGCAAAACAATTTTCCTTAAATATTCGTTTGCCCTTCTTGGATATGGAATTGCAGCATGAGCACGCTGTACATATACTGCGTGAGCCAGAGCAGCAATTGATGTTTGTTATACATGGCAATGAGCTATTTCAGTTGTTCATAGATAACAAGGATAAACGTCTAACACTGCTTGGTACATTAGTCGATAGCAATGAGCGTGCCTCAGAAGCCTTGGGAGCAGCAGTAAGTAATTGTAATTAAATTAAATTGGATTGATGTTGAATTGGTTTGGTTTGGTTGGGTTCATTTTCAGATTATAAATTGGCACAATTATTTGTTAATTGCAATTGCATATGAGGATTCAGTAAATATTTATCAAATCTCTAAACTTAACATAGTGCAGCGAGCAGCAAAGGTTTTGAACAAAGGGCGATCCCAGCATAGTCCAGCACTTAGGTTTGAGCTAATACAGCGTTTATCAATGCCAGGCAAATACAGGCAATTGCATTTGTTCAAGCCCGCCGAGAATAGAGTGATGTTACTGATTGCTGTGAATTTTATAAAGCTGCAAGGAAAATACAAGTAGGTGTCAGAGTAGCTTATACTGCTTAATTCATTAGAATATAAGAATAATGCATCTAAATGATTTTAGAACATTTGAATGGTTGGATGCATATTTCAATCCAGTTGATGAAGTCTCATTGCCTGCAATACAATCGCTCAATGTAATTGGAACTGATCCCAAGTTTGTTATAACCGGCAGAGCAATACGATCACGGAAACAAGTGAGCATGATCATGCAATTGTAAAATGTTTGTTTTCGTCTAATCTTCTTGTCTGTTTTAATAATTCTATAGACTGTTCTTACCATCTATGAAGTGAAATCATTGAATATGAAATTTATAAGACGTCAAACTTTAACAGTCGATGCGCATCTTATACACGCAGCAACATTTCGTAAACGTAATTATATTATTGCTTGTGATACTAAGCGTTGTATGTATTTTCGTATGGTGGATGGTCAATTTGTTATCTACAAGAAACGTTCGAACAAAGAACTGGCATTTGATAAGTTTGTGACAGGTGACACTTTGTTGGTTAGTGCACGTCAACAAGAAGTGCGGATTTATAACAATGATCGTTTGGATTGCTTTGGTGGCTTCAGTTTAAAAGAAAATGATCTGAATGATTTATTTACCCATACAAATACGAACAATGAAAGCTATATAATACTATCATATAAGCGTCCCTTTCGCACCTTGATTCGTATGGTTGAGCTAGATTTGGAGGGCGATGATGCTGTGCTTAGTAATGCAGCACCAAATATTTTAGAGCAAGAAGGTACAAATTTTTAAAATTTAATTTAATTTAATTGGGTAAATTTCATCTACATTCTTGTTTAGATATGACACCTTTACAGCGTCATCGTCATCAGTTTGAGCAAACCATTGGACAATTGCGTAGTATGTTGTTGCAACGCAAAACCGCCATGGATACTTTTCGTCGTGTAGCTTATATGACTACGCCCGGCAATGTCAGATATACTAGACCACTTACAGTAACCAATTCCACAGTTGGCATCGTTCAGATCATATCGGAACATATACGCAGTCCCATGCAATTAAAAGCACGCGTGCAGACCTTACGTCAAGTTTATAGTCGGCGACGTTTAACACGTTCATTTGGAGTTGGTACTTACATTGATCCGGCATCAAAACAAATCTTAAATGTGCAAAGTTTGCGTGTGAAGAATATTATTTATGAAGGCAACTTGCTAAAAGGTCTATTTCAAGCTTTTATAAAATCAACTGTTCTATTAACTTGGCTTTCATTTATAGGTTACCACATGGAAAACCGTACGCGACCATTGAAAATACTAACAATTAAACCAAAAGTCACAACCAGATTGCTTCAGACACAAAAACTATTGACACGTCATAACTATAAGCGTTTGCGTTATGCTAATACTGCAAATGACTCCATTGATCCTTCTGAGCTACGATCCACAGATGTTCGTGAATTGCATGTTCATCGGATCAATAACATGACATGGTTTGAGTTTTATGATTCACTTTTTCTACGAGAACGAGATACGAAAATTGAGGGACGTCTCATATTGCAATCAGTTGTAAAAGTGGTTAATTTATGGACAACTCTAATCAATGGTTTAGTTGTATCGCACCTATTTAATCTGCGACTGCCACAAGTTGTACATTCAAATATTTTTATGTCACGATTTCATTCATCACGAATAGAAGCTGTAGAAATTAATGGTTTGAATTTTGCCCATGATATCGTTTTCCGTGGACAAGAGAGTTATATTGAAAGTGAGTTTTTAAGCTTCTTAAGATATAATAAAAAATTAAAATTCTCTCTTTTTATATATTTTATAGCACCTGTTACAATCTCTGAGTTAAGCATTACTGGTGATATATTCTTTGGAAACCATACCAAATGGGCACGCGTGGGTAGAACAGATGAAGAAACTATGGGTCTGCAGCAATTCTATAAAGGCAAAGTGATAATAAATGGTTCACTCACGGTGAATAATTTGATTCGTGAGTCTATAAATACAACCAAGTTTATGGTAAATGGAAAAACATTTTCGACATCATTGCTGAAAACTAATTACCTATTGCAAAACACACCGCAGGTGATTAATCTATTGCTACTAATTATTACTTATGACCAAGGTACTTAGCCAGGTATGAGTAGGGGGCAGTGTATTCCACTGCAAGGGTGTATATATTTTATTACTTATTAAATTATCTCAAAAGTCTATTGCTGTATCCGCACTGGAGCAGTGTTTTGTTAATGCAAATTTACGTGCTTTCGGTTTGATGTCTCTACAAAAATCCAAAAATTTCTGCCAATACTACCATTTAGAATTTTTAGATAAGAGTTATGGTTTAAACTATGGAAGGATAAGCGTATGACAAGAGAAAACCCTAGAGAACTAGACTTACTGATAAAAGGAGACGGAAATTTTCTTGCCTGCAACAAAAAACACAATCTTTATTTCCTTGGCACAGTCTTGTACAACAAATAACATGTAGAGGTCCTGTTGACTGGTCATGCTTTTTTGCATTCAAGGGGCCTGAATGACAGTCCGGAATGCCCTTGTGGCTCGATCGGAGAAACGTGGCAGAGTGTCCTCTATGAATGTCTATGATTAGAGATGCGTTGGGTATTTTGAGTGTTGATGGGGGTTATGATTTTAGTCAGCCGCTCTCTAGTAGCGATGGTGTTATGAAACTAAATGAATTTGAAGCGTTGTCCGCTAGTAACCTGAGGGATCTGTGTTTGTGTATGTGTGAAGGGGTGGGATTAGTGTTGTCTGAGCTTCATGGAGCTGTACTGGTAGTGATTTTGTCACGCTACTATACCAGAGGTATTTCCTGGTACCATGGGCGTTTGAAACAACGGGTACGAAGTTGGACCAGAGCCTTTTTTCTGATATCACGGGCGGAGACGGTCCATTTATGGGAGTATCGCGGGTAAAGTGAGAGCTCGACATGGAGTTGCGTTATAAAACCGGGTGCTGCGACCCACAGAGGAGCAGAGGTTAAGATAGGCCTTGTTACTGAGCAAGGAATGAGTCATACGACCAAAATAAGTATGACATGAGATTGTGCTTGGCATCTTGATATTCTATTAAGTCTTTACGACAGGTGTTCACGGAAAATTAATTGATTTAGAAAGTCGTGCGTCGTGTGAAAACATGGCTGAGATCAACGAAACTATATAACCGATTAAACGGTATATATACGCTTAGTGTACGGTTTTGTGAAGAACCTCGAAGATTACTATTAGTGAAAACAAAATAAATTTTTTTTTCTATTAATGAACGTTTTTGTAGTATGCATATTACTCGTTTTCCTTGCGTGTCACTCCCCCCTGAACAAAATCCTGGCTACCCCCTTGCTTATTACTAATCATATCCTTGAAAATATAATTTTTCTTTTCTAATTTTAGATATTTAAAGCTCACATTAAATTTGGAAATGCAAAACTAAGCACACCAAGTCTAAACACAAGTTATCTCAATGGACATCCAACCAATGATCATTTACTTGATACTAATGAAAATAATTTCAAACGTCCTTTATATATCATTTTTATGAATGCAAGCTTAGATGGTGATTTAAAATGTCAGGATTATGATGCAAAACTTAATATTTTATCACAAAATGTAGTACGTCATGGTGATGTGGCAAATATTACCGGCAAAAAACAGTTTGTGGCACCACTCAAAATTGATGAACTGATGACATTAACTTTAAATGAAATGCCAGTCAACAATTTGGTATTGAAATCACAATTGGAGATATTAGACGATATAAATTTTGAAAACACAAAATCATTTAATGAAATAATAGTCAATGAAAAAGCAAATATTTCTCAAGGAATCAATGCGAATGCGCTTAATAATTTACCATTGACAGAACTATTGAATTATGATTACTATATGGATCGTCTAGAGATACCTCATAGATTGATAGCACAGAATGTTGTTTTTCATAAAATCAATGGTCTCATATTTGATGATGTTTTTACCAAACTTAGTGTAGAAAATGAGAAGTTATTATTACACAACGATCTGATGATTGAAGGTAATGTCATGTTCGAACATAATTTGCTTGTGGACAATATAAATGGAATTGATTGGCAAACATATCAAAAGAGTTTAGTACGCAATGATGAGAATGCTCAATTGATGGGTAAAAAATGTTTTCAAGCAGATGTTGTTATCACAGATGACTTAATAGCAAATAATTTAAATGGACAAGACATGCAAAGAATATTTGATAACACTTTGCTAAGGACAGCACCACAAATTATTAGTGGAGAATATACCATTAAAGATCTTAAGCTAACCAATTTAGATGTGTTGTATATCAATGATTTACCTATATCAGAATTAATCGATACAAGAGAACCACAAGTCGAATTGATGGGTGATTATGTAATGCCAAAAATGTTGGTATATGGAAATGTTTTTGGTTCATTGAATTCTAATGATGCTGATGCTATTGTGGATTTTGAAAATATTGATAAAAAATTGAATGATCTACAAAATCAACAATGGAGCAATATGGTTGTACTTGGTAATGTTAGTTGGCAACAATCCACCAAAGCACCAATAGATGCACAAATTGATTATTTACTAACTAATGCAGTAACTCGCAGCAGTAATCAAACTATCAGCGGAAATGTTAAGCTACAACAACCTGTTATACATAAAATGCATACGAAATTAAAGTTCCCAAAAAATATTGATTTCAATCAAATTGCAGCAGATGCTTTGTTGAAGAATTCAAGTAAAGAACAGATTGTTACTGCACCAAAGAAGTTCTTGCAATCTGTAAAATTGCACAATTTACATGCCAATCATATACATGTGACCAGATTAAATGGCATTGATATAAGACGTTTTAATGATTCTTTATATCGTTTAAAAAGCAATGCACCTCTAAATGGACCACTCTACTTTACTACTCCACCCATAATTGGTCATTTAGCAGTATCGGGTTTGATTAATGGTATAAAAAGTGATACTATTTATCAACAAGCAGGCAATTCTGTGCCTCCAGTGCAATTGAATCGTCTTGTTATCGATGATAGTTTAGTAATTAAAGATATAAATGGCATGAATTTAAATTATTTACTTGATAATCGTATCCCATTGGATGGTGGTGGTGAAGCCATGGAAATATTTGGTGATTTAACATTTGAGCAATTGAATTTGACAAAACTAATAATGTTACGCAGCATTAATGAGATACCAATGGATAATTTGGTTTTAACAAAAAGTAAAAAGATGCAAGCGATTACCGGATCCAAACATGTATTGGGCAATTTAGTAATGGCCGGACCAGCTCATGTAATGAAACTCAATGGTCGTGATTTAAGTGAGAATTATCAGCACAGTATATTCACAGATCGGGATTATAATATAGATAGCCTTATACTTGAGAAAGCAACATTTAAAGGTGGCCTAATGTATGGTACAAATATGGTGGGTTCAAGCAACAAGATGGATGATGGAAATGTGAATACTACTTTGATGGACTTGAGCAATGAATTACATGATTACATGCGAACTAGGATTAATAGAACAAAGCATTTAATTTATTTGGATTATGATTTAAAAACAAAAATTTATTGGCAAAAAGCAACAAATCAAACATATGATCAAACAATTTATTATTCTATTGATGAACAACATATACAGTGTGAGCATAATAGAATACGTTTGGATTTGATAACAAAAAGTGATACAGAAAGACATTTTTATGTAACCAATGAAACGACAAATCTAATACATGCCCATGTTGGAGATTTAAGTGTGAAAGTTGAAAACTTTTGTAAAATTCAATATCGTAAAGTACGCAGCAAGTTGACAATTAGTTGTCGTCATATTCAAAAGACCATTGGCATGAAGAAATTCATTAGAACCATTGAAATTATGAAAACACACAATGAACCACATTATTATTATGTGTTAATGCATGGCATTGATTTGATAAATAATCACAATGAAATACGCATACTCAAGATAGATTTTGATAAGTGCAATATAACCGATTGGCAATCAATAAAACTGGGTGTGGGTAATGTTATGCGTTTATTCGAATTGCAGAGCAATTTTGTTTTATTAACAAATGGCATTGTCAAACATTATCCAACAGTATCTGTTTATATATATGATACTGTAAAACAGCAATTTGTTCATCGACAAAATATTATTGGTGATTTTGATATTATTGAATTCATTGAAACAAAAGAACAACAACAACAACTTCTGTTAAGTTGTAGACATTGTCAGCGTATAAGTATTTACACATATGTGCAATTTTCAGAATCTGAATTATTTGATATACAACAAATACTTAGATTTAACACAAATATAGCACAGATTAAACAATTTCATATAAAAGATATTACTGAAAGTCCTTTATTGTTAATTGTACCAGAGCAAGGTTATAGTTATTATCAATTATTTAGATATGCACACCTACAAGGTTGGGTGCTCTACACTTATGGATTCTTGCAAAATTTAAAATTTGCTATACCACTTAATGATTTTAATTTGGCAAATAATTCCTCCGACAATCAGCTGTTGGTAATGCTTTGCAATAGCGATAATAATGCAAGCAAATGTAGTGTAATTACAGCTATTTTGTAATAATATAATAAAGTGTGTGTCTGTTTTTTGTTTTGTTTATTATTATAAATACAATTTGTATATACAACAATATAAATTTATTAAAACTTTAGAAGAAAATTGTCTATTAAAATAAAAAAGAAACAAAGAATATGTTTACAAATGACTCTTAAGATCACGACGTGCCAATTGTGCATATATTGTACCATGTGGCTTATCGACTGGTATGAATACCTCATTATTTTCACCAGGCACAATATTCTGAAAAGGCTTCGTATCAAAGCTATAATAATGCTTATTTGGCATAGTCATTGATATAACAGATATTTGTGGTATTACATCTAAAACTTCCTTCTCAGTTAAATATAGAGTATTTTGAACAGAAGGTGATGATGTGCCCACATTTGGATCACCAGCGAATTTCTTAATAATTATATTTTTAACAGTATTCCAAGCTTTAAAGAAATTTACATTATCCGTTTTGGAATACTCCCAAGAACAATCAACAACAGTGCTAAAGATGCGATCATATTGATCGGGTAAAGAACGAAACTCATCATTAACGAAATTCACAAAAGATGATTGTGTGGTCTTCAATACACGTAGACCCTTAATGCCACTTATTATAGTTTGTTGGGGATCTGAAAATTTATATAATTTAATGTATGTACATATATATGATACTCTATATCGCCACTTACCACTACGTCTCAAGACAATATCACAATAATGCAAAGATGTTGGCGAAAAAATGAATGCATGATTATGTACTCTGCGATCATTAATTGAACTGAAATTTTTCTTAACTTCGCCCTCCTTATCGATGTCACCCACTTGATCCTGTTGTATACGTTGCCAAGGATATACATCAATATGTATATGAACTTCCTCAATGAAAGCATATTTACTTAGAAAATGTTTGGACAAAAGTAAAGCAAACTTTTCTGCATTCTCAATGCCATGTTTTTTGGCCAGCAAATAGACTGTATTCTTTTGTGAATCTGTTGCAACAATATCGGAGTTATCACCTAAAAACAATACATCATAGAGTACATTTGTTCGGTTATGTAAGTTTCATTTTATACAAACATTATACACACCTTGTAAATAATCTTTTTTGCTATATAATTTCAGATGAGTACCCACTTCATATTCTCTTATTGTATGCACAGGACCCTCACGAGTAATATGCATTACTTTGATAGCATCTTTGCCATAACCATGATCGGCTATTATGTATTGTGATGATACTGCAGCATCTTGTTCATAATTATCCGTTTTACGCTTTGGATATTGAAGTGGTGCGGCAAACATTTTTTGTTTTAAATTTAGTTAAATTATCAAGTTATCAAGTTCACTTCCAAATTAAGACTGTTAAGTTTTGAATTATACCCCTTTATTTATAAATTCAATGCAATGATGAAGCACAACCATCTAAATTTTATCATGTTTTTACTATAAAGATAACAGAGATAAGTATAAGGTTTAATCTTTGTTTTGGGATTTACTCAACTGACTACTACTCAATAGTGATATGTCTAAATTACTATTTCCCCTGTCAAGTGAAGTTTGAATTGTAGTTGGGTTACATTGTGACATGTGTCTCTTGTTGGGTCTTTGATAGGAATCAAATTGTGAAATAATGGTTTATGGATTTTGATCTACTTAATATTAAGGTTTCTTTCAATCTTATGTAAGCTAAAAATAACTTCTATATTCCAATTTAAAAAAAAAAATCAACTCGAATCCAAAATGTGTATTTGCGTAAAAGTATGAAATACAAAAACTGTAAACATCGGAAGAATATATACTATATAGGTATATGGTTATTAATTTAATAAAATGGTATATTCCATCGGTGATAATTTTTTTTCTGTTTTTATTATGTTTTAATATTCAATGGCATGATGCTACTGATTCATATAATTTTAAAAGAATATAAGAGTATCTGATGTAAGATTAGATTAGTTACTTAAGATAAATAAACATATTTGTTTAAGTATGCCTAATGCGATGACTCAGGAACTTACAACTTTTATTCTCAATTAGTACAAGGTGGCGCAAAAGAAGTCATCCGATGTTGTTTGGCTCTTATTTTTTTTCTAAATGAAAAACTTCGATTCTGTTTTTTGATTATTGTTTATTTAGACCTTTAGAATTAATTGTGTTAAGTCGAGAAGATGATATCGGACAACTTGTAGGGGAACACGTTCAAATCTTTCACCAAAATTCGTTGCAGGGACCGCCGGCTGAGGCCCAATTGCGTGGCACGTCGTCTGGTCGATGTTTCGGGGCTCATTTCGACGTCCTCGGCTACAGCGGCGATATTCACGGCAGAACGGGCGCTCCGGGGCCGGCCACTCTTGGCAACGTCTCGTGTGGTCCCAAACTCTTCAAGGTTAGTGGCCGGTGTCGGACGGCGGGGAAATCGGCGACGGAATTCACGCTGCGCCAACACAACGGACGAATTGAACAATTATTCCACGTTCTTGGGGAGTGTATCGCTCCATGGCTTATTCACTTGTATTCTGTATCTGTCTAGTCCACAAATGTCAAAACAGATTTGACATTGGCGGCCATTTGCAAAAATGAGAGCATCTTCCAATAGGGTGATTTCTTTTGCGCCACCTTGTACCTACTTTTCTTAAAACTATTTTTCATTTTTTGTCGAAATGCCTGTACGAGTAACAAGGGCAAAATAGGGGAGCCATGACAATTCAAGTTTTGGCTATAATGTTGGCAAAATAACTAGCGGTTTTTCTCATTATAAATAATAATACATATTTATGTTTGCTTAAACATTTTGATATGTAACGTGATCAAAGTGCTAAACGCAATAAAAATGTTTGATATCCTAAGGATTCCTTTAAACTAACAGATAGGATATAGCACTGGCTGATAAGGTCTTCGGCTAAAAATCATATTTGTATATTTATAAAGTAGGACCTTTTAATCTCGACAATATTAGTGTGATCACTTTATCTTGATGTTTGTAACGCTTTGAGTCGTAAGTCAGATACCACATTAAGTATATGTATATAATAAAACTTAAAAAACTAAAACCCGACTAATAAAAAATCACGCTCTTAAAATGATAAAACAAGAAAATATTCTGATCTGAAATTGTTATGTACAAACTATTCAATATTTATCGTCTATAAAGTAGACAACTTATCTTCTATATATTACTATGTAAACTCTTTCTTAAGGGACTGGGCATTTTACGGCGTTATAAAGACTTGTTAAATAGAGAGAAGAAAAGCATTGTACGGATAGGAAGGTAAATCAACGAAAGTCAAGTAATTTCGACTTTTTACCAAAAAGTAAGGAAAATAGGAAAATATACATTCTAACTGTAGTAATGATCCAATTGCATGTGGGTAATATGTATGTATATTTTTCCCTTGTTTGGACCAACCCAAGTACAATTTACAAGCAAGTAGTGGCCCCTGTTTGGCGTTACATGATAAAAAACCAAACCTATCAAAATAAAGCACTTTGCCGTTTATCTGGAGCTCCATGGCTTGTGCCCAACACTATTTTTCACTGTGACTCAAAGATGCCCAAGATGCACGACGAGGTCCTTTAAAAAAGTAAACGTCATCGGGAGAGACTGCAAAGTCGCCGAATCCGTCTGGCGGCAGCCCGCACCTAAGATGTGAGTCGACGCTGATTGAAAAGACTCCATCTTTTTTTTTTTTTTCTTGCCGAGGAAGGGCAGCATCGAAAACCTGTGGCCGTAGCCGTAGTGTGGGACTTTAACCCACTAAACCCTCCCTCATGTCCGACGGTTAGTTCTCCCAGAAATTCACCGATTAGGTAGTTAGTTTTAGTCATTCTGTCCGAGTCCGGGAGCAATGATATCCATTGCTTGTCGTGAAACTCCTTCAGCTCGTTCAGCAGATCTGCGTGTGTTCTCCGTGTACCGCTGCACTTGCCGCATTCCACTTTCTACTATCCTCGTACATAAGTGTGACCAGATTTGACTCCGTCACTTCATCGCCGACTGATGAACCGTGGGCAATATAACAGCACGTGACAGGCGCTTTCTGGCTCTACTGGGCATATTGGACAATACGGGTCGTCTTCGAGGTGGAACCTGTATAAGTATTCTCTGAAGCAGCCATATCCGGTCAGCAGCTGCGTGAGATTATAATCAACCTCTCCATGATTACGGTTCATCCAGCGCCCTTTCTCGGATTGATCACATCGTTCAAAGTTTACTTAATTGTTCTCCTTTTATTTTTCCAAAACTTACTATAATTAATATTATTTGTTTAAGAATAAGTGTGAAAGGTAAGCTTTGGCAAATCGAAGTTTACTTTTAGTCATACATACTTTAATATGAATTCTTTCAGAACACATAATCGTACAAACATATTCAATCAATGGTCATTATTAAATGTTATTAAGCTTTTAGACGGTAGTATTTACAATTTTCACTAGGTTTTTCGAAAAAGTCTCCAAGAACTAACTAGACATTTAAATAAATATATAAATATTAATTAATATCCAGTTTAAGGACATTACATTAAAATCTATTACTGCTTTATTTACTTATACTGACTGCAAAGATATAATTGAAAAAAAAAATTATTTTTGTTTTAACTTTCTTAAAATAGTAACATATAAATATAAACAAATGTAAGTAAAATAGTTTAAATAAAATAAATTGTAAAGTGTTAGTTAGTATGTTTGTTGCAGTCAGTCTGGGCGATAGCAAAGTCATAAAACAAAACAAAACAAAACAAAAGCTATACGACTTAAGAGTAAACGTGCACACCTCTTCCGTTGTTACTGCTGGAGACAGTAGCCAACGACTCTGCCTACAATAAAAGCTCTGTGGATTGTATTTGTATAAATTATAAGAAAGTTACATAACTAAATGTGACAGCCGCCGCCCTAAGATCATGCCCGAAATACTCAGGGGAAATACTTAGCATAAGTTTAAGTTTTACTATGCTTTTGGCGTAGCCAGTGCTGTCATCTATAGTACTTTATCACTTAGCATTGTTGAACGCATAAAAGTTCGCTGGAAAAACATACTTGAATACTTTGACTGTGTTATTACGAGTATGTGTGTCAATGTGGTGGTGCTGAGTTTGTTAAACAAAAATATAAAAATTTGTTTAAGTGAAATCGAAAGTAAAACAATATTTGGAACTTTTAAAGTTTAAATTGCTAATTGCAAATTTAGTGGGTGAATTTCGCCGGAAGTATTCGCATGCTATAGATTTATGGATTAAGGTCAAATAAAAATAAATTATATCTTAAGTTAATACAATATTTATGAGGCTTTTGGCAAAGCTATGCTAATAACCATGTGAATACTTTCGGCAGTACTTGTCATTCAATATTATATACCATATTACATACATTATGAAAGGTCCAAACTAAGTATGAAGCAGCGGCGGCACATTTTTAAAGCAACTTCAACCAGAGCAATGAACTTCAAAACGATGCGCTATAAGCTAAAAACCGGTAAGTTACAAGCAAAATCTCGTTTGGATAAAGTGTCACCCGCACAACTAAGTAACTAAGTACTACCTTATTTTTTTAACTTTTTTTTCTTAAAGATCTTCCCGACGTCCAGTTTGGTTGGGCTTATGGCAGAGTAGTAAAGGGTAAGAGTTGTTTGTTTGTTTGGAAATAAGTGAACGCTTTTGTTATCGTTTGTACAACAAACAAAACTGCAAATTGTTTAAGTTAGTTTTTTTTTTTTTTGGAACATAACTTCAATCACTTCAGCCAGTGTAAAAATATTGTTTTTGTTTTACTGTTTTAGTGTTTTAAATGAAACATAAAGTTCACACCTTTTTGGTGATCAGGCGTCAAAGGCCGGCCGGACGGACGGACGGACGTTAAGAAAATGTGAAATCGTCGCCCAATGAGGGAGAAAAACATAATATCAACGATGACAAATGATTTAGTTGTCGTTTAACGCGCATTTGAAACGTTTGTGCTGCCGCGCTTGAGGCTTGAGACAAAAAGCCAATGAACATAACATATTCATAAAAATGGACTTAAAGGATTATAGTACTACACATCTCAGCATCTCAGCCTGCTATGCATTTATGTTATTATGTATTAGTAGTACAACAGCTCGTGCCGCTGTACACGATGAACTGCCACAATGTGGTTTAAGTGGGATTTATCGTACACGTCAGAGTGTCATTGAATCACCCAACTATCCGGACAATTATCCTGTGAATACATGTTGGGATTATGTTATACGTTCACCGTATCGTTGCCCAACAAAATTTCACATACAATTTTTGGATTTCTATTTGGAATCATCATCGAATTGTACAAATGATTATCTGGCTATTGGTTTGGAGAACGATGGTGATGATATGGATGTTTTGTGCGGTCAAGTTATTGGCATACGGAAATATCATACACCGGATGGTGTGTTACGCTTGCGTTTTTTGTCAGATGATTCACCGTGGACAACTGGCAAGGGGTTTAAGCTTTTAATTACACGTTTGGCTTGCGAACGTGAGGATCTTTCAAGGGAACTCAATGTTGAAAAAGAGAATAATAGTAGTAATGATGATGATAGTGTTCATGTTAAGGCACCACCTCTACCACAGGAGTTACAACCACCAAATTCACAAGTTCCGCAATTGTTTAGAAACTTAAGCCTACAGGAACAACATAGACCATTTGGATTGCCACCAGTATTTAGTTACCCGAGTCAATTTCAGTATCAGTTGCCTAATCAATTGGCTCAACAATATCCAGTTTTACAATTGCCACAACCACCACAAGTGCCTCAATCACCTAATGGCTATTTTTTGCCTATTGGTATAAATCCAGCATTTGTAACACATCCCACAGTCCCTGGTAGACCACCAATACCACCTAATACTAATGGACAGCCACTACAGCCTCCATGTCCAACTGAACAAACAATCATTACCCAGCAACAACAACAAAAACCAATTCCACCACTTCAACAATTACCTAATCTGCAGCAACAACAACAGCTTCCGGATATTTCTGATCAATATCATTCAACAGCATTTCAACCGCAGTCGCCAACTTTTAAAGATTATGATCCACAGAGTTTAAAACAAGTTGGGCCACAAGCTGAATTATGCTGCGCCTCAAGTTTCAGACAACAACACTTCTATCTCTCCAGTCCCGGCTTTCCACGCACTGTATTTAATGCTTTACTGCCCACACAACAACGTGATTGTGTTTTCTTTCTAGAAAAGAACTCCCAAAATGTCTGTGGTCTAAGGGTGCAATTTAAATTCTTCGATTTTGGTCATAACAATGAAATTAATGAACAATTATTACAATCTAACTATCCTGTACAGAATCAAGTACATACTTGTACAGATGATTTTATTGAAATTGAGGGACAGCGTTTCTGTGGTTGTCGTTCGGGTTATGTGTATAAATCGTTTTGGGGTCAAGGAAAGAAGTCGATTCGCATGCGTATGGGCTACGGTGGAGTGCCTTCCAATGGTTTCCTTTTAGAAATCCATCAAGAACAAGATCAAAATGGTTGTCGTGATGATGGAGTCTTAAATCCCAATGCAGGACGATTTGGCACAGGCCTACAAGGAACTTTTGGAGGCCCTCAACAGACTAATAATGGTTTGTATGGATTTAATTATGCAACACAACCAACAACAGGATTTGGCGTACCGCAACAACAACAACAACAGCAACAACAACCTCTTTATCCGGTAAATTCTGCACATGGTGGATTACTACAACAAACTGCAGGCTATCAACAACATTCACTACCCACCCATCCTTGGCAAACTTATCAACCCACTTACCCAATTGGCTTTGGAAATATCGGTTTTGGTGGTTTACAATTGCAGCCACATTATCGAAATGCCCGACGTGTGGACTTTGCTCGTGGTATTAACACGCATCAGCCAATCTCAGTTGTTGAAACAAATTCCACGCGCAAAGAATTCTATTACTATGATGGTGATGAAGCATTTGCTCGTACCAATAATGCCAATGCTAATGTTGCAAACCGTGCTGATGTTGACGGTGAACCTGATGAGCCAGATGATCTTGACATTAGTAATCGATTGGGAACAAAAGCATTTGAGGAAAGCAGTTGCTCTTTTGATTACATGGAAGTTTTGAAACTGACTGTGGATACTTTATGGCTAACGAAACCCATTTGTTTTGCTCCATTAAGAAGTTGGTTTAGTAATCCATTCGGTTAGTTCTATAGTGTATATTGTAATATAGATTTTAAATGAAAAAATGAAACAATTTTATGCATAAATAAACTGAGGCTATATGTGTATTACATTTCAATAATAAATTGTTACTCTATTCCATTTCCTCGTCTGGGGTCAGTATGACTAAACAACAACAAAAGATCGTTACTGTTTCAATGAGCACTTAACACTTTGTCATAGTGATGGTCAGGTTCGAGAGAGCAAATATTGAATTTAAGCTAACAATCGTTTGAACGCACAATAAGGTGATTCAATTGTCTAAGCAAATATATTTTTATACTTATGTATCTACTACGAATAGCTATAGCTAAGCCCATGACATTGACAACGCCAAGTTGTTAAGATATTTTAGTTTTGTTTTTCTTTACTTATTTGTCATAAGAGTATACGTAGTAGCTACAAGTAACAATAACGTTCTTCATCTAGTAAGTTTTTTGTTGTTGCGTCATATTGATGCCTATTTTGATAAGCACGTACTACTCGTACTTATGGATGTGTTTTTGCTTTTCTCTTTTCTTATTATTATATTATATTATTGTTGTTGTTGGTGCTGCTGTAAATGTTGATGACGAAGATAACAATGACATTGATTCATTCACATTCACGTTCATACATCCATCCATTCCATTCATCTATACATAGTACAAATGTGTATGATAACTCGTGTCTGTAAATATAATTATTTAGGCAAAAAAATAGATTTGTTTGTGCCTTTTCATTGATGAAGTGAATATGGTTTATTTGATTATTCACTCTTCATACTTAGTTATTACTTTCTCATGATATTTGAAAGCCAGCCAGTCATAAGAGTCATCGGAGACCATATGAAGTATGAGGATTCTTCTGTATCAGCATGATAAATGGATTAAGTAGTTTGTCTCTTTAATCGTCCATTTAAAGTTAAGAATTTTGGTATAAAACTTGTTTTCTAATTGAAGTCTACTCTCCCAGAGACCCAAAAATACTTATAGAACTCATAGTTGTAAAGTAAACTTAGTACACATGTATCATGATTATTAATAGTATGCCTATAGCCCAGAAAACACGTAATTATCTTTTGGATCCCAATATGTGATATACTAATACATACAATAATTTTTCATATTTTGCCAACAAGGAGGTTAAAATCTTCAAAAGATACTTAAAGCTAATGCCACAAGTTATTTCGGATTAGATTTGACTTAAAAAATATCAAGCATACCGCCTTAAAAAAGCCCCTAGCGCATTAAATCCCTTTGATTCCCTAAAGTACCGCTAAAGCATTTCTTTGTACGGAGGGTTAATATCCACAAGTAATCAATAGATATGATTATTAAGATCAGTTATATAATGCTTAACATATTTATACGACACATAAAATTTGACTTAAATCACTCGTCATATCAAAAAAACTCAAGATATAACTTTAACTCAATATGAGAATGAAAGTTGAAAGAAGAATTAGTGATAACTTTAGATTTAATAATATTGCTTGATTTTTGGTATAGTTACAACATTAACATATTTATAAGACACATACGAAAAATTGTACTGCGATAGGAAGTATCAATTTTGTTTGGTTCAAAAATTATTCAATTAGGATGGATTTCGAAGCTATTGGAGGGATTTATTTATCATATTTTCTAAGAGAAATTTTGGTGGAGGCTCCGTAATGGTTTGGTGCGTTTTTTCGTAAAGTGATTCTCTGGAACTGCGCTTTGTAAGCTCAAGAATGAATAATTCTGAGTATGTGAAGGTGTTACAGCAAAGTCTCCTTCCATTCCTGAATAGGCATCTTAAGGACACGGTGTAGTATGGTGTTTCTAACATACCATGGTGCACCAGTTATGCGTCGTAGGGCTTTGTTTTGAGTTGCGAGCAACTTTTTGATGATGTATGGTGCTGCATACCCCCATATTTGAATGCCGTATCGCCAAACTGGGGCTACAACTTGTTTGTAAATAATCAACTTTTTTTTTAGTGACAGTTTACATTTAGCTCGCAGTAGCCAGTCTAATTTCTTCATCTTTTGATAGCAACATGCAGTGACTATCATCACATGAGTGCGCCAAGTAAGGTGCTTATCCAGGTTCAGACCTAGGAATCGAATATGATCCACGTGAGGAATGATTCTAGAGTCATACGAAATAACTGGATAACCGCAGCGCCTCAATGTGTACGTGCAGTTAGCAGATTTAAGGGGATTTATACCAATGTTCCATCGCTTGGCCCATGCTTCAAACCGCTGTAAATAGCTTTGGGTAATTTCCGCTGCTTCAATGGGGGAAGTGGAGTTCGTAAGCTGCAACCAACAAATTATCATTTTACGGCATCGGCATGTCCGCCGTGTATAAAGAGTAAAGAACTGGAGCAAGAACACTGCCCTGCGGTACACCAGCCTTAATGCGCCTTATGCCAGAGTCTGCATCACGAACTCTTACGGGGAAAGCTCTATCCGTCAAATAGCTCTTGAGCAGGAGATATTGCTTACCTGGAAGAAGCCTTATTAGTTTGTGCAGTAGTCCTTCTATCCATACCCTGTCGAAGGTTTGCATGACGTCCAAGAACACAGTAGAGCAATACATTTTTGCATCAAATGCACATAGAATGTAGTGGACAACTCTATGCAATTGTGTGTATGCTGACAAAAATGGAAATTTTACACGAAAGGCACAAGTTAGACATAGAACTATTAGCAAGTTTGGTTAATTCGATGACAAAGAGATTGTTTAAATTAGGAAAGGCACACTTTTAATAGCATTTCTTAAGTCTAACGATATAGTTGTAAATAATCTAAGTGTCGTATAAACATGTTTAGCTTAAAAATCCACATTTTTTTGTTATTATACTACTCATAGTTGGAAAAAAAAGTACAAAACAAAATCCCCAAAGTATATAAAACAACGTTGTTTCAAATGTACAAATTTAAATAATAAATACTATTGCATTTCTTAAAGTTCACTAAATAAAAAATAATTCAAAAAGTTGAAGTATACTTTGTACACAAGTGGATGAGAAAAGTAACAACAAACCAAAAGTAAAAATACAAGGAACCATGACATAAGAAAAGTAGCATTTGTCTGTAAATAGACACAGTTAGACTTTGAACTAGCACTTGGAATGCTGGTTGGTAGGTTGGCTGAGTGCCTAGCTGGTTGGTTGGTTAATTTGTGGCCATAAGGACTTGTGCTACGCCACTTAGATTAGAGACTTAGAAAGTTAAATAATTAAGGATACATATAATTTTATTTATTTTTAGCAGTAAGCATTAAAATATTTGTGAAATTTGTTGGTAACTCTTTAAACACACTTTTATATTTAGTTTTTGTAAAGGGTATTTAATATTAAAGATTTTCTATTGTTTTGTTATAGTTCATCCAGAAGCCTTAAAGGATTATAAGGATTTAGGAGCAATCCAAGGTCAGTCCCAGAGAACACCCTCTTTCTTTAAAACCAAACTGAGGAATCCACGAACAGAGCCAGGTCCTCTAAGGGACTTTTTGCAAAACTACCCATCTCTTCGAAGAACGGTTTCGTCTACTGAGAAGAACAGGGCAATCACAGAGGAGGTGTTGGATGTTCTCCAGTTTCTCGTCACCACAGCTTCCACAGAAGTTTTAGTGTGGTATCTGCGTCCTGTGGGCCATCAGCCCGATGATGCAGTCCTCCGTCATAGCTCCCGTCAACGTCCGAACCCTTTTCTTGTTAAAATGTAGGAGCTCGGAGGTCCTCTTTGGTTGATAGCAAGGCCAAAGGGACAGTACAGCCAGACTCATTTGCCCACTTCCTGCCTGTTAGATCACTGGTTTTCACTTCCAGGCATGGGAGTATATCCTGTAAGGGTCTGTAAATATTTGCATCTTAATGCTTTCTTCCATATCGGAGTGACCCGGCACCCAGATGAGTGTGATAGAGTATTGCCGATCCTGGTTAAGATTTTTTACCATAACCATTTGTTTAATAATTTTATATTTTCTTAGAGATCCACAATAAAACACGTATAACTCTCAACATTTTAGATATTGTACTCGTATATCGTTTTGAGGTTCAGTATTATTATTCTAATGAGTTTCCCTAAACTCTTTAAATATCAATTAATCTAATATCTATACATAGTATAAAGGAAAATCGAAATCACTGTCTACTCCGAGACGCTGAACTTCTAAACCACGCAAAGGATTTTGATACGGTTTTCAATATCATTTATAGAATTTTTTGATGAAAATCTATAATTAGAATGTGAATGATAAAATCTGTGATATAGGAAATGAATGTCTAATGCACCTATCTCCTTAATATATATGTAAATAAAGGTCTCAAAGTATAAGTTTATGTTTCAAAATGTTTATTTAAAATTTATACTGAAGCGACTTAACAAGTTTTACACAAATGATTTTTCCTATAGGTTATGTACATATAAATAACTTCAATTTAGTGATGCTTATAAGTTCAAAATTGTTTTGTAGTGTATCTTTATAGATGATGTTATATTTTCTTATTGTTTTTTATTTATTTCATTCTATTTTTTACTCAAGAAAACGTATATTCTTTAAGATTGACCAAGAGGGTCGTTGCCGATTGCAAAAAGTAACTGATTTGTTTTGATTGCCCTTACGATTTTCTTGCAGATTAAGTAGCAACTTAAAAACCTCCTCCTTTGTGGGTGTGCAATCAAATCGCATTTCTGGCACAAAATTCCTACAGATAGATCATTGATTTTATTGTACACCATATTAAGAAGAAAACTTTAATTATTTTGTTTCTATATAGTAAAAAATGATTACTTACCCACGAATCCGATTATGTCGTTTCCATGGAAAATTATAGTTATATCGTGAACGTTTCGATATATCATTGCCAAATGTTTCATCATGATTATATTCAGTATAATCCATAGTTGATATTGGAGGTATTGACTCTTCTTCGATATAATGAATAGGAAGTGTATCTCTAGTAGGATCCTGATAGAATTATAAAAATATTATTTAAATAACTTTATATTCCATTCAATAAATTGCACCTCTAGCATTTTTAGAAGCAAAGCCGATTTGTCAATATCTTTTTGTTCATCCAGTAAATTATTTTCCAAATTCTTAAGCTTATTGAATTTGTTAGCTTTTTTCAGGTCAAGGTCATCATAAACATTATCAGTATAATCAGACTCTCTTGGGGACAATCCGAATTGGTGGCCATTATTTGCAGAAAATTCAGCATTTTGAGATCTTGGAAAAGCTTTGCAAATACAAATTCAATAGAATTTTAAGAATTTAAAACAAAACATCTACTTACCATTCCCTATAAATTCTTTTGAATACACTATTGACGGTTGATAATCTAAGAAGCCCCTTTTTCCAGGGGCATCATTTTGTAGAGACCTTATTTTGATACTATGATTATCTTCTTGCTGTATTGCTTTAGAATTTATTGTTCTCGCTGCAATATATAAATTGCTACTGTGGCCTCCAAACATCATTACCAAAATGTTGAATATAAAAATGTGAAGCTTCATTTTGGTGTTTTGGATTTTATTATGAGTATTTATATGTTGTAAGGCTTAGTAGCACATCACCTAGTATGGAGAGTTACGTTAATATATTGTGGTAAAAGACTTCATTAATGAAACTTAATGCCTGTGAAATTAAAATTGCTGTAAGTTCTGAGAGAGGGCAATTAAGATTTATAATAGTATACTGTTTTACTTTTCTTATTTTATTGTTAGAGTTATGCATTTGGACATTAAATTCAATTGACCATCGCATTCAATTAGACCAGGTTACGCGACTTAATTTGCTCGTTTCTACCACTATCCTAGGGGTTAAATTAATGATCTTGAAAGAGGAAACAAAATGCTTAAGGGTACAGTATTAAATATTTTATGTTTAATATAATAAGATAGTACTCATTATGGCACAAAACTTTGAGCGGCCAAAAATATGTTCACATACATTTCATGGTGGGAATTGAAGGAGTAAGTAAGTAAGTACTGGCAAAAATGTAGGCAGAATTGTTTTTATAGTCACGATGAAGCACACAAAATTTTATCATATTGCATACAAGCATTTTTAGTAGGGGATAATTTGATTTTATGTGGTTGTGGGCGTTGTATCTAATTAATTTTTTTGCTGTTTTCGAAAATGGTCATATGTACAGACTTCCAAAATGTACAAGTTGTAGGTGGTTTTCACATGTGTAGGTCATGGATTGAAGGGAGTTTTGTGTAATTGACCTTTATATAAACTTTTTTTACACATCTGTGGCATTGTCATTTCAAATCTAAAAAAAAATGAACTTTTATTAAAGGTATAAGGTGAATGAGTTTTTGTTTTTACTTGAGGGAAACGATAATTTAATTGAGCGATAATTAAATTAAATGTTCAGATCCATAATTGATATGTGACTAAAAATCAATTTTATCATTGTCATATTGCTAAAAAACTTGGAAGGTATGAAAAAAAATAAAAAAATAACTATAATAATCCTCGATGGAAAAGAAAAAGATTAAAAAACTTTGGTGCGAGCATCGAATAAGCCATGACCGTCCATCCGACCGACTTACCTCTTGTATTGATTATTTGATTTTAAAATCAACTCATGTGAAGTATAAGTAATCTAAGAAACCATGTTCGTATTTAGGGTTCTTTACTCAAAGGGTCCCGTCCGTCCGTCAGTGAGCTCTATATCATGAATAATAGGTAGACAGTTAAAATTTTCACAGAGTGTGTAATTCACAATTTTCACAAAAAATGTATTGCCATACTGCTCTCTGTTTTCTTCTTTATTTTGTGTGTGGCTGATAATGCAGAGGCTGAAAATGTGTTGAAGCAGTTCTCAGATTGAAATGGTTTAAGTTTGTAAAAGAAAAATGAAATGCTCACAAGTAGATGACGAACGAATGTTGGTGTGGGATATTTTGTATACATTTTCGTAGGATTTTTAACGAGAAAACGTTTTTAAAAAGAGGACACATGTCAGAAATTAACGCTCCTTTATAAATGTTACAAAAACATGTCGCAAAATTATTAATATATCTCTTGACTCAAAAGCCACAGCGTTATAGAAATTTATATACTCTGAAAACAGAGGAAGCGATAATGCCTGTAAGATGAATTTTGTCATGCGTGCTTATGTCATCCGGGTGGGAGGGGCATTCAAACAGGTATAAAAAATGGGAAAATTATTTTCTTTTTAAGCGAATTGCTTGAGAACGGCATGCCCTATATAACTGATTTCTGAACATTTTAGGGAAATCTACCGGAAAAGTTAGAAATTTCGACTTGGAATTTGAATTAAAATTTGAATACATAAAAATGTTTATATCGTGCGTTTGGTGCTGCAAATAGTAATACCTTGATAGACTAGTATATTAAGCGCCGGCTCGTGATACAATACAGCAAAGAGAATGAGTTCAACTCCTGTCTGGAGTTGTAATATTTTTTTTAAATATTCAATGAAGGTGCATCATAACGACTCAAACGCACGATCAAAAACTAATCTTATAATAGTAGAACAGAATAAAATTCAAAGCGTGCACTCTCTGTCTGCTCTGTAAACAGCATAATTCTCCTTAAATGTTTTATGTACTTTTTACTATTATTTGTCACAAAATCATTAGCAAGCTTATATCGGGCATCTGTTGCAAAACTATGTTAACTGCTTGATGGCCCTGTGTGGTAAGCAACGTCTCATCAGAAGTTCAACCCCAGTACGTAGTTAGGATTATTTTTTTGTAAATACTCTGTAACTACAACAAATAATTTCCAATACAACAAAGTTCATTTTACGTTTTCACGCAATTACGGTATTGTAACGATACTACCTGCCCCGATTAATTTTGTTTTTGGATAGACCAACAGCGAAGGTCACTGGCATCTTATTCAATTTAAAATTGTATCCACAGCAAAAGTTACATAACATACTTTTCATGATGGTACGGGAACCCTTCATTTTTCTTAATATTGTAGTTTGCAAACATTTTTTCAAAATTGAATTAGATCTGTCCTATACTCGTTACATAAACCTTTGAGAATGTTTGAGTTTTTTTTTTGTATGGTAAACTTTTGCATATTTAAAGGAAACTTCACAAACTAATTTGAAATGAAAATTAACTAAATAATTATCTAGGAATCGGTCTAAGATTTCGTAAACTGGACTTAATATTCTTTCTTGATAAAATTTCACACTTTTCATTTAATGTAACTGTGAATTATAATATCTTTATTATTGTTTATACTGTATTTCTGGTAACTTTTTCATAATATCAGAGACAGTTGATCAAATAATTATATTTCTGTATGATGGTTACTTGTTTCTTTTTTATTTGTTGTTGACTTATAATTAAAATTACAAGCTAACAGGGCACTAGCATCAAAGGCTATCGGCTCAACTTGGAATTTATGGTAGATCATGTATTTAAGTATACAAAATCTGACAAACTTTTCTGCAACTAAAAGTATGCAACATTTTATAGAAGAATATTCTTCATTAGGAATATATTTTTTAAATTGATTAGAGATTTTTAATTAAAAATACTACAACGTCACATGCCAAGATACTCGTACCTTTTGATAAACTTACAAACTTATAGCCACTTTTAAGGAAGTAATGTAATCAGGGAATGCAAAGCGACGAAGGTAGTCTTTTGTCTTTATTATTTGTTTATTTATTTATTAAAGTTAATCTATTAGATTTGAAAAATTGATTGAAATTAAGGAGAGCACTAGCTTCTATGGCCTTTTGTCTTTATTATACACCAGTTTTTTGTTCACACTTCAGTTCAAGTTTTGAATTCGTAATTTTAACTTTCAACTCCTGTTTAGCCTTTTTAGCAACTAGTTGCGACACTTGTTGAGCACTGCTTACCGGACTAAGTGAGTATGTTCCTTTTATAATGTTGGTACCAACGAAACAGTTAAGACGAATGCTGCTTTCCTGTCTTCAGTAAACGAAATAAAACGAACCACAGATACGAAGGATATTATGTTGGTTAAATTTTCTTTACAGTGTTATTTAAGCTTTTCCATATTGAAAGAGCTTTTATGTGTGCAGCATCAAATGTTGCTTTTGTTTTAGTTAGAAATAAAATATCATACACTTCACTGAACTGAATTTCTTTCTGATATTATTGGATATCATGTTGTACCTCTAAAAAAAGACTCATTAACTCAAATTTATAATATGAAGGTATTTTGATTTTTCTTAAATTTCAATAATACTCGTATGTATCTCAAAATTGAAAACAGATTGAGGAATAAGCCATATAAATGTAAACAAGATTCAATGCTAATAATGTTAAAATACATAAAATAACTACTATCATATTACAGTTCTCAATCAAATAAAGAAGTTAAAAAAGATTGATTACACTGATCGACAGCATTGTTGTCACAAGAACTATTTTAGTGTATATTTACTAATTCGAGGTCGCTGATTTCGAATCAGCCCTTGGTTATCACGTCTAGTTTTTGAGATAGTTGAGTTGTGAAAGAAGTGGCTGTATCTCAAAAACTAGACGTTGTACAAAAAAACCAAGGGCAGATTCGAATTAGTAAATATACACTAAAATAGTTCTTGTGACAAACTAAAAGTGTTATTTTGTCGACCAGTGTTATCTGACAATTTAGTTTTGTTTAAACCTTATAACTTTTTATAAAAAGTTTTATTTTTACCTATTTACCTATTTACCTTGAATTATGTAAGGCAAGAAGAAAAACTTAAAAATTATAAGTAACTTTCTCTGTAATAAGCAACACAATTACAGTTTCACTTTGCTGTTTAATCTGGTAAATGTTATTCACCTTCTACTAATAGTAGCGGGTTTTGACTTTGGGCTTAACAGAGCTTCGAGGCCCCGTGTTCAGATTAAATAAATTTGAATGTTGTTAAAAATAAAATAAATTTATTTTTATGATTTTTGTTTGAGATCAGGGTGTGTATGTGTACAGGGGAAGATATTAGAGACCTATCGTTGGTTCGGTTTCGACCAATAATTGGAGACGTCGGCCACGCTGACACTTAGTGTTTACGAATCGTCGTGTAAAGCTAACTTCGGGTGAGTTTGTTGCTCGTGGTCGACAGATACAAGAGTTTACTATCTGTCCATATTTGGACAATCGCGAAACTGCATGACGTGAACAAAGATATGAACATAAGTGATAGTCAGACTTCAGACATCAGCATACAGTGTTTAGTATAACGGAAAACGAAAAGAGAGGCCAAGTACTCACTTTTCTCCTCAGAAGCTTTGAGTGGAAGCGTTGAAGGATTTCTATGGTAGAGTAAGCTGCTATTCCCCATAATTTGATGCCGTATGCCCATATTGGTTTAATTAATGTCTTGTAGAATAGGACTTTAGAGAGCAAACTAAGTTGGGACCCATGATTTAACAGCCATTTCAATTTCCAGCTTTTGAGGACGAGTTGCTCCTTCTTTCCTGCCAGTTGAGCTTTCCGATGCAATGAGCATTATGCCGGAACTATCATCATTGTGTCGTACGTAGAAGGTGCTATATATTAAGCTAACACTTTAGAAAGAGGTAGTATGGCCTTACAAGACATGTTATCATATTAATTATGTTTATTCATGTTAAATCATTGGTTCATAAACTTATTTAAACCAACGTCACCATCACGATTTTGGTTGGACACTATATGTACTATATATAATATTTAAGTTACAGACTTATCTGATTCCTTTGAAAAACTAACAGTAAATCGCATTCTTCCGTAGTGAATATGATGCTCTCATTTCATTGATACAATTTGTTAAAATTAGTATATTAACTCTCTTTGATTTAGTTCTACTCGTATTACTATTCATAAATATGTTTTTAGGTAATCATTTTCATTTTTCTCTTGTTGTTTTTTTATTTTTACATATATGTATGCCACAAAATTAAAGAAAGTAACTTAATAATTTTTATACATTTAAAATTTTTTCCTCTTTAGAACATTTAGAAAATTAACTAAAATAATAAATTGCCCAAATGTTGAGTAGCAGCATTAAAAAATTTTAGTGAAAATCAAAACTATATAAGAGAAAAAAAAGGACACAGGTTTAAAATTTCGAACGCTCAAGTTTTGTTGCAAAAACAATAGTAAATAACAATAAACTAATGATCGGATAGATCCTGTTCTGGCTCTTCCTCAGCGACTGCCTCCTCTTCTTCTTCTTCCACTTCTTCAATAATTTCACCCATTATAATCTCTTCAGCCAATTGATACAGTTCGCGTATATCCTGTGCATTACGTAATGCGAGTATCTTCTCGTCTTCGAAACGTAATTGATCGTATTGCGCTTTAGAGATGAGCAGTCCACGACTGACCTCATTTTCCATTTCCTCCTCAAGTTCGGCGGCATAGCGACGTTTAGCCACACTTAGACTGCTCATCTCTTCGGTGATCAACGATTCATCAGATATATCAGTGGCATCGTCAATAAAACGACGACGCATACGTTCCTGATAGGATTCAGTTTCAAACTCAGGCACTGAATCAACACGATCAACTGGTGCTGGCAAACTAAGTTCACTCTCTCTCTCTTTCTTGGCCATAGTATCCTGATAGCTTTGTAAAGTTTGTGTCTTCATTTCTTGCTGTTCAGCTTCCAATTCTTGACGTATACGTTGTTCAGTTTCACGGAATTTTTGTCTATTTTCAAGTATTTTTATATTAAAGTAAAATCTATTTAAGTTTCATCATCCAGTAAAACTAACTCACCTGGCACGAACAATATTTTGTATATCCTTTGGATCGGATGTAAATTGTGTTGGCACTAACATGGAACGCTCTTTCATTCTAGCACGTTCGCGCTCCAGGAATTCTTTAAGGCTTTGTTCGCATTCGCGCCAATCCTCATTGTCAATGCTGAATGAAAATAAATTAAAAGAAATTAAAATCTCTGTATTGTAATCCTCTAAGATTCTTATTATTGTTTCCAAAACCAATACATAGACGAAGGGATATGAGTATATATGAAAATAATGAGCTCCACTCACCGTAACAGATCCATGCCACGTTCAGCATCTTCCTGTCGGTATTGCTCAACGAGCATCTTCTGTTGCCGTTGACGTTCCTTTTTCTTTTGAAGTAACTCAGCCTCTTTGGCTGCATGTTGCAAGCGTTCCCGTTCCCATTTGACTCCTTGTTGTTTCAGACGTTCTGCATTCTTTTCGCGACTTGTTTTCAACTAATGATTGATGATTATATACGAGAACATATAAGATACAATAAGGCTTTTAAAGCAAAACTACAATCTTCTTACCTTAGCACGTTCCTTTTGTATCTCAATATTGGCATCTTTGTTTACCATAAATATGGGATCATCGGCTAACTCTTCTGGTATGACACTGCTTTTGCCTTCAATTATGAGTAAACGTTCGCGTTCAACTTCTTTCATCTAATGTTGCCATAGGTAAGAAAGGTAAAAGAAAATGTGAAATGTATATACATAATAGATTAGCAAAATGAAATCCATTCCCTATTATCATCATCATATCATCCCCATCTACCATTTTTATAATAAATGGATCCCAAAGTTAGTTCAATAACTCAGCAACAGCTGCAGTTGTTAACATTGCATGCGCCTGTCACTCGGCTTTTGGTGGTAATAAAAGTGTCAATCTAAATTTTGTTATTATAGTTATTTGTTTAGTTAAATCGTGACTAAAATTATACTTGTCTGTCTAGGACTTTCGTATAAGCATACAATCGTAGTTCTTTCGTGTTTTGTATTTAAGTATCTAATTTCTTGTACACAAACTGTTTAACAAAATGGATTCCAAGCAAATTGTAAATTAAAGTTATTTTTTAAGAATTTGGATAATATTTCTTTAAAATGTGGATGTGCTTTAAATAAGGATAAAAAATTGGCAAAAAAACATAAGACAAAACTTCTTCAAACGACTTTATATCAAGACTTTGAATTGCACTTCAAATTTTGTTCAAAAACTGTCAATATCAACACAATACTTATTCTCATTTTCATGAAAGAAACTTTCTCTTGTTTCATGCTTGAATGTTATAAAAACAAAACACTTTTCCATTTTCCATTTTGGTCTGATTATATCGACAGATTTTTTTCATATTCATGTATAAAACTCATCAAAATCAATTGTTTGTGGAAAACGTAGGCGCGATTTTCGTCATTGAAAACTTATTGTTTATTCAAAGTATTGTTCTTGTTCCTTTTGAAAGTATGTAAATACATATACAGTACTAGTACGAGTAGCAGAGTTCAACCCCAGTCAGGGTTTTAAATAAAAAAAAGTAGTATGAGTATAGTGTGATTCTTTTAAGCTTTTGGTTAATGAAGCCAACAAGGAAAAGTAACAAAAAAATACGCCTAACCTTTTTGTGTTTCATCAACAAACTTTTACTAATTGGTGAATTCTGGGATCTCTATTTACAATAGAATACAAGGGATGCCAAATAAGTTTTTTAACTAACAAATAAATTACAATTTTTTGGGTAAAAAATTAATGTTCCATGTTTATGATGCTTTTCGAGTTTTCTTCTTTGTGGACTGTGTTTCTATTTGTATTGTATTGTGTGCTTTGCAACGCTTCTTTCACTTAAGGTTCAACATTCTTATTTATTATAAACTAGCAGACCCGGCGAATTTTGTACCGACTTCTCGTAAGATTTCTCTTTCATCTGCAGTGGTTTGATTAGCAATATTCGGAAATCTAATGTCATTACAGCTTTGTTCAGAACGATTAGATCTTCTGACCCGCAAATTTAATAACCTTATAAACTGAACATCTTCGAAGGAAACTAACTTCACTAAGTTTTCTGATATATTTGACCAAACCCCTTAGTAGATTTTAAAATATTTCTCTAAGCTTTATATGCAATATTTTATCCACGAATTTCTCGTGTGTCCGATCCGATCTAATGTTTTAATAGTTATTCTGTTATTTCATTATTTTTATTAGTTATCCGAGTAACATTAGGTGCATATAAAGTTGAACCATCTGCCAGTATTTGCCCGAATTTTGTAGCCGTGTCTTTTACGAGCATTTGACACTTCGAGAGCGTCAGTCGGTTTACATACGCAATACTTGTATCGTTTGGCTTGGGTTTTCATGTTACAAAATGAAAATCGAACAAAGAGAAAATAACAAATTCTGTTTTAAACTCGGAAAAAATTTCACAGAAACATATAGTAAATTGTTAAAGATTATTTATGGTGATGATTGTTTATACCGTTCGCAAGTTGACAAGACCGGTATAAACAGTTCAAAGACGGACGGAAGGATGTTTTTGAGAACGAGAGGCAATGCCAGCCAAACTCAAATCAAATGATCTCAACATTCAAAAGAACACATTGAAGCGCACAACAACAACCGAAACTTCTGGTAATGAAACGTGTTGGTTTCAATACGATACCGAAACTAAGCGTCAATATGTCGAATGCAAGCTGACAGAGATGAGACCACAAAAAAGGAGCTAGGAAAAGCCGTTATTGGAGTGTCTCTTCGAATACAAAAAACCAATGGCTAACCCAAATACAGCATTACAGTCATCAAAAACAGCCCTTATTCGCCTGATCTAGCTCCGTGTGAGTATTTCCTATTCCTCAACCTCAAAATTATCATGACAGAAACGTGTTTCGATGACACAAAGGCTATCGAGAAAGCTGTGACGTTGATCATCGAGTCAATCCCGATGAAGGACATCCCACCAGTGTTTTGAATCGTTAAAAGATCGTACAAAAAATGTATTATACTTTTAATAAATTGAATGAAAGATGTTTTGCGTTTTTCTCTATTTATAAGAAAAATACCGAAATTTTTGGAACACACTGTTTACAATATATGTAGTACTAGCTGTGCCCCTGACTTCGTACGCGTGGTATTCGAAATATGTTTGTAATAGCGTGTATTTTGTTATCTTTTTCCCTAATTAAGAGGAAAATATTCGAAAATCAGCCAAAAAGTAGGCAACAGAATAAATAATATGAATATCTTTTGATTTAGTAGGTCGATTTCGATAAAATAAACGCTAAATGTTACACTTGAAGCTTGCTATAATACACCAGTCGAAACCGAATTCAAATAGGTTAAGCCGTTTCTGAGATTAGCGTGCACAGACACCAAAAGGCTTAAGATTATATATAGGTATATATAGATTATTGTTTAATTAAGAATCATATCAGAACCGCTCCCGTATCACGACACTCTACTTATACCAAAAATACTCACCTCACGTGCTTTAATCCGCGATTGCAATTGATTGCGATAATCATCATCAATGCGTTCACGCAGCTCCTTCATGTAGGAGCGATCTGTTAGTTTCACAACATTGGTGCCCATAAGACGCTCTAGGCGTGCGCTTATGCGCGGCAAATTGAAACTGGTAGAAAAAAGAACAGATAAAATACATTAGATATTTTATTAAAGCCTAATTCGAAATTATAATAATATTTTGTGATTACTTGGAAACTAAATAACGATAAGAAGTTCTTCTCTTCTGTGTAGCTCAAAAGGAAATGTAAAAATAAAAATGAAAATATAAAATAATAATAGTAAATAGTATGTAACATGTAAAGTTAAGAAATTTCTTTTACTTTTACTGCTTGGCAACGAATGTGTTCATGTATTTTGTTGCTATAGAGCACCACCAAACTGTTTTTACCATCATTTTTTATTGTTGGCGCAAACAAAAACAAAGCTATGTCAAGTTAAGTCAATCCAACTTAAGAGACAAGCTCAGCGCCGCCTCTTCTTGCATGTCATAACCCCATGTCTCATATGTTCTTTTAATACCTATACATATGTACATTCCTTTCCATTTTACTTTTATATACTACGAGTATATTCTAGTATGTATAATTATTTATTTTTATCATTTTCAGATTTGTTGACTTGTTGTTTATATGCTATACCCCATAGGTTCTTCAACTTATGAATTACCCGGACTCATACTTGTGCAACTTGTTCCCTTCCTGGACAAGATTTGTATTCGCAGATAGTAGAGTTAATAACAGAAGGGTTTAGCAGACCCCCGGTAGAAGCACCAGTGATCCCTGTGTCACAGTTTAAGAACCGATATGCTAACCCATTTTTATGCATTGATTACATTTGAATAAAGCTGAACAATACACGTACGAGTATATTTGATTAAATACTATAAAATAAGATGATAGAGTTGATCTATTGGATAATAAATAACAAAATTTTATTTATTACATTGATAATTCCAAAGGATTTTTCAAAGGAGCTTCTATTCTTGGAAATATTATGCACCTACCAATGAGTATAAGTAATTCAAAATATGTTTTGCCAAAATTTCCAACAAGACTCATTTTTTTGTAATTTGTCCAACTTAACTTTTGCTCGTGACTGAAGCCCACATGTTTATTTCTTGACTAGCATATTTGGTTGCACGAAAAGCAAAACACCACAGTAACCACCACAACGATAGTAGTAGCAATGCCATGAAAGTGACACCAAATTATTTAAATGACGGTTATACTATATGGTATAGTGATACTATGTTTATCTATTTGTAGTTTCATATTCTTTGCATGGGTTAACAACATTTTGTTGTGTTAGCCAACTTCTTCGCTTGTCACAGCCATATTAATTTTGGCGTATGTTCACCTAACCAAAATTTCATGTGACTGTCTCGAGTTGGTTTTTTTTGTGTTTTCTACTTTTTTGTGATTCTTTTTTTTTTTAGACATATACAGTCATTTACTGAAATGAATCGTGTGAGCAAATAATTTTGTAATTTATTCGAGTTTACAGGGTAAACAATTTGTCAAATCAGTATTTAGAATCCTTTCAATTCAAGGAAAAATTGAATTAAATTGTATTTAAGACCCTGTCTCTCATCACTGTAATCATTTTATGTAATCACGAAAAATCTGCATTGTAATTTGACTTATAAATTTAACTTCTTTGTCATTAATACTAAATTGTAATAAACTGTTTGATATTTGATATGTCGAGATAAAAATTTGTCAAATTCTTAAAGAAAGAATACAAAGGCTGTAATTATTGTTTGTGAAGAGAATTTAATGGTGTTTAATCAATTATATCAATTATATATTATTGTATATAAGCCTTAAAATAGCAACCCTGTTTCATATGCTTCTAAACTTATATAAAATGTATTGCCAGGGAATGAATTAAACATTTTTATAAAACACTAGAAGATCTGCAGATGTTGTCTTATCCTAACAAAGAAAAAAATTAAATCAGTTCCATGACAGTCATAATTTAAAAAAATAGCTAAATCGATAGAGCCGTTCTTGAGCTAATAGATTCCGCACATGCGACATATGGAGAAAAAGATTATGCAGATTCGGTATGCTATTTTGATTATTTTATATGTTTAGATACTTTATACCAGTCTTTTTCAAAGTGTGGTACGCGCACGCTAAGGGTTCACCATGACATGGTTGGGGGTTTTCATAATGTCGGCTGGATAGCTGGCAAGCGCCTGATTTATGTATGTCTTCATTAAAACAAAGATCATTAAAAACATAGAAAGGACACCTCTCACGAAAGCAGAGGAGGTTTGCTGTCAAATGGGAACTTCAAAAGATGTACGTGGGTCGAATAAGGTTAAGAAACAATGCTTTATCTATATATATAAAACAGGACGAGAAAATAAGTTTAACGGCGAATAACTCCAACACCGTTTGACCGATCAGCATGAAAGTTGGCATGTATATGTATATTTCTTCCACTTTGTTGCAGCTCGCTAGTTTTATTTATTATCATATTTTTTTTTAATAAGAAGTGCATTTATTTTGGCTCTACTGGAAGTTTATTATGATACCATACAAAAAGCACATTACATTGTATGTTTTAAAATTTAACGATAGGTGGCGCGAATCTATATGTCTCTATAATGAAAAATCATGCACTAACATCTCGACGGGGCTGTAGCAACGCAAGCCGGGCTACGCTAGTACAATATATTGTTTGAATATACCATAATAGAACTTTTCTTTTCAAGTCTAGTTTTGGAGATTTCAAGTGATGATATTGTTCAAAGTTTTCTTATTGTTCTGAAGAAATAGTGAATTTTTTTAGGAGCATTTGGAAAAAATATTGTAAACTTGATAGTATGGACAATTGAATTTTATGATCCTATTATATAGAAGATGTAGTATTAATTTTTATGTGTTTGACTGGAAACTTATCTAACTTTTTGATTATAATGTTTAATCATAAATCATTAATTGTTAAACAGATTAACTTTTGCCCAACACTGGTATGATTATGATTTTGAATAATTCATCAAAAATTTTTATCAACCCTCAACAACACTCAACTACTCGCTAACTTCAACATTTTTTTTAACTGGAACAAAAGTAAATAGTGCTATAAAGTGAAAAATTCATTAAATTAATCAAAATTAAAAATCGTAATCCAAAATTTTGTATTAAAGATTTAATCATGATTAAATTAACCAATAATTCATTAATTAATTGATTAAAAATAAATTAATTAATACCTATACTAGTACATACTAGTTCCAATAGAAAACGAAATCTAAAGCATTATTTTTCCTTAAAAACAATTGCCATCATACATTGTACTAGAGGTGGACAACTATCGATAGCACTATATTAAGCCTTTTTGTGTCTGAGCACGCTAATCTCAGAAACGTCTTAGCCCATTTAAATCCGGGTATCACTGGTGTATTGTAGTAAGCTTTGTGTAACATTTAGCGTTTATTTTATCGAAATCGACCGAATAAATCAAAAGATATTCCTATTTTTAATTCTGTTGCCTACATTTTGTCCGATTTTCGAATGTTGTCTGTCCTCTTTTGCAGCGCAGCAACATTAAACAGCTGATGATTAGGAAAAGTTAACAAAAAAACACGTTTCGTATACCCCACGTGTACGTCGTGAGCACAGCTAGTAATTAATATATTTGTAAATAAAAAATGAATAATTCCTTCCAAGAGTGGAAAAATGTAATATGAATTAAGGGATTATTTAAAAAAAGGTTAATATATCAACATTGCATTTAAGTGAAACGACGATGTTCACCTGCACATAACATTGAAAGTAAGGATAGAGTGCATGCGATTGCAGCAGCACAGACTCGGACATGAGTATTATGAACAAAAAGGATAAAACTTCCAAAAGGAGTTTACAAAGTTTGGAAGTACTTATTTTAAAAGGTCGGATGACAAAAAGCTTGACAAGTGACTGAACTGTGGTAAAAAATATAAGACGAGCGGTGACACTTCGAATTTGTGCCTGACCCATATTCCCCGACTGTGTAAGTTTTAAGACCCTCGGACTACTACCTCCTTTACAAAATATGAACTTAAAACAATAATTACAAGATATAAAAGGTCAGTGAAGAGTACTTATTTCAATTTAGGCATAGCCAAAGTTAATCTCCTTTTTACTTGTGTTTTAATTTCAAACTATATTTTTGTTTGAAAACATATTTGTTTAATTAAACATACTATCGAAAACTATCGATGGCACTATCCAGTTTAATGATCAAGCTCTATCTGTTTTTCCAATTTTTCATTTTAAAATTTTATGTTAACACAATGACACATTTCATGACATATAACAAAAAACGACAGAAAATGTGTTGCCGCCATTGTTGAAGGAATTATTGATGACCTTCATGTCAAAATGTAAGGGTTTTATTGCCTTCACTTGTTGTTGACATCAATAATAAACCATATTGCTTTTCAATAACTCTCTAACAATAAATTACAATATTTTCATTACCAATGTCAATGTTTTTATAGGAAAACACTTTAGATTTTGTTTACATTGAACTTTAATAATGTGAATAGTTAGGACTTAAAGTAATTCACCTTATCGAACGATTGAAATGTATTCATACATAAATAACACTTTGAATTTATTTTGATTTGCAATATACACGTATATACAGTATTGAGCAAAACAAAAGCCATATTTGTATGTAGTCATACCAGAATAGGTATTACATGTTTTCTTTTTGAATAATTTAAGGAATATGTAATGCACAATTATTCCTCTGTCAGGAAAATATCAATTGTATTCAAGTCTGGTGACTAGCAAATCTTTATAAGTCTTTAACTTGCATAGGTGCGAGTTTTGTGTCGGTGTTATTCTGAAAATACAAATAAACCGGAATGAACTGTACATCGCTCATTGGTTAATCCATCCCGGTTCGCTTTGATAAGCATCAGTTCGATTATAAGTATGTCTCTGACCACACATGGCTGTGAGTAGGGTCATAGTTAGCTGGTTAGCAAATGAATTTCACTCAAATTTTTTGTTATGCCATTCTCCTACTATATTTATTTACTTTTAAGTTGACAGTTAAGTGTCATAAAAAAATAAAAAAATCCACTCGACGTATAAGTAATATTTTTGACTCCAATACGAAAGGATTCATAGAATAAAAAAAATAAATACATTTACCCATTTACATGAAGTTGAGTGGACCCTTGTTCATAAGATATTTGCATTGCAAATCATATTTAAAGTGTTTTATTTAAGTTTTCTATTTTTATTATGTACGTATATGAGTCCTTTTAGCCTTTGGCTAGGAAAATGTTTTACTTTGAGATATGTACATTATTCATTTAACATAATTCAAAATATATAGATAAAGCAATGAATAAATTCTAAATTTAAAGTTGCTTAAGCTAAACTTTGCTATATACACAAATAAAGTTATTTTTATGTTTATAGAACAAATGTCACATTAAAGCAAGGATACACAATTACAATATGTATTTTCCTAATAAAAATTGTCTTCAATCTATTTCAAGCTCATCTATCACCATGACTTTTTATTTAAAGGTTGCAAAAACTTGGATTTGATTGGATTTACTTAATACCTTTCTTCCGGTTTAATTACGCACTGAATAAAATCTCTTAAAAAAGAATCCTCATCATTGACAATGCCATCAATTTGTGTTTTATTGTCCTTGGTGGCCAATTTATTGCGCTTTCTATCCTTTTTACATTTAAGCTTACGCTGATGTTGATTTTGCATACGAGCGTCTACAAAATTATATACATTAAACTTTTGCAAATAATAACGTGAATTAGGCATTACTGACGAAGGCGCGACACCGTGTTTAGGTCTGCGACCAGTTTCGACTAAACCAACTAAAGACAACGATCTGGTATTCCGACTTTGTTTGGGCGGTGTCCTTCACAGAGGATCCTTGTTTTGTATCTATTTTATTTCATTTTGTCTTGTTATTTTATGTCACTGGCTTCTTCTCTTCTGCTTCATTATCATTATTGCCTATTATGACACGTATGTCTATATTTGTGCAAATTGTACGCGGTAAGTATCACATGTGTTTGTGTCTGGCGCAATTTAGAAAATTCTGCGATTCATTTTAATGTCATACGGTGTCGTGTTTCAATGGCACCGCTTTAGCCCAAAGCTACAATATTTCCATATACATGTAGCTTGGTTAGGTTGTGGTTTTCACAAAGTATTGTAGTTTCCTTGATTCTTCGAGCATTTTGTCGCATGTCATTCGTTTAATGTTAATCATAATGACATGACACCAACAACAAGTCAAATCAAGCCAACCCAACCAATGTCAATATGAAGAAAAGCAGCAGAAATTTACCGCATAACATATTAACACAAAAGTCTTTTGTTAACTCTTTCTACACCCTCCAGGAGGAGAGGGTTAATTTTCTTGGTTTTTACGAATAAAAATGACTAAATTTAGAAATGATTAAAGTTGGCAGTTGCGTTTTTATGAAATATTCCAAAGATAAGGACTTCTTGAAGACATTAATACTCTATAAGTTGGAACTACTTGAGAAAAGTTTTTCAAAAAATTAATAAAAAATAACTTTCTTTTTACAGCAAAATGAAATGTTATTTCATGTGTCAGAAGGTTTTATTTCTTAAGAGGAAGAGAAAATGGTATAGACATTCTAATTACAAATAAATGACAAAATGTCATCAGAATAGATTTTTCCAATTTAACTTAAGTCAAAGAGAATTTTATCTAAAATTATTAACTTAATATAATCTTTATCTGAAACACATGTATCTTTTTTCTATCGTAGTTCATCTGAACAACAACAGAATATGAATCCTATTAAGAGTCTCTTGTAAAAATAAATGGCTTCCTTTAAGTACTTGAAAGTGACATTAACAAGAAAATCGTTATGGCCAAGTTTCATGTTACGAAGAAATAATTTTTTTTTTTAATAGACTTGTGAGACAGCAAGAAAATTGAGCATTTTTTAGCGACACAAAAAACTTAACGTTTCTGCACGAAATCAAAGGCGTTGACATACCATATCTTGATACTTTTTCTTTATCCACTTTGTACTTATTATTTCTGTTATTTCTGTTATTTTTGTTATTGTTATAAGCATGCACATATAGTAGATTGGATTTTTGATGCAAATGTATCTGACTTTCATGAAACAAAAGTTTATATCGAGTGCAAGAAAATTATGCAAATTGCAACACTTGAAAGTTTTCACATTAAAGCAAACTACTTAGCCTGATGACGAATACTTATAACTACAGCTTGCACCTTTTTTGCTGGGTGTCATTTAGCTTGTAGATTGAGATTGTTATACACATTGTTTTATGTTTTAAAGTAGGCAGGAAATTACGTTTTATTGATGGTATTTGATACTGATATTGATCAATTGAAAAATTACATTTCTGTAAGCTTGATTACAATGTTATCCTTTACTCAAAGCCAATATTCTTAACTCCTAATATTTTCAATCTGTATTCAAAAGAAAAAGTTTCGCTATTTTTCAAGAAAATTGTCTACTGACTGAGTTAGTGCTTTAAATTAAGACTAGGCATTGAAATGTTTTATTGACTCTAATTCCCCCGGATGTTGATGTTTAAATTGTATTTTGTTTTCGAGTAATTATGATATTAATGGAGTACCTGGTGGTTATCTTCCGGCACTAGGACATCTTATCAAAATGTTTTTCCAAAAGATACGAAAATCGAGTTAGGCATTAGTAGAACATTTTTACCATTGCCTTTCGCATTTGAATACTTTCTGAATGATTTAAAAAATCATCTAAATTAGAGATGTAACGATTCCGATATATATATATATATCGGCCGATATATCAGAATCGCCGATAGTCTATTGACTGATATGAAACAGTCAGGCTTGTCAACATAAGGTATTTTAGACGGTCAGTTCAGTCTCAGTCCATGCTATCGCACCGCTAACCGACACACTTAAAGCGTTATCATGAAAAAGAGTTGCACAACGACACGCCAAAGACCGACAGTGGTCTGCTTCCTAAAAAACAAATAATGTTAGAACACAGTTTCGAAAAAAGAGTTGTGTACAATACTGATGATCCAAAAGCTACAACAACTATGTGCATATTCAACAAAATATTCATAATCATGTATTCATAAATTTTCAGTTTTAATTATGCCAACGTGCGCGCAAAGTTGCACGTATGTGTATAACCAAAGCAAAAAACAGCTGTTCAGAGCACACCAGAGCTCACTGTGTACGCAAAACCGGAACTCACAACTTTTTACTCACTATAGAAAGGCTGTAATGGACTGAGACTGAACTGACTGTCAGTGCCTTTAATAAGCTATATGTATACATCGGTATCGGAATCGCCGATTTTTTACTCTAATAATTGGAATCGTATCGGCAAAATATTGTATCATTACATCCCTAATCTAAATGTTCAACATACAAATATTGTTTCCCAAGGGTTTTTTTTTGGCAAATTTTTGGCTTAAATTCTAAATATTGAAATAAGTATGTATTTACATTTATTTATGAGATCTCAAATCACTAAATTCATAAGAATTTTTCCCAAAAGCGAAATCAGATACGGGCAGGGAAGGGCAGCTTCTTTGATTGAGTTCAAAACTAATTTCTGCTGACGAAGCGGATTTTCATCTCAGCGGCTACGTAAACAAACAAAATTGCAGAATTTGGGGAACGGAAAATCCTCACGTCATCCTACAAGAACAAATGCATCCAGCTCAAGTCACTGTGTGGCGCGGAGTTTGGAGTGGTGGCCTAATTGGCCATTTCTTTTAAGAAAATGCGGAAGCTTACGCCGAGATTGTCAACGGGAAAGGCTATCGAGACATGATAACTGACTTTTTGTGGCAGGAATTGGAAGATATCGATCTCAAGGATCTATGGTTTTAATAAGACGGCGCAACTTGCCATATAACTGTGTGTAGCATTAACCTTCTGCGTAAAAGATTCAACAACTCTAAATAGCTGTTTAAGCCATGTCCATTGACCTGCTCGCAACTGCGATAATCCCCAAACAATAGATCACTTGAAACAGAACATTGGCGCCAAAAAAATTTCCCAAACTGACAAGGAAACAGTGGACTAAGTGCTTGAAAGTTGAAGTTCCAGGATGGCCTGCTGCCGAGCCAGCCGCAGCCAACATTTGAATGAAATCATCCTTCATACTAATGTCCATTTAATAACTAAACCAAGACGTTAATAAATCTAAAACAGCATTCCCACCATTATCATAGCATATTTAAAGTATTTTTTTTTTAAGTGAAAATGGTCTCCAGTCATTGTAGGCCGAATAACAGGACATTCAGCGACTGTATTCAAACATAAATTAAGATACAATATTTATTTAGACGATTATCTTACTTGTAGTTCAAACAAACAAACAATGATGCATGCCTACACAAACATAAATTAGAAATAACAATGCAGAAAAGGCTGCCAAACCGACCAGCAAATGCATGCAAATTTTGTATACAAATTGGACTAATTTTGCAACATGTTTTTAAAAGCTAGTAGGTTAAACTTTATGTCCTTAAAAATTTGTTTAAACATGTCATTGCCATGGTAATTGATATTTCTTATTTCTATCTGTATAGTGTGATTTAATAATATAAGTAACTCCTTTTTAATTATTTCAATGTTACCTTGTTAACGGAAACAATCATGAAAGAAAAAAGCTTCTATCTGGTTTGTGAAAGCACTATACATTTCAATTGTCATAGCTTAGAAAAGCTTTTACACTGAAAAAATTATAAGCACATACTATTCGACATACAATTTATGCAATTGGATTAATAGCACACAAGTTTTATTTTATTTCAGTTTCAGTTAAAAACAAAAATTTTAGCCAAATAAATCTCAGTATATACACATATGTGGACCCATTACGAATGTTTATATATATGGACCCATATAGGTTTAATAAACGAAGGTTTATTAATAACCCCATTTACGACTTTTTAGAATATTCCAATGGTTTCATTTGCTTTAATAATCCCACAACTGGACGCTTGTTTACAAAAAAAAAAATAAAAATTTACATATATGAATTTCATGCTTCAAACGAAAGGTAAAAACTAAAGCTTACAGTATATACTTTGATCTCCTTGCTATGAATACAAGATCCCAGAGCAAAGCCTGCGATAAAACTCCAGAATTTAAGGGTAATCATTTTTAATATTTTATGATATCTAAAACTATTTCACTATTTTAACGAAAGGCAAATAGAAATTCAAAGCCTACTTTGTTGGTGAAACTATTTTGATTTACAGAAAAAATCACCACTTCAAATTCACTTACGTGCACTTAACCAAATCATGTAAATCCGATGCCGACAATGCATACTCTGCATCCAAATCGGGATCATCACGTTTTTTCTTTCTACCCACACGACTACGTCGTCGTGTACCACGTGCTGATTGTGATTTTTTATCAGCACGCGGTACACTTGGTTTGGCCAAAGCATAATTATCCATATAAGTTGATTCATCGTTGTTTGGAGCAATGGCTCCACGCTGATTAGCACTACTAGCACGTTGTTGATTACCACCAACAGCACCAACTCCTCCAGTAGTAATGCCATTATTGCCAACGCCACCACCATTACGTTCATGTTTCGTATATTTAACACCGCTCACTGATTCATCCGTTGACTTAGTGCCTTTATCAGCGAAACTATCACGACGCCACGATGGCGTTAATGTGCGTATCACATTCTGAGCATCCGCATAACCTTCATAGTTATAACGTTTTCTTAAACTAATACCGGAAAGATACTCGAGCGTTTGCCAGACGTTCATCGTGTTCGTTTCGAAGAAATGCTCATCGTCGACTGACCAGTCACTGCGTGCAATACGCTCGGCAAGCATCATGGTAACAGTTGCACATTTTAAGCCAGTTGGTGGTGGCATGGAATCTTGTGATTCAGAGGAGGTGCGCCGCATAGTGCCAACTGTGACTGACATAAGTTGCAAAGGCAAAGGATTTTGGTGTAAATGAGTTCACTCCAAGTGAAAGGTTGTACACTTTGTTGCGAAACTTATTTTTTGACTTGTTTATGTCAAAAATGAACACTCATAAGCGGGTAAAGAAGTCAGCGGTAACGGCGGTGTTGGCGGCAACATGAATTTAAACTCTGTCGGTGCGGTGTGTGGCACACACTTTTGTAAATTGAAATGTAATTAAGTTTCTTTTTGATTTTTTGATAATTTTTTTTAAAAACACTAAAACGTTTCGTTCTCATTGCATACTTCACGGTGCCATAGGAACTTTGCGCGCCACTTTCACTGCCACAATTTGCTTCGCGTGCTTGACTCTAAAGACTACCAAAACACCTAACGATAAACTTCTATTTGAACCCGACACAACATCGACGCCACATTGCTTCACGCGTCTTCGGCTCGACTCCTTCCGGATTGATATGAGTATCTGTGTGTATGTGTGTGTGTATGCTCGGCACTTATTGCCATTTTTGTTGCGTGGCTCTGACGGACCAAACTTTGCCATCCTTCTGCCATCCTTCTTCATGCTTTGACACGCTTGAAAGTTGATTCGTTCAAATGTTGGTTCATTTCGGCTCAGGAAGTTCAATTTTCTACCATTAAAAATAATATCATTCTGATTGACTGACGCGCGCCGCTTAAGTACTTTCTTTGTTAGTCGTCGACGTGCTCTGACACCATTTCCTCCATAGCTTTTATCATTTCATTGAATGTAGTATTCCTTTTTACATATTTATTCCGGCATTTTTTGTCTTCTCCTTTTCGTTTTTTTTTCTTTTGTTTCAACACGCAAAGTGTTGAATGCAAATTTGTGGCACCATTTTTTGAAGACAGTTTAATTTGTTCTTGTCATTGTTGTTGTTACCATGAGTAGTGCGATGAGGTGAAAACGATTTATTTGTATTTAGTTTTTTCATCATAAATTGTCTATTAAGACTTCAAAGTGTTGTTACGAAGAATATAACCACCAAATACTGTAGGGTAGATTGGGTTTCTTAGAGGTACACACATACACACAAGGTTGGGATAAGAAGATTTCTTAGGAAAATGGAATTAACAAATTTAAGATTGCGATTGATACAATACTTATATAAACAAAAATAGAGAAAATTGACTAGTATAGTACACGTTGTGATGGACGGACAGATGTCCATAAGAAATTAAAAATATTTAAGCATATCTCATATTGTTGAAAAGTATGGGGTGGCTGTGCCCATACCCATCAATCTGAACTGCAAATCGCTCAAAACAAGGTTTTTAAATATGATTCTATGAGAGATCTACCTTTCTATTACCCAACATCCTTACTTCGTGAAGTAGCGGGTGTTAAGATGCTCAGTGAGAAAATCACTCTAGCAGAAAGAGCTTTTAATTTTAGAAATTCTTATTTTGCACTTAACTATACTAGCTCCTACGTTAATATAATTAAGTAGCTGCTTATCTTTCTTTTGCTTCTTATACATTAAAGTGGGTTATGTTCCCTATGTATTCCGAAACTGCTGAACTGATTTTGATGAAATATTCAACGAAACTCTAGCATAGTCTGGAAAGTGTTTTTGTGCAATTCGAACCAGCGGAGTCTATACAAAAAGAACATAAAGCTTTTGTTTCAAGCAAAGCAGTTCGTTGGCACGATAGCCTTTGTTGCTAATGCTCCCTACCATATAATTTTAGATCATAAGCTAACAACAAATAAATAAATAAAGCAGTTCGTTATTTTTGAAAATTGTAGGTCCAAGCTAAGAAACAAAACCTATTATCATCAGACACAAGAAGAACATGCAGAAATAAATAGAATAGCAGCCCAATTGCGTTCTATTGAAGAACATCGCAATGAGAAGAAGTGGCTATTATTATGGTTGGTGATAAATTTGAAAATTACGATATAAGAAGAAGCAATGCACATTATTGATACACATCGATCACATGATCCAATTCAATATCCACTAATTTTTTGGAAAGGAGAGGCAGGACAACGTCTGCACCAGGTATCTGGTTAGTTAGTTAGTTTTATCCCATATACGTACCTCTTTAAGGTTTTTCTTTTTGGAATTTGTGTTATTATAAGTGGACCCTTTTTCATAGTGAGAGACTTGTGCAAAAAAAAAACACAACATTACAGTGAAGGACTGAGCTCAATCAGTAGACGGCCAGAGGCTGCCAAAAAGAAATATTTCTGATAAATTTATAAATCAGCAAATCTAAGGGCATCCTTCTATTGGTTAGCAAGGCTATAGCAAAAAACTTTGTCCCAAGGTCACTAGTTTAAATGAAAATTATTATGATTCAATTTATAATTATTACTTTTTTAACTTTCACATCGAGGTAATAATATTTTTATATGTCAAAAACAATTAAAATTTTCTTTATTCAAATGTAATAGAACATAAATATTTTTAAGAAATATCAGATGATGCAATGTTGCAGAAACTTGCATTCAAAGTTAAGATACATATATGTACCTATGTTTAAAAGAGTTTTCAAATGTTCAGAGTTCAATTTGATGGTAAATTTATATTAATCAGAACGAGTGACAACGACGATTACAAATAGTTAGTGTATGTTAGGGGGGTTTGTTATAAGAAAAAAGGTGTGGTTGATCGTCATAATTTTTGCAAGCCATCGCGATTGCCATGAATGCAATAAACATAAGAATTTTTATAGTATTTATCTGTAATTAAATCGAGAGAGCACTGGCGCCAACTAAAGTGATACATTCGCACAAATAATGCCCTATACCCTACATTAAATAACATTCCCTATATATTTGATTTATTACCAATAAACCGAAAACAAACAGTTAATAAAATAAAAGCAGCAAAAAAACAAATGCAAAGAAAAAAACCACAAAATGTGACGAAAACGTGTCGACTTTGTGTATTTAGAAGTGTGATGGTATCTGCGTGCGTGATTATAAATGGAAAATATTTATTACTCACGCGACAATGACATCAGGATCCTCCCACCATTTCTTATTAGTTGGTTGCAATAAGAGGCTCACCTGGCGCCAATGATTCCTTCGCTTAACCTGCGTTTACGTGTCGCATGATAATTTATGAGTGACAAGTTGCAGATGACATTTTTTTTTTTTTTGGGTTAACTTACTCGGTATTTTTTGGCATCATAGCCCTTTTCAATTTTCTCAGTAAATACAAGACGTGCCATTTTCACTTATAACAAATAATAGCAACTATTTTATAACAATGAAAAATGTTGCAATAGAACGGGTTTCAGTTTTTGCGTAGATTAAAATAAATTATTGAAAATTGAAAAATCCGAATTTAGAGCGTTTGTGTGTAAAACTTTTGATTATATTGTGTTGGCACAGAAATAAGTTTCAAAGCCTACTTGCTAGTATTTATAATGAATAGTTGGTGATTTCTTATTAAAATGTGACACATTGACATAAAATATTTCTACTTTAATTTATCATATTTTTATTTTCAATTTGTATATCCCGTTTGATTATTACATATTCTCTTCATCACAGTTGTAAGTGAAGAACACGATAAGCAATTCCACTAAGATATTCAGACTATGGAGGAAAGATTCCAGAGTCGCTGGAAAGCAATATATTGGCCCGTTATTACTGGAAGGACTTCGTTTTTTTAAAATACATACTAGAAAATGTGAAAGAAAATTCAAGAGTTTGTAGTTTTTTTTTTAAATGAAATATTTTTAAGACTATTTTTTCTAAACAAATACAGTTCCTTATAATTCATAAGGGTGTTTGAGCAGTCGATCTTTATAACGGCTACTGAAGAAATTGATTTGCTTAAGTACCATTAGCATTTTCAAGTCACAATGTAAGGGCGATTTCTGATGAACCATGGAGGCCCCGTTATACGTCGCAATGCTTTATTTTGCATTGCTTGAATTTTTCTAACATTGTATGGAGCAGTCGTCCACCAGATTTGGATGCCATATATCCAGACGGGACCCACTACTTGTCTGTATATAAGCAGTTTGTTGATCCGGAGTTTGCTTTTCGCGCGCAGCAGCCAATCAATTTTTTGATAGCAACACGCAGTGATATATTTTACATAGGCGCGCCAAGTTAGTCGCTTGTCCAGGATCAGACCAAGGTATCGAACTTGCTCAACCTGTGGTATGATGCTAGAGTTAAGAGTAATAACATGACAAACATCGCGCCTTAATGTAAATGTACAGTTTGCTGATTTGGAGGCATTTATGCCAATGTTCCAACGCTTAGTCCAAGCGTTAAATTTCAAAAGTACTATAAATAGTGGCTCATATCACGAAGATTCGGTTTTGTGCTTTACAGTGGAAGAAGAAGACACCTTACAACACAAAAAACGACGAAATTATCAAAATGCTGCCAACTTACACAAAACAGTTGCTCAACACTGCTTAGAAAAAACCGAATCTAAGCATATCAATTTGAGATTAGAATCTCTCAATAGAATCACATCTACAACAATAACCCCTCAATTTTTTCATTTTCCCAGTTGTTGTTGTCAAATGGAACCAATGGAATCAATAGTCGCATCTTCATAGTTTCGAATCTTAGCTCACTGTAAAGCCACTATTAGAGTGACTTTCATTTGATATCATTTCACTTAGACGGGGTTTACGCTATTGCTTCATTCATCCTTTTTGGATTTCGAAAGCAATTATATTTTCCTCTACTTTGAAGAACGATAATACTTATATGCATATGTAAAATTTTAAATCAGAAATTATCAATTTAATTGTTTTTTGAATAATATTAAATAAGTAGCCAAACAATGAATTTCCGGTTTCCTGTTAAAGTTGCTACAAGCCTGGACAATCATCTTGAAGTTATTCAAGATTGGAAGATAAAAGTCAATGAACAGAAATGTAAGCACCTTACATTTACACTGAAACTTAGGACTTGTTCTCCAGTAACTACGGCACTACTACAACTCTCCAAACTCAGAAGGTATTAAGGAAGGGATAAACGTCTTACCAGACGGAAACATATAGAAGCTTAAAAGACATTCATATAACTAAAACAAATCACAAATTCTCCATTGGCTAATCAACTCTAAATCTGATCTGAGTCTTGAGTACACTGTATTACTGTATAACAGCGATTTGGACATATGGGTCCGAATTGTGGCTAACGTTGAAGTTATACACAGAGTTCTTGTTCTTACAAAAAACTCATCTCAACTGCTTCGCAATGATCGACTATTATTAAGAGGCGCGTAGTCTAAAGTGAAACCGCTCCTCTACCTTGCAGAAATGATACAAAAGTGCTAGTATGTAAGAGTTGAAATCTTATTGTTAGTTAATCCTCTTTAAAATTAAAAAAAAAATAATAATAATAACAATGACTACGAATTTTAAGTAGACTGTAAATAGTATATATTTTTATTTCCATGAGATTCTTATGTAAGGTTTTAGTGTCTTTGAAGAAATTGATTGTAGGATCTTAAATATTTTGATTGTATAAGAAAACTTCTCCCAAGCTGTATGAGTCTTACCCCAAAAGGGTTTATGAAAGTCACATAATATTATTATTATTTATGTATAAATTTAATTAATTGCAATTGCGTCAAAGTTTGTTTTTTTTATTAATCACACAGTTTATCTTTAGCTTATTTAAAACACTGTGAACCGTTAAACTAGCTTAAAGCTGACTGACTTGTCAAAGTATTACTTAATCTTGGTATGCATTTTATTTCCTAATTGAGTGTATTTATGCGATATGCAAACAAGGTTGCCTTAAATTGAATTGCGATCAATGGCAATTGCTTTGATCTGGTAAAGAAAAAAAGCTGATGAAATTTATGCAACAGCAGAGGGCAGATATACTCGTATGTAGATCGCTGATGAAGTCGATAGTTGGGCGTCAAAGCAACTATTACCATACATTGAGATCGTAAATTCAATCATTCATTCATTCATTCAGTGCTCCAATGATGTATGTATAATACATAGTTTGATCCAGTGTCAGTGTGTGGTGAATTTGTGTTTGTTGTTATTGTCAAAGAGCTTAAGTAATTGTCACTCGCGGTATAAGACAGAAGTATGTACATATTTGTATTAGCTATGGCTATTGGATTATTTGAGCTGGTCAAATGGGGGTTCAAGCTCAGGTTTTTGTTATCTTGTTCTTGTTGGCCAACTTAGTAATTTCCGCATTTGTTATGTTTATTATTAGCCCCAAGTTGTGTAATTGCTAAGAGCAAAAGTTTGCTAAGAAAAACTTGCTTCTTTCAGCATTATGAATAAAATATTCTAGATTATTTCTGGGACAATATAAAAGGCACGCGCGACTTGGCAGATGTCAGTAGTAACCTTTCAAACGTCAAATCGTTAAGCAACAAAACAAATCTATAAAAGCAAACATGAAGGTGAGCAAAGAAAAGAAAGAAAGAAAGGATAATATGAATTAAAAAAAATTAAGCCAAAAGAAATGATTAAAATAATAAAAAAAAAGTGAATGAAAATAAGTGACAGTGTTTTTAGTGAAAACAAGTGAATTTATCCAAAACATTCGTCCCTATTCTTTCTCTATTTGCAGTTCACCGCTGTCGTAGTCTTGTTAGCTTTTGCCTTGGGCCTCGCACACTCTTCGGTTGTGCCATTGATCACAACAGTTCAGGGCGCCACCGTTGTCGCTGCACATGGTGTGCCTGGTTCAGTTGCTATACAAGCATCTGCTGTGCCTGCCGCTGTTGCCGTTGCTCCAGCGGGCCCAATACAAATCATCTCCAGCCCCGGTATAGTCTCAGCTGTGCCTGCAGTCGTTGCTGCACATGCTCCTGTTGTCGTTGCTGCACCACCAGCCTCATATGTTGCACAAACCCGTGGTGCCGTGCATGTTGCACCATTGCCAGGACATATTCAATCTGCCGCTTCCGTCAACTTGGAACCAGCACCAGGCACTCCTTAAATATAACCAGAATTGATTACAAATTGTTGACCTATAGCCTAAAAAATGATCATGTTATGAACACTTTTGCTAGCTTAATTAAGTGAAAAACCACAAAAATGCAAAAAAAAAAAAAAAAAATTCTTTTCGCTCACCAAGTCATACTTTTATTTTTAAATAATTTTCCAGTAGTTCATGGGATCATGATTTTAAGTTGACTCTTAACAACACCACCATCAACTCTTCTTGTCCTTCTTTTGTGATATACTACACATATGTATCTTTGCTATCTAAGTCACTTGTTTCTTGACAGATCAAAAAGTCACATGCCATAATCTGTTAACTATTTTCTACTATTTCTACACTTAATTTTGGTCTATATTTCTTACCTTTATTCTATCTTTATATGTATTGTATTAAGCAAAAAGAAAACAAAAGAGTCACATTTATCATGTTATAACACAATCTCTCTTTCTCTCTCTGTTGTCGTTGTGGAAAATATATTTAAAAAATAAATACATTGCACATTTTGTTAAAGAAAATATTTTTATATTTATTTTTTAGTTGTTCATACAATATGGTACTACCAGATCCAAACTTAGTTAATGGTAAGCGATGGTCTTTGGTCAACTCTCATGTTCTTTAATGACTTTCTTTCTTCAGAAACTTCTCGAGATACAAATGTCGAAAGTTATATATAATGCCTCGGGGAAATCGTAATATGTATATCGATTTCATTAGCTCAACTAAATAAATTGGTGAAAATATAGCAGTGGCCTTGCATCTAAGAAACTAATAATGTTTACCTCCCAGGGAAAACATTTAGTTTGTTTTTGCTTACATAAGGGGTGCAATCCCAAAAATGATGTTAACAAAATAGAGCGATCCAGTTTGGTGTTGCAGCTACATTGCTATTATTTACATCTAAAATTTAATTACACCACTCGATAGGTAAGATTCTTTACATCGATTGAGAACTGTGACGCATCGCATGTGGCGGAGGTGGACGCCGTTTTTTTATTAAAAATACACAATAATTTAGGAATTATGGGGAAAAAAATTTAATTCAAAGTATTTGCCCTCGCTTTCAACAATTTCAATTTATGGCTGCCATTCCAAAAGAAAGTTTCATCCTTCATTGAAATCCATTCTCAAGCTATTCTTCCACTTCCTCGAATGTTCTGAAATGTTGAACAGCTAGTGCGTGTCTTATCCATGAAAATAAAAGGTAATCTGAAGGAGCCAAGTCTGGTGAATACGGCAGGTGGGGTAAGGGTTCCCAACCAAGGATGGAAATGGTGTCTTTGAACAAATTGGTCGAATGTGTATGAGAGCTGTCATGCTGCAATTTAAAAAAATCGCGCGGAACCCATTTTGTATATTTTCTTCCATGGCTTTCAGGCGATCGGAAAAGGCTTTTTGAATGACATTCAATTGCTCTGGGATCATCTCTTTTGTTTCTGTGTATCGTCTGCATGCAATTATCCTTGTAATTTGACATCTTCAAACTTTTTTGATTTTGTTCAAACCAGCGTTCACAAGTATTGACGATTGGGGCAACCTTGCCGTAAGTTTTCACAAGAATTCGATGATTTTCCGGTGCCTTTTTCTTTTGATTGAACAAATTCAGCACTTGCCGTAAATGCTCTTTATTGGCTTTATATGTCGACATGTTTACCAGCAAAAAGAAGTACGATACTAAACTGTAAACAAAGAAACGAATATCGATAGCATTTTGTAGTGGGTGCTCATACCTATAAAATATCACTTTAGGTTTGCAATAAAAATGAATGTGCTTTAGGAGCTTTTTAAAACTTCTACACCTGGTATATATAAGAATTCTTGTATAATAACCAAATCTGGACAGATTCATAATGGTTCAATCGATGTATTTTTGTAATGCAATAGACCGAAACTGATTTACGAAATGCTGCAGAGATTTGGGGGCTATAATTTGTAAACTCTGAATATAACATTAAGGAGTTTCTATTCAAATTAAATTAAACATAAATAATTTCAATAGAAATTTGTTGCTTATTAAAGTTTTTAGTCTACCACCTATTTTTAATGATACTTTTTCAAAGAAAAAACTCAATATTTATGAACTTAATCAAGTGAATGCAGTCACTGTAATCTTAAATTATATATAATTGGAGTGCTTGGACATCTGCTAATAATTAATTTGAAGCTTTATATTTCTTCCTGACAACTCATATGTTTTGAATGGTTCTGCATAAGTTCTTTAAGTACATCACCTATTTATCCATTTTAAACCAAAATTCCAAAAACATTTTTCCTTAATTGATGGTAGAAATTCATTATTTATAACTTCATATTTATTACACTTAAAACTGCATAAAAATCGCCATTAATCGATGTAGGAAGCTTATAAATCATTTATTTGAATTTTTATACCATTCACTTTTAAAGCGAAAAGGCATTATCACTATGTCTTGGTGTTTGTAACACATGTGATCCCATAAAATGTATGTATAAAGGAGAATCTGGGAATCTAGCCATGTCAGCTACTAAAGACTCCTAAATATAAAGAGCTGGAATTTGCTAAAGAATCTTCTTATTGCCATACGCTATAATATGTATGCTCTTAATAGCCCACCTTTATTGAAAATCTAAAAGATTTTTCAAGATAAAGCGACCACACTTATCAAATTGATATATCATTTAACATAACTAAAAATTTGGTTTATAGTAGTTCCTATATGGTAGAAAAACGAGTTGTTGATTGGACAACTTTTGTATTCTAAATCATCATCAGTCTTGATTAAATAATGGATGATTAAGAGGTTTTTTTTGTCAATTGAGTTTCTTTTACAGATCACGCGAGACTAGTGTCATGCTGTCATGTTATTTTTATTCAGTAATGTTTAACAAATCATCATGGAAAGACTCACAACAACGTCTCCAAATTATTCAGCTGTATTACGAGAATCATCGAGTCAAAAATGAATTTACATTTAAGCGTAAATTGTCAATGGGCACTGGAACAGCTCAACGAAGAACCGCTGTTTTCGCGTGAAATTTTGTTCAGTGATGAGCCAAATTTGTACGTCAATAAACAGAATTGCCACATTTGGGCTCAGGAGTAACATGAAGAGACTCTCAAACTACCGTTACATCCACAGAAATGCACTGTTTGGTGTGGTTTATGGGCTGGTGGAATCATCGGTCCGTATTTCTTCAAAAATGAGACCGGACAGAACATTACCGTTAATGGCACCCGATACCGCACCATGATAACGGACTTTTTGTTGCCTGAAGTTGAAGCCCGAAGTGTCGGCGATATTTGCTTCCAACATGGTGGGGCCACGGCACACACAGCGATTGACACTATGGCTTCATTGAGAAATCATTTTGGCGAGCAGTTAATTTCGCGTTTCGGACCTGCCAATTGGTCGTCTAGATCGTGAAATATCACACCTTTGGAAGTCAAAAGTCTTCACCGATAAGCCAGCTACGATCCAGGACTTGGTAGTCAACATCACTCGCATAATTGGGCAGATACCGGTTGCAAAGCCGGAAATAGTCATCTAAAATTGGACCTCCCGATTGGACCACCTACGGCGAAGTCGCGGCCATGATTTGAATGAAATTATTTTCAAAAAGTGAATGTCAGAGAATGTTCTTTCAGGACTTAATAAAGATTTGGCCATCCAATTTCTCTTCGTGTGTTTTATTTACAATTTAAAAAAAAAAACTTCTAAATGAATCACCCTTTATATACATACATATGTACATAAATTGTTTGGATCAATATTTAATGTACAATAGCTGCTATACGATATAACGTAAACTATCATAAACATTATGAATTCTCTATGGACAAGTTACTAAAGATGCTTCCAACATGAACAGTATATAGGTGTTTTTAAAAATGCAATAATCGGGTTATACAGATACTATTGTATATTTTGTTTTTATTTGTTTCTATATAGGTTGCATATGTAAAAGGTGTGTAAACTTCTATAAAATCCACACTTTCTATTGTAAGGAAACATTTGAATGCAAATATCGTACAATAATAATAATAATTCAAAGTCATCAAACTTACTTCAATCTATCATGCAACAAAAACCAGTTTAATTAAAAATTTGAAATTAAATTCCATTTGTTTTTTTTTTTTGTAAAACATGTAAAAAATGCTTGCGCAATAACAAAGTAAGAAAAAAGCCTAAAAAGCAAAGTAATAAAACTAAATGCAGTAAAACTCTTGCATACAAAAATAGTATTCAAGAAAACCAGATCAATACCATACAATACAATTGGGTAAGTCATGCGTAAAAGATCTGTTCAAGTGTCTCACATAACATACATACGTATGTGTAATATTCATACAACGCGTGCATTGAACTTTTTACAGGTGAACAGGAAACTTATTACGCGCATGCGTAAACTTGAACTTGATGTTATACAAACAAAAAAACAGAATCTTAAAGTCGGTTACATTGCGTTTACGCATTGACATAATGGACTAAAAAGACAAAACCATACAATAATAAAAAAAATGGTCTAAAAATGTAGAAAAACAAGAAAACCTAAAAAAAAGTGAATGGCGCTCAACTCAACTGGACTCGATTCGACTTGATTCAAACAAGATTTATGGCCAATTGCTATTGGGCTTGGCTGCCAACACAAAACTGCTGCTGTTTTTGCTTGTTTCATTTCTTTGCCCGCCGCCAGCCTTTTCCATGTGTGTAAATTCACTTCAATGTTGCATGTCTGCTTAAAGTTGTTTGTGCTTGTTTTTACAGTGTCTGCTCTTGTTTTCATTTCAGCATTTCTGTTTCAAATACTCGTACTATTATATCTCATTGTTGTTTTTGTATCTTGTACAATAGTAGCTTTGGGGCAAATGCGTTACAATTATGAACTACTACATACGCCATGTGTGCGGGGCTTATTACTCGTAGAATCTGTTCGTTGTCATTGTTCTAATGCGTTAATACCAGTACTATGTAGGTCTTTGTTTTGTCGATCAAATAGTATTGTCAGCCAACACAAGTTCTAGCATATAACTTTGACACTTTTATTGCTCTTGTTCTAGAGATTTTTATTTGTATGCTGGCGTGTGTATGTTTATATCTAAGTCTCTTTTATTTTTCCGCTTATCATGTTCGCTAATTCATTGATTGTATCTACAATAAGAATCACAACAACAATTTACATTCTATTGGTTTTAAATAACAAAAGTTTTTTCAACTGCAAAAAATTCATTTCAAATTGATTTGATAAATTTGCGTTTTTTATGCTTTACATTTTGTTTAATTTTTATTGGTCTTGTGCCTTTTTCCATTAAAAAAAACTGCACTTAACATATGTAAGTGCCACTTCCCCTTTTAACACTCCCTAATTTGCTCAATATTACTTCATACATGCTATTTATTAGGATCGTAAAATCGCCAATTTGTCTCCCTCCCTCATATACTTTTCGGAACAATAGCTTCCAAATGTTCTCAATAATATTTATGTCCGGGGAGTATATATTTCAGTTGTTTATCTATTATTTTAACACATTGACAGTATGAATCGGGCACGTTGTCGTGCTGAGATTTCCATATAATCCATCTAAAAATATTCGAGAATTGTGGAAAAGTCTTTTGTATTACAGTTTTGTATATATTCGCATTCATTTTTGATGTAAAAAATTGCTGCTGACAATATTACAAGGTCCCCAACACCATTATGCCACCTGCTTAGGTGGGGTGGCGACTTAAACGAGACTCCTCTTTTCGTAAGTCATGAAAACAATGGTTTTAGCCGCCAGGTTCATCCACGTCATATATGCTTTCAGGCAAACCTATCCAAATTGTATGCATACACATCTCTTTCACGCGCATTATTGAGTGGTGGTCTTTTCTTTACTTGTAGTCTCTTCAAATACAAGGCACTCCGAATAATACATTTTAGAGTTGCATTACCTCCGCATTCTTCTCTGATTTTACCAGCTGAAAGTTTGAAATTTGAAGCAGTTATAATGAAAAGTCTTCTACCTACAGGTGTTGTGGCGCTGATTTATGCCAGATTTCACATATCCCTTTATTTGGCCTTTTTCAAACTCGTTCAATTACTTTCCGAGAAAAAAAGTATTAACGTCGTTTACTTTTTAGATGTGTTGACCTATTCAGTTGAGGTTTATTGTTTTCTCATAATATTTGTGTTGTATTTAAAAAGACAATGGATGATTCCATAAAGTATTGTATTAGTACATTGGCATGATCAGCATCGTAAGGAGATTCGCAACGCCCACTTTCTTTTGTCAGTCTCTGAATTAGGTTTGTAACGGAGGTCATTTTAGCGGAGGCAGATGCGGAGGTGGAAGTCCACAGACCTCCGCGGAAGCGAAGGCAAAAAATTCTGTTTTTATCTTTTATTAAAGACAAAATTTACCCATAAGTACAGTGACACAGTGATTCTAAACTGTGATTGATGCACAGTCGTTTGAAGGGAGAGACACAGTTGTATTATATAAGTAACTAATGGTAATCAAGATTGATAAGAGGCAAATTATTTTAATAAACAACAATTTTGCAGCTTTGTCACCTTCTAACCGATTTCTCATTGGTTCATAAACTAAACCGGCTCCTCTAAATAGTTGCTCGCTTAGAACCGATCCTGGTGGTGATGATAAATAAGCACGTACGATCGGAAAAGAGCTTGAAATTTTGTATTATTCAATCCTATATCTATTGGCGACAGAACCTCCGTCGTCATCAGCTTCCCTTCAAGTTTTACAAGACCCAAGTCATGCAGCGTTAGCAAAAGCAATAGTCCTTAATAATTTCATCCAAAAACTTTAATTTGTACCTTGGATCCGAATATGTAGCAAACGAATACAATGTATTGCTTGGAAGACCACGAAATCTTGAATTGATGTCTCCAATTATTTCTTTTTTTTGAAATATTGAAAAGGGAAAGGGAGTAAGAAATATGACGTCGGATGCAATGACAAAATGTAAATATACCTCCTCTAAAACTCCGTTAAAATATATACGGAGGCGGAGGTACGATTTCATGTGGATGTTCTGCAGATGCGGAGGTGGATGCGAAGTTCCGTTACAACCCTACTCTGAATGTAAATTCTACTTATTATCTTATTTTATCTATGTATGGATGTGAAGTGTATGAAGGCTTCGGTGAGACCAAAAATCGGTTACTTTTTAATTATTTGAATTGAATAAACAATATGTTTAATTTATAAGTTTGAGAAGGAAATAATTTCAGACAAATTATTGTAGTTTGTTATTTAATTGTTTTACATAAAATAATAAATATGGTACCAGATTTAACTGATATATGACAGAGAATTCAAAATAATTTCTTTATGTTTGCTTATCATATTTATCATTTACTATACATTAAATAATCACAAATGTATATTTTAAATCTATAACTGATAATGATGTTCGAAATTTTAATACAATTATATTCTTACTTTTCCTATATTTATCGATTTATTTAAATTTTAAATCAAAGATTGTATTTATTGTAATGGAAGGTGATTTTCTTTAGATTGAAATACAATTTGTTTTTGTTGATTCATTCTACATTTTCAAATTGCAACTTTGTCTTTAACTACCTGGTATTTCATTTTTATCTATTATGCTATTGTCAACTTTACCGCTTAACATATAATTATTTTATATACATTTATTTGATCTAAATGATCAAGGCGAACTACCTCCAACGTCACAATTGCTTGTGAACACAACAGAAAACAAGACTTTTGTTGACCAAAACTTATATACACGTACCTTTCATAACTTTTAAAAAATGCAATCAAAAAACCCAAAGAATATGGAAATTAAATACAATATTTTGTTTATAAGATAATATTTATAAAACAGTTTAGGGAGCAACTGAATCAAACTGAGTCACAATCAATCAAGTACACTGTGTCTCTCCCTTCAAATGACTGTGACTCAATCACAGTTTAGAATCACTGTGTCACTGTTTAGCTCATCTCTAGAACATACTTATATAGAGGAAGTTTTTGAGATTAATTATTTTAATACAATAATTTAAATGACGATACGAAACGCTAATAAGATATATTTGTAAAGAGTGTCTTTTAAGAGGTATATAACTTTAAATTGAAATAAAACAGAAAAAAATTTCTTTGGCATTTTTATTTGAATATGGCACGCCTTACATTTGCTGTATGAACTCAAAATGAAGTTGTTGTTGATCCCGAACTTCACAAGTAAATTTGTTTCAGCGATGAAGCTCATTTTTGTTTGAATGAATACGTCAATAAGCAAAACTGCCGCATTTGGAGTGAAGAGAAACCTCATGCCATTGTCGAAACAACGTTGCATCCTGAAAAAGTCACTGTTTGTTGTGTATTGTGCGCCGGTGGAATCATTGGTTCATCAAAAACGATACCGGTCAGAACGTAACAGTTAAAGGTAACCACTACAGAGCCATGATTACTGACTTTTTTGTACTACTAATGAATCCCTTGATGTGGAGAAGCTATAGTTTCAACAAGACGGTGCAACACGCCACAACGTTCTGTAAACGAATAATTAGAATTGACAACTTCGTAATAAAACTTATTAGAAACCACATACAAAAATGTTTTCTAAGTAGCGAAAACAATCTCCGTATTACGCAGATGAATGTTTTATTAAAAGTACTTTACTAATAGGATATGTTCCCCCGGAGGCTTTTCTTTACTTGGATAAACTAGGAGTAATTCAAAATAATGAAGGAATACTAATATTCTATCACGTCTACCGACGGGCAATGAAAAACTCAATGAGCATCAACCAATATCACGAAACTGTTGAAAGCCGATTCGACAAAAATATATCAAACAGAGACAAAAAGGACTCAGCTTACAAACGCGCAAAGCTTTGGTGGCTCACCTAAAAGCACACTCCCTTTCCCCTTCTTTTCTTTTTATCATAATTTTTTTTTTTTTTTTAATAAATTTAAGTAACGTTTTTTATAAACTTTTTCGTTACATTTTGTAAATAATATTACAACTCTTACAATTAAAAATAATGTTAGCGTATAAGATAATTAAATTCTCAAAAAGAAGATACATTATAATTTTTCAGGATCCAGAGTACTCTTTTCGGGTCAAGCGATCGTATATACTATGTATGGAACTATTGTTTATTTAAGTAAGCTAATTTTTTTACATTATTTCAAATAAATAAACGTGAAGTCTCTGGTCTACGCCAATAAGCCAAAGACGATTGACGCCTTGCAAGACAACATTCACCACGTTAGCACTTAAAAGTGATCGAAAATTGGAAGTGGCTGATCTGTTTCTTGAACTATTTAATAGCTAATAAATACTAAATAATTACGAACAAAAAAACCCAAATTCAACTTGAGCTATGTAGGTACGAAACTGCGTTGTGTGGACCGCGAGGCCGGTGCTCTACCACCAGTGATGCCAGCTACCTATCACAAAAACAGGACAGATTATTTTTTAATTTTTATCTTATAAATTTATTTTTATAAATTAGATGAGTTTTATTGCCTCATCTATCAGGTCATAATCCTCTTCATCTGCGGTACTTACAAAATTTGCAGTAACCTTATTGTTGTCTTTTGGATCGAAGGACAGATCTGTCCGGAAAAAGGCTAAAATGGCATCACTGTCTACCACACAACCACCATTGAATTATGAAACGAGTCCGCTAAAACAAACAGTGGCCTTATGCCGGAAATCATATTCAAATTCATGGAAGTTACCACCATTTTTTTAATTTATATACCTCAAAAAAAAAAACTTTTACTAAAATCTCTATAGCTCTAGAACTGAGAGACTGGATTACATAGAAGTGAATAAAACCAATTGATTCCTTCTTGTAAGTCTGATCATTTCCTATGTGGAATGTTTGTAAATGATACTTTATAATATCTGTAACGCACGATTTCATTCATAACAAGTTTCACGCCAAAGTGATATTACATATAGTACACACATTCAAATATTCTGGTGTCAAAGGTACATAAATAACAAATATTTGACTTCAGCTTAAAATCAACTTATAACATTTTTGAACTATGTTATCTCGTTCTTAATACTTAAATCATAAAATAGAGTAAACCATACTCACAACAATATAAAGAAAATGAAAAAATGTACAAATATTGAAGTACATAGTATAGTATGTTTATTGTCGACACACCTTTTTATAAACATAATGCAATAATCATTTTTTAAATTCCTCAACAAATAAGAAAAAAGAAAAATAAGGAAAAATATCATAAAGTTTTATGCATGTTGCACCATATAACTGGAGAGCATTGAGCAAAAATTGACGTGAATGCAAATGAGAATTGGCATTGATCTTGGACACCGCCGTCGAATGGGTTGCTGTAAAAGATAGTAGTAACAGCTGCTGTTGCCAATACTAGATCTGACCAAGTGTTCGCTCAAACATGGATTCAACTCATTCGCTTCATTTGGCTAATTCACTAATACTTTACAAGCACAACAATATTTGTGGTGATTGGTTTCGAATTGTTGCGACCAATAATGATGACGACGCGACATAATACAACAATAAATTTACAACAATTGTTATACTCGTATGCATGAATATTTAAGTACTACTCGTACTAGTATGTGGCTAAAATGTAATGCTAGAGAGGCGTTGAAGCTTGCAGGCGTTAAGTTAACATTTTGTTGTCGTTTGCACTTGGTCAGTCAAGAAACTATTGTTTAGTTTTGTATACGACCGTCTGTCTGTATGTCTGCCTGTCTGTCTGTCACTAAGTCCAGTTCATGAGGCGAAATGTGCAACAAGTTATTCAGTTTGGCAGTTCATGTGAATTGTAAGCAAGTGACATAAATCAGATTGACATGATATTATTGTTACATAACAATTGTCAAAACAACAACAGACAAAAACAAAACCATAACAATAAGTAAAACAATTTAGAAAAAATATATGAAAATTCTTTACATTTTTTGACTTTTCAATATTATAAAGCCACCCTCCACCCTGTATTGGTCTTCTACATATTTACTGATGGATTTTGTTACCAAAAGCAAAAGCCAAGCAGTCAAGTTACAATATTTGTAATCATAATGTACAATTGCATCATGCTTAGCAAGCTGCTTGCAGCATAATATTAAAAGTCCTTATCACATCTTGTACTAAGTCTTGTTGCCGCCCACTTTATGGCAGCAATATCACCCATATTTATTGTATAAACAGTTTATAAAAAAATGCATAACAGCACTCTACTGCAACCACAAATATTAACTAATTATTTACAGCTTATACAGTCTTAAGCCAAACAATGTTATTAAAATTTCACTACTATGACCAAGTTTAAATAGTTTAAGCTGCCTGCCTGCCTACCTTACAAACAGTTTGTCTGAGATCTAAGATACGAAATCAATTTTTTTTTGAACATGCTTGACTGCACTGATATTCAATATAGTATATTTTTTTTTATTATTTTGTTTTGATTCATTTCATTAATGTTGGCCATTGTTGTTTCAACACTAAAAAGATAACAAAACAAAAAAAATAAAAGCACATTTAAATATGAATTGAGTGCAAATTTGGTTGCTAAATGTTGCACCCACGCTGTGTGTGTTGCATGTTGTTGCAGTTAATTAAATTAAAACCATATATTTAGTAGTGCATACGAGTAATATATACAATACAAAGTATTTTTTGGATTGCATGGAATTTATGAAGGTGGCCTTCTATGGTGATGGTCTACATTAAAAATTAGGTGATTTTTATAAAAGCAAGGTTGATTTATTATACCCTGCACATTATGATATTATATTATGTTTCTACGAATACTAGTTTCAATTTCTTATTTATGCCCATTATTGAGATTCTTCAATTCAAATTACACAGAAACTTTTGAGCATAGAAGGTATAATTCGAGTAAACAAATATTTGTATTCAGACAACTTCTCTTCCTTGAGCCCCCATTACAAAACTTCTTATGTCTTATTACCACACTGATCTTCTGATCTTCCTTAAACGTTAAACATTCTATATTAATTAGACATTATATTCTTAACATCAAGTAAGCGTAACATATTCTAAAATAGAAATAATATGCAATCTGACATGACTCTAATTTCTGCTTTAACTGTTCTCAGTATTTATAATATTGCTTAATCAAAACCTATCTTTTAGCTTTTGAGAAGTCTATGGAACTCATTATTTCATTCCGAAATCCATGCAAGAGAGCTATGCATAAGAGAAGAAATAGGAAGTGCTATTGTAATACAATCACTCTCGCTGCTGCACAACAAGAACAAGCACTCAATGCAATTGGCATCAAAACGAAGTCGGTTAAGAACTACTTAGCAGTATTTGAGCGACAAGCATCAAACAACTATGGGGAGAAGCGGATGAGCTCGCCAGAAAAGCAACTGCCAATATCCTCATTGGACTGTCGGCTGCCTTGGAGTTCCACAATACAACTCAAGCAATGGCTTGATGGTAAATCACACAAATATTGGTTGGACACTACAAATATTACAGTAGCGAACACCTTCATGCTTCAAACTGTCGCAAAAGAACATTAGAAGTAATGAGACTAAATTGAAAAATAATCGTGTAGTCTCAGGCAGTAACTAGATTTTGCAGTGTTATGAATCATATACATAATATGTGGATTATTCGAAACGCTCAAAGTAGATTCTATAGTGAAGAGGAGGTGGAGATCTTTTGCTATGCCACAGTGAGGGCTTAATTTGGACCAGACCACGCTATTTTTAAGTAATCAGTACTTAGAACCAAATGAAATTGCAGATTTACGTCCGAAGAACTTCTTAGAATTATTGATGAATACCAAAATCTCGGAGGAACTGTAATTATGAGGTTTGTTTATATAGGCCCACTAGTGGCCGCAGTGGCGAGGTGTAGTAGATAATTTCAAAAGTGTTTCGCAGACTTTCAATAATGCCACCGGAGCACAATAAAGGAACAGCTTCCTTTAACGAATAAATAATTTATTATTTAATGATTCTATATTCTTATGTAGAACATACTATATTAATTTCTAGAAGATAAGCTAACTGTACTTTTGTGTATCTATACTTCTATGGAAAGTGGTGTATGTGTAGGGGTGCACTTACCACAAATAAGCCTCTCTCTCTTATGGGTTCCCAGCCATAGGAACATTGAGGGAAATGAGAAGGCTGACGAACTGGCTCGTTTTGGTGCTTCCCTTGATATATCGTTAGCGGAACAGATCCCAATTCCCCTGGCGGTCGTCAAGAGGAGGAACTTCCTGTATTTCCGTCAGCTGACAAATAGGCGGTGGAAAGATCTTGAATCTTGCAGAGTGGCACGTGCTACCTGGCCTAATTACAACAAAAATAGGTGACTTAGACTCATCAACAGAAGACGCTCGGATACCGCAAGGCAAGCAGCGGTTTTTACTGGTCACTAGTGAGTAGTCTAACGCGGAGAGACTAAGTATTCCATTCAGAAGCCATTGCAGAAGCTGCGTAAACGAAGAGGAAGAGAAGTCGCTCACCCACTTTCTATGTCAATGCCCAGCCCTGGCAAAAACTAGAAATAAATTTCTGGGCAAATACATCATCAACAACCTCTCGGACTGTTCAGTCACATGTCCGTGTAAATTATTAAAATACCTAAATTCGACAGGTTGGATTTAGTAATACTGATTGCGTTCGGCGAGGAAGTGGTATCAAAACGGCACTCTAGTGCTAATTGTGGCCCGTAGTGGACTATACGGGTCAGCCACGGAAACCAACCAACCATACTTCTATATCTATCAATTCATATCCTTTTATAATAAAAATTAAATTAAAATAAATTGTGACGTGATACAGCAAAACAAAGGTCATATTTTTAATATATACATACCATATAAATACATTCAAAGGGGAAAAAACAAATTTTTGCAGGCCTGTGTTATTAACTGAGTAACTGCGTAAATCGCTCACGAAATTGTGTTCCGGTTATATGGCGAATGAAATATTAACATATGAATTATAGATAAAAAAAACATTGACTACGAAAATCAAGCTCTAACATCAAGTCGGGGGCGTAGCAAGGCGTGGCGGGAATGCTAGTTTTTAATATTTAAAAATTGTTATAATATTGTAAATATTACTGAAAAATAAAGTCCCATTTGAGGCCTCTCTTCCCCCTTATCTAAACTATGTATTCTAATTTAGTCTAGCTATTGACATTTCTACATAAAGAAATGTGACAGTTTCCACATTTTTCTCGCGATCAATAAATGATATTAACTTTGACAGCAGTCCGATATTGAGAAATCTTTCCAATTTGCCAATATGAATTCAGCTACAATGCTAATATTTTCTTTGGTTTTTCACTAGTTGGCAATACAGTTAATTTAATAATTTACAATTTCCAGTTAATTTAATAAATTTTATACCAAAAAAGCTCAGAGCAGAAAAATAATTTAAAAATTTTTAAGACTAATCAATTTACTAAAAATAAACACATAGTAAATGCAAAGCAAATAAAAAGTGGCAATAAACCATTCAAATATTAAATAATTACAATAAAGTGTGGATGTAGAAGACGTGGTGGTATCCGAGGGAAGGTACTACATACTACAAACAATCCATAAAAACAACGTGATGCCAAAAGCGAAATTATTTTGTGGCTGCGCCGACGCAAAGTCGCCAACTAAGACACAATTTCATTAGACCACCTGAGGCTAGAAGCGAAAAGTTGCAAGTAAACTTTTGCAACTGTCAACAAAAGCAACACCAGCAACAGTAGTACATGGATGGATACATGGCTACATAAATTGGCCGCAGCAACTTGGAATGCTAAAATGATGCTTATCAGATACATACTAGTACTTACTTGGAACAAAATTCACTATGACTGTGTAATTAGAGCAAACACCTCAAGGTGCACTAATTTTCTTATAAGGAAATCATGTATTGTACAAACTATGTAGTAGATACTCAGGCACATTGACGGCCAATAACGAAATCAAAAACAGCAACAGAAAATTATTAAAAATTCTTATCTTTGATGACTTTCGATTTGATTCGATTGTTTGTTGTTGGCGGCTTTTTGTTCAAACTGTACGTGAAGTGAAGTCGACTTTGCTCAATAATTACCTTTGCTTGCTGCATTTTTCAATGTTGAAATATTCTGTAATTGTTTTGAAATAGTTTATCATATTTTTTTTTCCTTTTTACTTTAAGCTAAATTGCATTTGGTCAATAAAATTGCAAATGAGTGATATACTTATGGATGGGAGAGGAGAAGGCTGCTCACAATGGTCGAGATACATAGCACTTTATACAATATCTATATGTATTGCATTCATTGAAAATTAATGCAAAGCAAAAAATATACCAGCAAAGGTGCATAAGACAACAACAACAATAACAGTAACAATAATAACAAACAACAACAGAGATTGTCCAAAAAAAAAGTGCCGACGCCCAAAGATTTTCCAAACGATAATTTATATGGAGTAACTAAGTATAAGAGTAGATTTTGCAACATTTATGTATTGTAGTATTTATAGAATGCATTTTTTTTTTGTTTTTTTTTTTTTGCTTTTGCACTAGTGAGGTCGATTAGGTTTTTTATTTTCGGGTTTGCCTTGTAGTAGAGTAGTTTAGTGGCTCCTTAATACTCGTACTTTTATGCATAAATTTGTTGTTATGATCAGATTTTGAAGTCTTTTTCTGTAATATTTTATTCGGTACAGGTGGGTGGAGTTAATTTTGGGCATAATTTATGACCCATTTTATTAAGGTATTCGTCGTGTTAATCGAGGTCTATTATTTTGATCATCAATCATCTCAATTGACATTTGAAATGAGAATGGCATATTAATTTGTACTTAGGATTAGTACACTTAGATTAGGTTAATTTTATTATTTTATGGGTAGTTGAAACAACAAAACATATTCTTTTGAGATTCCCGCTGAAGCTAGTGAAAATCATCTACCAAATCGACTCAGTTGACGATAGTAAATGATGTAAAAGAGTCATCATAAACTGTATATTAGCAGTTAACATAGGCTTATTATTCGAAGAAATAATAATTATTAGTGATTTCTTCTTTCACTTGATTGGTTTATATGCGAAGATAATAATAATACAGGATAATATAGGAGCTCTGACAAGTCTTCGGATGAGCATGGATTGAAATGTATATAAGATTTCTGCTGCTGTGCCCCAAGTTTGGTTACATTTGTCCACTCTGGTCTTATGATTCTATTGTAAAGAAGCATTTTATATTCAAGGAGAAGTTTGGAATGAGAAATAATCAGCTAGTTTAGCCTAAGTGCCTTTGTATCAGAACTCCAATGAGTAAATTTTACATGATGGCAGATGCTGAAAGGTGAAAAGTATAGCTGTATCATCGACATATGTAGCAACTGTGATATTATTGATCTCATAAATTTGTAAAAAGAAAAATCTTCTTATCATTTTATGACATAATATTGTTGAAATGTTAACGTAATTATTGTGAATATCATGAAGCCTATCTTCATTTGACAATACAAGTAACACTGAAAACTTTGTCAACAGACACTGTTGTACAAAAAGGTATTAATAATTTTAGAACAAGTTATTTGCCAAGGAAGGGACATTACGTGAGGATGTAACGTCTCCGGCTGGAATTCCGTTAGCAACAGTCAAAAAATTCTACCAAGTAAAAGCCAATACTCTCGGGTAGAAGAAGGCACTTGCAGCATAGCTAGGCAAACCTGGTCAAATATGAACAGGAAACGAACCGGCCAGCTGCTAAATCTCGGCAGAACCTCAAAAAGCAAGACTATAAACGTACTAACGGGCCATTGTGTCATAGGCAAACTTGCTGGCAGACTTGGGCTTCCACACTACGATTTCTGCCGCAGCTGCGGCTCGGAAGAGGAGGAGAACACTGTGCTTCACCTCATGTGCCAGTGTCCATCCCTCGCCAGAAGAATATGGAACCACCTAGGCGCTGGGTTTCTCTCCTGCTTAACCGTACTATCATTCCTACCAATCAGGGACATAGGTTCATTTCGGAATCCAAATGGTTCTCCGCATCGGACTAAGGGGGTGCCGCTTCAACTCTTTGCTGGTATCACAATGGGCCATACTCTTTTTTTGTGCCTAAGTGAGCCTCTTGTCTGAGGGCTGCCACCTAACCTAACCTAGTACAATTTATTTAGGTTATCAGAAAAGACGCAACATTTTGTATTTTGAAACGGTGATTAGCACATAGTATCTGTAATGTTTGGTTGCTTGGTAGAATCTTGAAATAAAAACACACTTCATGATTCATTCGTTATATGTACGTACATACTTCATAAGATCCTTCCTCTGATGAATGACTGCTTTTGATCTCGTTGGCATAATTCAATGGAATTCTAAAATCCAATAACATTCCACTTAAAAAATTATTGTCAAATGAACTTCCTTAAGTTCTTTAGGTAGCCAGATATCAAACATTCATTATGTCAGATGGTTGTAAGATGTAAGACCTTAATTAATGGTCTGCAGCCAGTTAATGCAAATAATAAAAACAAACGAAACAAAATTTGAAATACGAATTGACTTCTAGATTTGTCTATTTTCGCCTATATGACATAACAATATTAAAGATAGGAACATACATATCTATATCACTTAATGTGTATATAAGAACGTTATAAAATATATATTACAATTGGTATGAGCAGCTGAAGAAAAAGATGAAGATAAGCGTTGATTGAGGAAGTATAAGGAGAGACTAATATGGCTATTGAAGAAAGAGTACCGCCGATGGTGATGAAAAGTGGAATCGTGGAGAATAAATTAATTATCAGAAAATGTGTGGAACAACGAAAGATGGAGATTGTATGGTACATGTTAAGTCGGAATATAATTCCTTGTAATCTAATTTAGTATGTTTTTTAGAAAAGTCAACTTTTGTAAGAATAAAAATTAATAAAAACTAGAAAAGCGCGATAATATACTATTAGAAAAATTAAAAATTAACAGAATGAACTTTTAACTTTTACTTTGTGAATGCCATTCCGAAACCCAAGCTGCGCGTAAAACCAATAATTAGCTGACAGCGTCACCATTTCACTTTTAAAATTCTATAGCATAAAGAAATATGTTTATAAATTTATATAAAATACGAATGAGAATGTATACTTATATAAAAAACAAAGGATTTTGGCCCAAAATTAAAAAAATGAGTTAATGTTTAACATAATGTTCGAGCAAATGTCCTGGTTTTTATTTTTTATTAACTTTCCCATTCCATTTCATTTCATTAAAGTGACCTTGGGAATCTTGTACTTTTAAAGTATTTTTATTATAATTTTCTATTCAGCCGTTTCTCTTTTATTTACAAACCAACAACCGACAAACGTTTACACATTTTTCCTTGCCACTAAATTCAATTTAAGTTTTAGTTGAGCAGGATTAAGATGTAAAAATTATATAGAAATCATTAAATAATATAGAATGGCAAATAAAAAAAAAAACCAGGAAAAATAAGGTGGGTTAGAATGTAATAATGTAATGGCAAGCAATTATTTTGTTGATCTACTATATATTTTAATAATAGAGAAACGACAAACCAAGGCCTAAACAATAACTTGATTCACACCCAGCTGGCTCTATTTAAATAGGACAGTCTCTTTAATTGCATATTAAATATGGGTTTTTGTACTCTAGAACAATTAAAAAACCGTCTTTATTGTTTCGCTTCGAGAACTCAGTTATAATTTTCATATTAGAAAACTCTTAATGGATTTTATCTTTATAGTTAATCTAAAGCTTTTAGTTTTCACTTAACAAAAGTCAGGTAACGGGTAGCAAATTAAACATTTTATATTCTCACCAAGTACAATAAATGTTCTTTTTATACATATACATATGTATACATGGCACGCGCTGACGACGAGTTCCGTCAATCAATCCCACATCTCAGCATAGTACTTAGTAAGTACCTACTGCAATACATACTCGTACAACATATCATACTAAAATTCTTTCATTTTTATGCCATAGATAGACAATCAAATTAAGTTACTTAAAATTGCACCAATTTTTATTACAATGCAGTAACAATTTTTTTTTATTACTTTAGTTAATGTGATCATACTACAATTCAGACATATTAGTTATTATCACATTAGTCTGATGTTTGTAACACTTTGGGGATCCAATGAAGTTTTTAGCATAATAAGAAGGATAACTAAGGAAATGAGACTTTCAGTTTTTGAAGGCTTGGTTAAATTATTTGTCATAGCTGCCGTTTATAAACCAATTCAATAAAATGGGAACTGTTGCAGTCCAGTTTTTCCATAGATTACCAAAATATAGCACAAAATCTCCTTTTTGTTCCCATTGTTTTAATCCAGAAAGAAATAGATAAAATGAGCAATTTAAATTAAATTATTTTTCTAATAATTTTAAAATAATTCTTAAATAACAATACTTCATGTCTTACCATAAGCCTATCAGGAAAGTATTCTATATATTTTTGAGTAGAATTTAAAAGGAGATACATGGGAGCGTTTGTATTGGTCAAATGATGGGGTCCAAACACATTTTGTACATTTATTTGATTAAACAAATTTAAAAATTGTAAATTCATAAAAAATTGATTTCAAAATTAATACAATAGTTATCAGCATTCCAGGGACCACCTCAGTCCTCTATGAACTTAGTCCACCACTGTCAATTTATAGATTTTAGTATAATTGTTTTATTTCCCAAGGACACAACCATATGAAAATGTAACTATACAGGATTCTATGCAAATATGTTATGAGTATATGAAGTGTATTTCAACTTTGGTAAGATCTCATTGTTATAGCAGTTTATTCTTGTTTTTGTTTTTTTTTTTGCTAACAGATTAAGGAATTCTTTGATTGCGAATATGATTTTGTTTAAATAGAAAAAAATAAAAAGTTTTTTGGTGAACAACAATAACAACAGCAACAGCAACAGCAACAAGATATCAACAATTTAAATTTTGTATTGTTGCAACTCAGTGTTCATGGGTTGTTATTTTTGCGATTTAGTTTAGAGCCATAGATAGATAGATAGATGGATAGGTAGATTTACATATATTTCACGTACAATACTACTTTGTTCGACCGTCCTCGCCTCTCCTTTAAATTCTCGTTTTTCGGCGGCGTTGAATTCTTTCGTATATGATTGTGTGTGCATGGGGTTTCATTTATGTAATTTGCGCAACAATGCAACATGTTTACTGTGAGCTGCCCCAACGCCCAACTAAGCTACTTTTATAGAGTAAACATCAAATCCAACTGCAAGCTATGACATAGATGAAGGTGGTGGTGGTGTTGGTGGCAATACGCCAGCTCTTTTGGCCAAGATCTCACTTGGTCGATTGCAGTTAATTTTTTATATATGAAGCGTGCGGCAGCGAAGGTGGCAAGCTTCGCAAGACTGGGACGGGCATTGCGGCAGTGAAAGGTTAACGCCACACACAGATCCATACACAGATACACCGACTCTGCTGGCTTAATTTACTTTAGTTCTGCACATAGACACTCACTCACACACATCTCTTGGTCTTAAAGAGCGGACAAATACGATTGGCGCGTGTTCGGAACTTCGATTTTAAAGTGGAATACTACTATAGTCGAATGCATAGTAGAGCAGAGCATTTGGATTTGAGTTGGTTGCGCTTTTTTTGTTTTGTTTTTTTATTATTTTACTTGATTTGATTGTTTTGTGAGTTTTGTTGTTGTTGTTGATATAGTTGAGTCTCAAGTCAAGTCAAGTTGTTTAGCATGAAGTGAGCCACGCGTTCGCGTTCAAAAATTTTAGTATAAAAGTTACCATAATTTCATAGTCAAAATCAGAATCAAGTAGTTCGTTGAACACTTTACAGTCAGCCAACCTTCTCCTTCTTTAACTTCACACAAAACAAACACTAAAAACTCAACATGAAGGTAATGGCCAGGACACTAAAGCATCAGCGCACATACTAAGAATCATCTTTATATAAATCTTGTGTATTTTCAGTTCGTTGTTGCCGTAGTCATGTTGATCTGTGCCCTCGCCGGAGTCCAGTCATCGCTCTTGTCTGCACCAGGTGTTTCAGTTTGGGGAGCCGGCAGTCCATGGGGAGGCGCACCATGGGGTGGTGCCTGGAGTGGTGCACCATGGGGAGGCGCACCATGGGGTGGTGCATGGGGTCATGGTCCCGCTGCTGTTGCTGTGCACGCTAGCTCTCCATGGGGTATCTCAGGACCTGGTGTTGCCATTCCCGGCATCTCATTGGCTCAAGGACCCGGTCATGCTGGTGTTATTGCTCCAAAACTGTGGGGTGGTCATGAAGGTGTCTATGTCGCTAAGACTCGTGGTGCTGTACACACTGCTCCATTGGCTGGTCACATCAACTCAGCTACATCGATCAATGTTGCCCCAGCGCCAGGAACTTTGTAAATCCAGCCGCAGCCCATCTAATGCCAAAATGGAAGTGGAGGACAGACGACGATGACATTGTGCAACAAAATGAAAAGAACGGCGATCAAAACCCACCAATTGTTTTGTTGAGTGTCTCTTCTCCTCACTTCACTTCTATCTATGATTCCGACTTCAATTATTCTACGCGGATACTCTCAACTGTTTCTCTCTCTCACGCACACATACATACTGTTTTATATATAAGTATTCTTCCTTCAATAGTTCTTTTTAGTCCCTCGATTTCTCCAGATTTATTGGCTTGGCTAGACGCGCAGTAGCCATGTCAATCGCAGACACACAATACGCACGCGCGTGCGCACATTAACACTTGAGTAAGTCCAGTGTAAATCAGTTAATCAAGTCCAACAACAACAACAACAACAGCAACAACATCAACAAAAAACAACAACATGTTAAACCATGTTCTTGAGAACTTTTCAACAACTCTACTCTACTAGCTATTTTTCTTTTTCACAATCTATCTATCTATCTATCCACAAAACTATCTGTTACTATCTATCACTGTTACCAATCATCCTTGTTATTGTAATTATTTCATTCTTCTTTATTTTCGAACTTGTGAATAATCTCAACACAAATATTTTAAGTGCTACACTGAGAAATTTCTTTGTACTATTTTTAATATATACTTATGTCCTTGTTCTTTCTCTACACACTTTGTATACAATGAGAATAATGAAATGAAAACTGACAAAAACAAAAACAACAACGAAAACACAAAAAGAAAATGAAAACTTCTTGTACTCGTATATTCTAGTAATTTGCAACAATTGTAAGATTGATGAAATCGATATAAATAAAAATCGTTCATTGTTTTTTATTTATATAAAAAAAAATATGTTTATTTTATTATTATTTAGACAATCTTCACACTGAAACAGAGTTTCTTAAATTTGGGTGGGACATTAAGTTTATATCCTGCAACTTAAGAGTTTTTTTTATGCCTGTTGGCAAGTGGTAAAACAATATTAAAGAATTATTTACTTATCTAAGAGGAAATCCTTAACAATACAGAAAAAAATAAGAAATGAAATTAATTCAACCTTCCATTAGTGCAAGAAGAGTCAGTCATCAGTTCTTAAAAATGTTACTGTCAAATACAGACCTTATAAAAATAAGATTCGAAAAAATAAATAAAATACTTTGGTCTTAAACTGATAAGGAGTCTGCAAAAAAAAAAAATGTATTGTTCAAAAAGGAGGCCGCTACCTTGTACATCCGTTTAAGTTCTCCTAAAGATAATTCTAATAATACATTATTAATACTAAATAATTTCTGACAAAAAGAAGAAAAAGAACTGAGATTCAACTGATTTTAAGCTGATTCCATTGGTCTTATCAATACGCTAAACTTCGTAATGGAAATGTGTGCTGAAGATGGGGAATCGTGAAGTTCTAATGAGAATGAAAATATTGTTTATTCTATAAACTTTTTCTGGACAATGAATAAAAAAAAAAAATTAACTTCTTAAACTTGGAATTAAAAACATTTGAAAAAATTGCTAATAAATAATAATAATTGATAAATTCTTAGCTCCGCTTGTGAACGATATCTCGCTTAAGAGTCAATTGCTGCCACAAAAATAAGATTGTTAAGTCCCATAAAGAGAGATTGCATGGCCGCATTCAGGGGTATTGGAGCCTGGGGAAATGAAGAAAGTAGAGGCCCTTTCATCATGTTTCAATCAAAAAAAAAAAAAAAATTTCACCCATTAAAGCAATCAGCTCCTCACATATCGTAGATGAAAGATAAATGACTTGGAAACTCCTTTTATGTTTTTCTTTTCTTTGAAATAAGTTGAGAGAAATGGATCATACACTGCCAGCAATTCTAAAACACCTAGAAAATTGAAATTTCTCGGTTCCTCGTTCTTCAACTAACAACTCACATCAATAATTTCGCCAATATTGCGATTGCTCTGCTTCTTCTATCGTTAAACTCTTATCGATGCGTTCCTTTGTCACTCCTTGTTTTTTTTTCTAAAATTGTGAAAGCTTCTAGATGATTATTTGAGTTTTCATGTTGAGAAATACGCTCATGTGCATGTTAAATCTATCTCCACTTAGTTGTATTTTCTGAGCAGCTCCTAATTTACATGTATAGTAGTAAACTTTTCCCTTGATGGGAGAAAAACAAAGCCAAAAACGATTAATGGTGTCATTTTATTGTTATAAAATTTTTGACTCCAATGGGGCTCCCGTAAATTCTGCCCTGAACATATAAAATAAGAAATTAAATTCCGGAGACTGCACTATGTGTATAGGTTATTTGGAATTTAACTAATGAAGCTGCAATTTGCATTCCAGATGGCTGCACTATGTGCATTTAATTCCTGGGATATTGCAAATTACTGGCAAGGAATTAGAGAAGGAAGCCAGAGCATGTTGTGTTCCTTCCGCATTCATTTTCAGACTGAATCCGATCAACTGATATTTCACCTGCTTAACCACGCAATCATAAACAATATTAGCAGCTTGTTTTCAATCGCTACTGCAGTACCGCTACCCAGGTACGGAGAACTGGATGTTAACTTATATATTGTATGTAAATATTGTGTATAAATGAGTAGCATAAAAAGGCATAAAGGAAATATCCATAATTCAATATAAAATTCAAGCCGGTTATTATTTTTAACAGTTTTGAAATATTTATTTGATGAAATCGTATATGAAAGTATATCGACCCCTTTCCTGGACATTGTAGGAATTTTAAGAAAATTGCTGATAATTCTAGAAAAAAAGACGACCTCTTTCAAGCCCCATATCTTCTATAGCTATCGACACACAACCACCATAATGCACATTGGGAGACTTAGGGCTACTGCCACACACAAAAACCATTCGTCTGCGAAATGTAGTTTTGGCTGTAGACTGAAATCCAGGAAAAGACTCGTCCAATTTGTTATTGTATTTATAGATTTACATTAAAAATTCAATTTCGAAAACAATTCACTTAGGTTCTTTTTGCGGTTAGGGTTCGATATTGTTACGAAAAATAAAAAGGTAAAAAGATATGGCGATATAAAGACAATATTTGTGTGACCAAAAAGAAGGATATCTTCTAATTGACGAGGATGGATAAATTGATGGGACAAAGTGGGTGAAAGTGGAATGAGATTTTGGAGAATCAAGGCCTGCAAATTTGAAGCAAGAAATCGTTCAGTGGAAGTGCTTGAATTTAATCCTGTTTCCTTTTATTTTTGTTAATTATATTTGTGAAACACTCACTGTATTGTAAAATAAAAATCAACTAAATAAGGAATTCTTAATCCATATATAAAAAATAGGACGAGAAAATTAGTTTAACAACGAATAACTGCTACACCGTTTGACCGAACAGCATGAAAGTTGGCATGTATATGTATTTCTTCATGAAGAATGTTTATATCCACTTTGCATTTATTTTGATTCTACTGTAAGTTAATTATGCTACCATACAAAAAGCTCATTGCCATAGAACTCCGCTTCTGTTTGTTTAATCATTATATGTTTTAATATTTAACGGTAGATGGCGCGAATCTACATGTCTCTCTATCGAAAAATCATACCCCAACATCATGGTGGGGCCGTAGCAACGCACGCCGGGCTACGCTAGTAATCTATATACATACATATATACTGATTTTCATGAAATTTTGTGGGAAACTCTTGCATAGTCTGGAGAGTGTTCCTGTGAAGTTTGGTGTGTATCGGATCTGCATTTATCGAGCAATTGGTGGCTAAAATTTGAAGCATAGAAAGCTTAGAGACACATTTTAAAATCAATCAAGTCGCCTTTGTGAAATATATCAGATTCGTGTGATTTTTCAAAGCTATTTCAATTGGCTCGCAATCTACTATAATTAAACAGAGAACACCATCACGCACTAACATCAGGCCGGGAGCGTAGCAAAGCACGTCGGGCATGCTAGATATATACGAAGAATCTAAAGAAAAATAGTATATAACATTGATTAAAGCGATTTTTCTTATAGATTTTATATGGACAAAATGATTGATTTAATAAATCTTGAACTTTATTAACATAATATTAAAGTGTACTACATACTTTGATGATCTATTTTATATCAATTATCTTAACAATTATCTGTTCAATACATAAATATATAGTACAATAGTAGTTACTTGCTTACCAAGTATTCGATTTTAGTCTTATACTAAGTTGTAGTAGCAGCATCAGAAGCTAAATAAAATTGCAATGTCAATTTAAGTTAATTGCTGCTTTAGCAAACATATTAACCAGTCAATCGAAAGTTGGTTTCAAATAAAAAAATGTTAAAAAAAAATTAAGTCATATCTGTATGAGTTTAATTCTATAACCAACATGCACAAGATCACTTTACCCCTCTGAGCATATGATGGTGTTTATTGAGACCAACCCAGGGCGTATGCTTATTATGCAAAACAATAATTGCACCCTACACAACACCTGCACCAACAAAAAGAAATAACAATTTACAATAGAACCACCACTTTATAAAGGCAAAAATTGTAACTAAATTACATTATAAATTAACGTTAATTACAGTTTGCCTCAAGAATTCAATCACATTTTGTGGTTTATACGTGCTTACTTATTTTTCTTTTATTTTATTGAGTTATAAAACAAAATTTATGGTGTGGATTTAAGTGAAGTTTAAAAATTTAAACCGAACCAGTAAAACGATTTCAACCTCAAATAGCGTTAGACAACAAATAAAAATCAATTAATTTATTTAATATGTATTTTTCAGTTAGTTCAGTTTTTAATAGTATTATAGAAACCGATGGCAATTGATTTGTAACAGTAATACTCATTATCAGATCAATCGCTTCAGATATATACATGTAGATGTTTGAAAATCATTAACTTGATATTTTGTGTTTCCCATTTGATTTGACCATTTCCAAATTGACAAAATTGCTGCTATTACCATTGCTACTTCATTCGAATAACGATGAAACTGGCAACATTTCATTTAGATTTCATTGCAGATTTTGGTGTTTTACATAATTGAATTGTATTCAATATTATTTGACTGACTGACTGACTGACTTGGCTTGACTTGATTCGCCTTGTCTTGACTTGGTTTGTCTTAGTATGGCATGGCGTGTGCTCAGCATTGTATCGTGCTTTAATTGTTTCATTTGGTTTTATTTTTTTTTTCTAGATTATTTTCTTTATTTTTTGTTTTTTTTTCGTTTTGTTAGGTTTCCATTTTCAATTGTGGGTGCAAGATAAATGGTCTCACTTTAACGCCTACAACAATTTGATTTACAATAATTGACATCGAAAGCTGTTTCCATTAAGGCCTGCCTTAACATATACCGTTAATACTTACCTACTACAATAGTATATTAGAGTTGACGTTATATAAATCATAAGTCTGACGTAAGTCCTTGATTTGGTTTTGGTAAATTTACCATTAACTGGTTTATGTTTGCAAAGTTTATGTTAATCAATTAATACTTCCGCTTTGAGTGGGAGTAAGTGCAAAAAATGTGTTGAATTATTGTAATTCAGGAATATCTATTGAAAATTCAATTCATTTTAGATGGATTGAAATTTACACACACATGTATTCCTATATTCTTCAATAATATTTTATGACTCCTGTAGTAGTCGGATGAGCATGGAATGCTTTTTTTTTGCTAAGCAAACAAGGAAGTTTAAATCTTCAAAAGATACTTATAACCTGTGCCACGTATTGCCTTAAATCCCTTTGATTCCCTAAGGTACCACAAAAACATTCATTCTTAGGGAGGGATAATATTCTTATTTAATTAGGCTCCGTTGTTCGCTCGTACATACGAGCCTCACACATGATGTTTACATTTTCGGCAAAAAAAAATTACCAGACCTCTGTTGAATTTATTATTCCTGTGGATTGTAGGAATGCGATGCTTCGAACTGAGGACACCCATGATTTAGTTGATCCGGGCCTTCCACAACTTCTTGACAGAGACAACAGAAATGATCCACAGCGTGCCAATGGCAATTTGGGTAAATTCGAACCCTACGTTCCCAAATCGACGCTTAGCCCAGTCTTCAATAGTTGGGATGAGCTCTTGGATCCTCTGTGGCTCCATACTGCTCCACCTGTTTAACCGAATGTTTAGGTAAATGGTCCTAATCTATCTACTAATTGTCGTATTGGAAATCGGCTTGAAAGTATTGTACATCCGCCGTTTTGTCTGCAACTGTCCGATAGGCTCTGCAGATTCAAAGGTTAGCAGCACTGTGAGTAATCTTTACCATGTACCGCGAAGGTACAACTTGGTTGTCAGTTCCTCCGACCAGATAGGAGCTGCATAAAGCATTATGGTTTTACACATCGAACTTACTACCTTGTTTGCTGTCTGGGTCCACTTAGATTTGGGCGAATCCTAGCCAATTTTTTTGTATTGGCTGCTTTTTTGGCTGACTCACTTAAGTGGTACTTAAAGCATAGCAAGTGATCCAGAAGTACACCCACTCTCACTGATAGTTTTCCACCTTTTTTCTAGAGCTCATGAGAGCCAACTCGGCTTTATGTCTTCTGTTCTGTTACAATTTATATTCACAAATTTTCGAAAATACAAAAATTCTCTTTAAAATGTTAAATTTCAATGATTTTGTGGTCCTGGAAAGTACCAATGATTTACGTATTGCCAATTGAATGTCTTTTGGTATAATTGTTACACGCTTAGCATGAATGGCGTACAAGTTGGTATCTTCAAAGAGACCAACCAAATATGCTTCATTTGCTTCTTGGAGTGCCATCACAGTTGAGCTCTGGAATCACAAGTCAGTTTTGAAATCTTAAGCAATCTCAGAAACCAAACGCTGGAATGGCAACTTGCAGATCAACAACTCTGTGCTCTTCTGATAGCGACGAATGATAACGATGTGGGTTCATTGCGCCACCAGATGCTGGAACACTCTTGCGAACCGCCTTAGTTGCCAATTGCTTACGTGGGGCCTTGCCACCAGTTGACTCACAAAAGGCATAAAAATTGTCTAAAATTGAATTGTTTATCATAGTCCCCCATCATGAAGTGACTGAAAGAATTATATTGACCACGGTTAATTTTTTGTTGTTATCAATACTTTTATATAATTATAGAACCACAAATAAATATCCTTGATTCTAATTAACTACTCGTACTAACTATTCATCCTTATGCACATATGTATCTATTGTTTTTTGCATATTTATGCATTTGTTTTCACTACTATTACTACGAGTATTTATGTTTCAGTTCTTTCTACTTTCGCATATTTCATATTTAACATTAACCTCATACATATGTACGTGTACTTAAATGATATATCGTTTTTAAAATGGTATGAAAAAATTCTTAAGACTACATAAATCAAAAATACTGTAACAAAAATGAATGAATGAATGAATACTGAATGACTTGATGTTTTAATTATTGTACTTACTATTCGTATAACCCAAACCAATCATATGCAGTTGTCATTATCTTGAGAGCAATATATCTTATGGCGGCAACACACACACCCCTTTCAATAACCTTAAATGGTAAATTGTAACAAATTTTGACGCCTACTCAAACAAAGCAAATCAAATACCATATACCTACTCGTACCTACATATCAGGATACACTCGATGCAAGAATTTGTTTGTCCATAATTAGATCGCCGACATTCAAAAGCGATTAATCGTAAACGCAAATCAATAAAAATATATAGTGTGTGTGTGCAAAGCAATTACAATTGAGTAATTAAATCATATTTAATTATTCAAACCGAGACAACGAACAGCGAATGCAACACGACAGACGACAGACAATAGACAATAGACGAACGATAGAATGCAATCAAGAAAAAGAAACTTACCGGAACTGTATCATATTGTAATGTAATGTAATGTAATGTACATAGAAATGGATTGGATTGGACTGAGTTGGGTTGGGTTGGGCCCCGGACTTGATATGGCGTGGTGGAAGTGAAGAGTGATTGAAGGTATCGAAATTAAGCATATGAGAGAGTGGAATAATTGAGTGAACAAGATTAAAAGCTAGAAATATGTCACAATGTGTTTGGTTTTTGTTTGTTATTTGATTTGATTTGATCATACTAATTGTTGTTTTTTGTTGCAATTGTTATTATTGTTGTCAAGTCGCATGACAAAACCATTTTGCAAGAGAGTTCAAGTCTAGAGTGCATATCGAAAGCGATTGAAAGAAAAATAATGAAAAAAATCTACTCTAGAGGCTGCTGCTTTAAAAGTGGTTAGTGGTTCTTATTGTTGTTGTTGTTATTGTTGCTGTTTTTGTTGCTTAGAGCATATTATTATTATACATTAACAATATGTATATTATAATAATGCATTAGTTATGGTCGGTGGGTCGGTTGGTTGATCGATCTATTTGATCTGATCTCACTTAAATTAGTTATGTGAACTCTCACTTTCATGTAAAATAAAAAAATAATTTCTCGCATATGCAATTGACTAACTGACTTGTTGACTGACTGACTAAGTGACCGCCTTCAGTTGTGCTCGACAACTATAAAAATAGTAGCAGTTTTCTAATGAAATCAGTCTAGAACAAGAGTTCAAACATTGAACATTAGCCTTGTTGAGCTTTATTGTGATAGTAACAACAAAATTTCTAAAACCACCAACTTCATCAACATGAAAGTGAGTTTCAGTTCATCAAATAAGGATACTCCTGTGAAATCGGAATTAATTATTACAATATTCTTTACAGTTCGCCATTGCAGTCCTTTTCACTTTGGCTCTTGCCATGGGTGTCCAGTCATCGGTGATTCCATTGATCTCTCAGATTGCTGGTCACGGTCTATCATATACAGCAGTTTCTGGTCCAGCTGTTGTCTCACCATGGGGTGTACCACATTTGCCTGCCGCCGTCACTATTGGTGCCTGGCCACCAGCACATGCAGTACATGCTCCTGCTGTTATTGCCGCTCCAGCTCCAGTTGTCGCTCATGCTCCATCAGTAGTTGTTGCCCCACATGTAGCACATGAAGGTGTATACACCGCTCAGACACGTGGTGCTATTCATACTGCTCCATTGGCTGGTCACATTCAATCGGTTGCCTCGATTAATGCTGCTCCAGCACCAGGCACCATCTAAATTAGTGAAATCTTTATACGACTCTCCCACTTGATGAATTTTATCCTTGGACAACGCTAAGACTACATGAAACTGCCGAAAAATATGCATGATGATATGCAATACTTTTGTAATAATTACAGGGTACAATTTTACTATCAAAATTAACGCAAAACAACGCAACTATTTTTCTTAATTTATTCATAGAAAATTTTTGTAACAAAAGTGTATTTTTTTTAAAAAAAGCATAAGGACTTCCAATGATTTCATTAACTGTTTCATTTAAAGTAATTGTGAAATAAAGAAATACAAACAAAAATTAAATTAAAAAAAATTTTAAATTATTTAAACCAAGTGACAAAAACAAAGAACAAAAGAGACTGAGCTACTCATACAAAAATGTATATCAAATATTGCTCCGATTCATTCATCCATCCATACTTAGTAGTAAAAGAATAAGCTTCATATGCAAATAGAGGAATCGAAGAACTGTGGATGGGAGAAATACATACAAAGAGTCTAAGTCTATCTTCAGTTCTTCAAAAACTAAGAGACTAGATAGCTTGAAAATGGACGGACTCGATTCTTCCAAAGACTATTAAATTATATAGACTGGACAAATGGCTCTTTAAAAGAGAGCTCTCCTTCTTATTTTAAATTTTGGCATACCCGACAACAAATTGTGTATAATTTTGTTGTTACATATCACGATATAATTTAATAGACTGCACAATTTGTTGTCGGGAGAAACTAAGGATATGCAACAAAGAGAAAGCTCACTTTAAAAGAGGTATTTATCCAGTCTATATATTTTAATAGTCTTTGATTCTTCTATGCGTCACAAACATCACAACAAAATATTAATATAATAACAAAAATAATAATGGCCACTACACCATTACATAGGGCACATGACCATTTCCGGTGTAAAATTGATTACAGATGGTGACAGCAATTAAACAGGTTGGCACTATCGCTCAACAGCTGTTCAATGTTATTGTTTTGTTTTGTTTCCACTTGTTTGTAGCAATGTTGTTCACTTTTTCAATGCATAGTAGTGTTTTTATTCAAATTAACTATTTATTATTAAACAAAAGCTTTACAAAACATCGTGGCAAATGAAAAAAAACAATTCAAACCTAAACCGGAATATTTTTCTCTTCTTATCATTGACTTAGTATCATTGACATCTGCTATTGATATCAGTGCTTAGAAGAAGCATTCTTTTGTCACCTACTGCGAACAAGTTACTTACTACTCAATCATGCAACTCAATTGCAGCTAAAACAACACGATTATCGAGAGATAACAAAACTCAGAACATTTTTCCTATGGATGTAATATCTCAATGGTATGGATGTTAGCATGTAATTATTTAATAACTTAAACAATAGCTCATCGTAACCTGTAAGAAAGCTATGTATATCAATCAAGATTAAAAATGATATTATACTAGTATGTACTATGATATTTAGATCATTATCTGTTTATAGCCTACTGGTTTGAAGGTTGTTGCCAGCGAGTCGTATGTAGCTCACTGTACCGTCGTTTTTCTTCTGTGACCAGTGACCAGGTCACAGTATTTCAAACATAACACGAAGCACTCACTATTCTCTTCAGAAGCTTCGATTGAAAGCATTGAATGATTTCTATGCTAGAGTTAGCTGCTGTACCCCATAATTTGATGCCGTATGTACACATTGGTTTAATTATTGTGTTGTACAATAGAACTTTAGAGCGCAAACTGAGCTGGGACCCATGACTAAACTGCCAGTTCATTTTCTAGCTTTTCAGGACGAGTTGCTTCTTCTTTCTCTTAATGTGCTCCTGCCAGTTGAGCCTTCTGTTCAAAAGTAAGACCGAGATACTTAGCAATGGGCTTAATAGGGACATATTCGCTATTTAAGGCAACTGGAGGACAAGTGGTACGCCTAAGCGATTATCAGAGTTTACTGAGACCATCCATCCGATGCTAGAAACGCTGCATCGTCTGCATATATTTCAACCAGCAAATGCTTATCACCGTGAACCGGAAGATTTGCCGTATGGAGTGTGTACAGGATAGGACTCAATACACTAACCTGTGGAACTCCTGCTGCAATGCGTGGCAGCAAGTAAGAGTAGCTTATGTCGGAAAAAATATGTTTTGAGGTATTGCCCATTTGATGTAGTAAAATGATTTCTGTTTGATTTAAATTCAATGTTTTTTAAATTTCAAATACACTGAATCAATAATTTAATGGAAAAATAATAAATTTTAAAAATATACAAATACGATACCTGTATATTTATTATTATTATTTTGTACTTATAATTTTCTTCTAAAACTCATTTTGTGTATAAGAACTTCTTAAGTAAACTTAAGCGCTTTTGTTAAATCGAAAGATTTGTACTTGACATTCGTAAGTAGATATGTATATGTAAATTCTTCTGCTTAAATTGAGATGGTTGAACATCGTGAAATTGCTCTTTGTCATAAAAATTTATTTACACATAAGTACTTGTTTATATGCAGTACATTTTATTTTTATTAAAATATTTTTAATTTTAATTAAGCTTATTCAGTTAAAATATTTATGAAACAATGTAGGATGTTACCAAAAACTAACTCCACTTAAGAAGGTATTTTAACATGTGCATTACTATCTGAAAACAACTTAAGTTATCAAAATAAAATGATACTATTACTACATATGTTTTTAAAGCCGTATTTTTCAAAAATTATATCGACGAAATACATGTTTTGAAGCGGTTTATAATAATAATAATTTACCCAATTTTTGACATAAGCTACTCAGACTTGTTGACACAGAAATATAATGCACCATTGTGTTTAGCTTAACATCTCAAAGCCTATGAAAGATGCAATTGTATTTATAGCATGCTGTTAAATTGTAACAAAGCAACAACTTGTTGTTTAAATATTTTAACTTAGAAAAATTAACATCTTTCTTTCCTCTAATTCATTGTATGAGAAGTTCAATTCTACTTCTAAAATTGTATATTTATTTAAGACTAACAAGTATACAAGTATGTTATGTGAGGTTTATTAAATGTTTCCCTTTTTGTTTATGATGATGACCTATTTGTGTCAAAACAAAACACCAACTGGAATGGTTATAAAAATGTCAACGCTTAACGGGTTAATGTGATAAAAGTTAGGAAGTTTTGTTTTGTTTATTTAGGGTTTTTTGCTATCTCATATATGGAAAATATTTATATATGTATAATGCCATGACACCTACGAAAAATGTGTTAGCATATTTATGTAAATGAAGTTGAGTGTTTCATTTTAATTAAGTTAAATTTAGAGTAATGAGTTTCATATAAAATGTGATTACCAAACATATGGTACATGTACATACATATTAAAGAGTAAAACACATACATATTTGCTGACTTATGATGCTTTATGATGAACAAAGGACATCAAAGGCATGGGTTTGCTTAAGAAGTATGTTCGAGGGCGCAACATACCCGTAAAGATGTTTTGAAAGCGTAATTTAACATTTTTTTGTAACCGGAACGCGCAATAATTGTTCATTGCTCAAATACAAAATGCATTTAATAAAATAATTATGTTACACACAATACAAAGATGTAGGTCCCCTCCACCAACTCAACAACTCTAGCCAAGTTATTTGCCTGACACAAATTTCTTTTAACTCTCGAGCCATTCGCTCTAAAAACAACACCATTGCCACATCCATATAAATGCAACAAGGACTTTGTTTTACAATATTTTCATTTCAGAAAGTGTGGCTAAGACAAGGCGCGCTTTGAACCAAATTGTGACATGTGCTGTGCTTTTTACATTCCGGTCGAGAGACACACAAGAATGTAAGATATGGAATCTTGTGGTTATGTTTGATATTTATACGGCATGAACCCGTATCCTAACTTGGAGCTGTTGCTGATGATGATGACGACAATTGACTGAATGTGGCCCTCTAATACCAAATAATGCGGCCAGGACTAAAACCGGGCATTTAAATAACAACTCAACATAGAACATACTTGTATAATACTTACGACTACTCTTCAACTCGTTCAATTGCGTTGAGCTCAATTCACACCCATGTGGCGCATTCCTTTCTTGGTCGAAACACTACACTGGGGAATACGAGTATCTATTATGTATTGTACTACAATAGAATGGTTGTAATGAAACCACGCAATGCGTAGTCTGATGCTTTCGTTACGTTATTCACTCTTACATTTATTTAGATATCCAAAGCTTGGCAAGTGTTAATTGCCGCCGTCGGAAGTGGCATGAAAGCAAAAGCCATGTTCTTACGGGGTTTTAATTAATTTTTTTTTTTTGTCTCACCGAGTATTTCAAAACTTATGAATATTAAATTAATACAACATTTTTCATAGTCATTAAGAAATAACTTAAGGTTTCTACTAAAGAGACTTATCTTAATATTTGTCATACAATAAAGGAGACATAATATAAAAAAATCGTTAGTACTATGTTGAACTACAATATAAGACTTGTTTTATAAAAAAAAAACAGAAGATTAAGAAATCTGTCAAAATCTAACTGCTACCTATATAGACGACACAGCCTTACTATCTTCAAACAGTACTCCTATAGAAGCAACTGAATGCGTTCAAAGCCAACAAGACAAAAATAGAATGTAATTTAGAAAAATTCGTCAAGTGGAAGTCGGACTCGCGCACGAATGGCTCCGTACCACCGCACAAGGTTTAACACTAAGAATGCAAATTAATTGGACGTAAAGCTTGTACAACTGTCGGAAGTTATGTAAAATTAATTTGTTTGTTTTTTTGTAGCAAAAGTGAAATATTCAAACAGCGTATACTAGACTAAAAGTATACTACAAAAACATTAGCCAAAATGAGAAACAAATGAAAAAAACTTCACCCAGTTTATATTGGTGCGCACGTTTCTTGTATGGTAATCCCATTAATTATTTAACTTTATTTCATCGTTATACTGGAAATTGAATTAACCACTCTGTGAAAATTTTAACTGTCTACCTATTACGGTTCATGATATAGAGCCCACTGATGGATGGACGGACAGTGAAGGCTTTTGTAATAGAGCATGGAAAAAAGTGGAACATTAATGTTAACACTGAAGAATCTGTTCATGTTATACCCAATTTATTCAACATCCCAAAAAACAATACCGTTAAATACTTAGGCATACATCTTGACAAAGGGCTCACTTGGCGAACCATGGCTCATCTCAAACAACAATATTCATAGAGATCTACAAAGTTTAGCTCATATCCTTGTTAGACATTCACTTACTTAGAGAACTCATAGTTATACCAATTTTCACAATGCAATCTTTATAGAGTTAAGTTACATTCTTGAGACTTACACTACAGTAAATTCGTGATCTTTTTAACTTAAGTTATATTTACATACTTGTAATTGATTTACTTGATTGTTTACTGAAAAATGGTAAAAACCTTAAAACTAGTTAGTTATACTAAAACTTGGCACTAACTTAACTTCACTGTAACTAAACGGGTAAGGTTTTGGTACTAAATAGAACTGAGTACCAATTTGCAAGTAATCATTATATAATGCAATTTATTTCATACGTAAATTGCGATCAATAAAATTTGAATAGTACTGAACTATTTATTCTTGCGCTGGAAGCTACAATGGCACCTTCATGAAACCTGATATTAGAAAAATAAAATTGGGCTGAATATCGATTTGAATATTATAAGTTTATTGTCCAGTAAAAGTTGTGATTTCCGGTTTATGAGCGGATAAAGTATACAAATAGCAGTACATTAAATGTAAGTTTTTTGTCTAAGTGTAATCCTAGATATCTTAATTATTAATATTTAGATTAGCATTGGGTAAGTGTATACTTTTCCTACTTCTTGTTAAGTAGATCGCGCTAGTCTTGCCATTCCATTTTTTGTAATAAATATCCAGGACAGTCAAAGATTTTTGAAGGGTATTGTGTATATCTGTATACATGTTACCCTTACAGTAAAGCGCAGTGTCGTCTGCAAAAGTGGAAACAGTGCAGTTTTCAAGAATAGGTACATCATAGGTGTATACATTATACAAGATTGATCCCTGGGGTACCCCAGCAGTAATATTCTTAGTGTGCGATTGAATTCCACTTAACTCGACTAAAAACTATCTATGGGTGAGAAAACTTTGCACAATTTTGTAAGATAAGCAAACGTGTTTGTAATCATCAATTTGTGTATTAATCCGTCATGCCATTCAGTATCAAAAGCTGCTTGTATATACAAAGTAACCAAACCGATTTACTTCTTATCTTGCATATTCTGCTTAATAAAATGTTTAAGCTTAAGAAGAGGATTAAATGGAACACATATGGGACCTGAAACCAAATTGAGTTGTTGGTATAATAAAATGTGCTTCTAGATGCAAACTAAGCTTATGCCGTATGATTTTTTCGAATAATTTCGAGAAGCAGCACGGGACGGTAGTTTTCAGATGAGTCAGGTGGTTTCACTGGTTTTGGAATGGCTATGATTTTAGCAGTTTTCCACGATTTTGGGAACCGTCGAAGACAAATTTGGGCGCGGGCACAATGAGTTTACAAAGACTACAATGACTCATGTGTCAACCATTTCGGCCGATAACTCTAGCTTGACGAAACCTAATGAAACTCACGACAACGCTCATGAAATCGTAGGGCTGTGGAGCTTAATTAATTCTGTTATACAATATGTATGTTTTATACTTTGAAAATTTATTTACTGTCTTAGATATTAAGAAGATAGATTGAAAATAAATATTAATCAAAAAAAAAAAAAATCAGACTGAGGAATCGAAGAAATTTTCAAACAGAACATACCACATGTAAGCCAATTTAGATAAGCTAATCTTTTTGAATGCAATAGCGGAGTGAAACAAGGATGCACACTGTCGCCCTTGCTCTTTATTGCCGTTCTTGATTTGGTATTTGAAGCAGCTGAATTGAATAGTTTTGGAATCAATGGAAATTTAACCGTAAACTAGGAGATCTAGAATATGCGGATAATATTGCACTATTTTCTTCCCATCATTCGGACCTTCAAACCCAGTTAGATACACTCGCCACAGAAGCCTCAAAAATTGGTCTTAAAATCAACTGCGCAAAAAAAAAAATTACATCATCCAGATGAGCACTGGACGATTTAGACTGCAGAATTCGTTAAGGCAGAGCTGCCTTTGGACAATTAAAAAGATTCTGGCGAGAACCGAATATCCAGCGAAAAACCAAAATACGAGTCTTCAATGCATGCATAAAGTCGGTTTTGTTATACGGTTGTGAGACATGGTTCATTACTAGTATCATTATCAAGAAGCTCCAAACATTTGTTAATCGATGTCTCAGAAGCGTATTACGTATATGGTGGCCCCGAACCATTAGCAATGTGCGCCTTTGGGAACTTTGGGAACAAAAACCAATCGAGATTGAAATTCGCAAGCGCAAATACGGTTGGTTGGGTCACACGCTGCGTAAAGATTATGATGAGATACACATGCACTTCTGGAATGGAACCCACAAGCAATCGATCCAGAGGCAGACCTAAAATGACCAGGCTCAGGATGCTCAACCGGGAGACCGGGAAATCTATCATCGAGCTACGAGCAATGTCGCGAAACAGAGAGCATTGGAAATCCTTTGTTAATAACTTATGTTTATAATTTGTTTAAATTATGAATATGTCCCTAATAATAATAATAATCAAAATATTTGTTCAACCGATTCAATTTCCTTTTGAGTATAAATATGTTATAATATTTATTACCATTTCATAATATTTTTTATTCGTTTGAATATATTAAGAATTATCGTAAAAAGTATATCAAGTTTTTGTCCGATCATTCTTTTTATAATAATTATTGCGTATTTTATATAAATACATATATATTTACTTCTGTAAAATCTAAATTGAATATATTAAGTCACATAGATAATCTTTATACGTTTATAAACTAAGATGAAGGACTACCACTTTCAGTAATCGGGGAACTATAATTTTGAAAAATAATATTTTTACTAATTTGCTAGAGTCTGTATAACAAAAATCCATGTCCAAATTTAGCTTAAAATTAAACTCAGAGATTAATTTTGATATACCTTTATTTCGTTTTGTTTTTCTTTAGTTCCTATAGAATATTTTTCATTGATTAATATTTTTGAAGATTAAGGTGCGTTAATGCATAGTTTTTCTTAATGTACTATACCAAATTTGAGGGGTCAAAATAAAAGTTGATGTGACCAATGAGTTCAATCAACTTAATTGCAAAGTTCATTTGAACTTGGTTTCTGAGAAAAAACGAATATAACAGATATTACTATTTTCAACAGGATTGGCCAGACAATCTTTCAAATCACCTTCTTCTTTTCCCACTGGTATCATCAAATAGATATACCATAAAACCTGTTGCTAAGGTAATTGACTGAGATTAACCAAGATAATTTGTTTTATTAACTTTCTTGTTGATTTTGGCATTTTGATTTATGTGGTCTAATTTTTCGATTTATCTTTATGTAGTGGCTTATATCTAGTCTATACTAACCCCACTTTCGATTTTATATTCTCCTTTTTTATCAACTCCGTTAATTGATTGCGGCGGAGCAATGTTGTTGCTGTTATCCCAGCAGGTATTACTTGATGCAACTATTGGTAATGCTTCGATTTGTAGTTGTTGCAATGCAGTTCACCGGACGTGAGCTTGTTAGTTGTTGTCAATGCTAATGAAGAGTAAATCAGCCTGGTTGTAGCTACAGTTGTTATAATTTGCAGATGGAAAAAAGGCAGAGGAAAGAAGTTTACTTCTGTTTGAACTGGTTAAGCAAGCAGTTGACGCTTTATTTTTTGGTGCGGAAACATTGTCCAATGAACTCGGACTCAATGTTTGTCTAATGGGGATATTGGATAACACGAGGACATTGGCACCATTTAGACATGATGCCGCAAAGGACAAAGCCTGGATTTGTATACTGTATTTATCGTATATATAATATGTTTCTTATTTATTTTATTTTGATAGTCCGACACAGATTTGTACGATTATATATACACTTACTTAAAAGTCTTTGTCTCTGTGTTAAGGTAAATTTTTAAATTATTTATACTATTAAATACTGAAAAACATCTATAAGTGATGCTAATTGGAAAGGACGTCCACCTCTATTTAAATCACTAATTCGATATGCTTACCATGTCGAATCATTGTATATTACATATTTGGGAAATGAGTAAAGCTTTTAATATAATTCAATGTAGTGTTGATTGTCTTTTTTGGGGTTGTTAACTTTGGTAATATTTACGCCACGAAAAGAAAAACAAAGAAGTCCTTTTGGAGACACACCTAACATTTATGGTTCCTTTATATGTACGAGTATTTTCAAGTACACAATGCTTATAAGATGAGAGGTGTTCTCCATAAAAAACGTCAAATATAGCAAAAAGAAACAATTTACCTTGTCCGTCTTGAAACTGTTTCCCAAATGGTTAACACAAAATGCTGATTTCTTTAACATTAAAAATCTTCCCTCATTGGATTGGTTTTTGGGGATATCTATGTATATTCTTGTCTCATGCAAAACAAATTTATGCCCGATTAGTTAAGCTACGGATGACACCAAAATTATTATTATTTTTATTTTTTATTCTTGTAATATATAATATAAAATCTATCTATCCCACGCCACTTTGCATGCAATACAAACATAGAACCAACTTTGCGGCTATAGACCTAACATCATCAGCCACATATACTAAGTATACACTATAAAGTTATATTAACGACTTATAGCATAGGGTTGAACAGTTAAGATATATTAGCGCTAACTTACTACTAATAATATAAAGTCACATTACCCAAAAATAAAGCAAATTATATTAAGTTAATCGGTTAATAGAGTGCTTAGTTAAGTTAAGATGAGTCAAAATATTATATATATATATACGTTGAAGTCTAGTCCTGCACTTTTCTGATTCTTCCCCCTATCCTTTGTAGCTATTGTTCATATTAAAAATAACTAGGTTATCTCTCTAATATATAAAAATCTTGTTTCACGGTGTTAGTGTATGAACTCCTCCGAAACGGCACGACCAATTTTATGAATATTATTTTTGTATATTTGGTAGATATGAGAATATGGTATCATAAGGTATTTTTCATCCTCCTACCCCCACTCCCCATTTTTTAATCACGATATCTTCATTTGCCTCATGTTTCTGAACGCATCACTTGCGTACGGCTACACTAATTTTGATGACATTTTCTGGAAAGCTCTAGCATAGTCTGGAGAGTGTTGGTTTGGATCGGAGTCGCAGCTGTCGAGAAATTAGTGAATAAAATTCAAATATATAAAGCTTAGAGACAAATTTTAAAATCAATCAAGTCTGATTTTCCAAATTAATTCAATTGCTGCGCAATGTACTACAATTAAACAGAGAACAGCATCACGCACTAACATCACGTCGAGAGCGTAGCAAAGCACGCCGGGTATACAAGTAATTTATAATTATAATCTTAGTTCTAATAAAGAAATTAAATAAACAATAAGATACCAGGTCGTAGTATAAGCTGTAAGATTGACACAAAACGCTGCAAATAGTTGGTGTTACAGGTCACAACAATGAATCTGAGGACGCTGAGCACGTAGATTTCTAATGTGCACGGTTTCCTATTCCAGTATGCTATCCACATTCCGCCCTATGCACTAACTAAAGTGCGGCACTATATTATAAATTTAATTGTAATGTAGTGTCAAGGAATGTATATATATCCACATGAACTAGAAAGTACGTTGGAGTTCATGTTAGCATCTTCAGCCAACTGGAACCTAATTTGAAAGCGTGTGAAAGCTATCCAGCTAGAGCTGCGTCGTCTAGAGAAGGCTACACGAAATTTGCAGACGTTGTAGAAGAAAGCGAAGTAATATCTAGCAACAGTTCCATGCGATCCAGCAAAGAAAAACAGATCACAACATATATAGGGAAAAAATTCTTTGTAAACCGAGGTTGAACATTCAAATTTAAGCTACCAAGATGGGGAAAAAGATACTGCCTAATTTGTGCAAGAACGTGACAACAAGAGTTGTTCTACGACTGAATAACCTAAGACGACTTTGGTAAGATGGAAGGTTCAGTTTTGGAACCCAGTGCAAAAAGTAAGAATTGTTTTTGAACGGATTCAATACTATCACTATACTTTTTCAACTGTGGGTAGAACTTAAATTCTCGAATGACTCCTGGAAGAGGGTGAATCAAAGTTCGCATTTACAAGAAAAGTTGAGACTGTATATCGAGCTTTTAGAATCAATCGATTAATTTTTAACAAATATAACTCTTTGATATTTGAAATTTTTTTATACAAATTTTATAAAATATATATTACCATTTTTTTATGCAGTTGTGGTTAAATAAACTCATTGTCTTTCATCTAAGCTTTCAATTTCAGACGGATTCAAATACTGTGGTACTTTTCTGGCAAAATCCATAAACATGGTCTGGTCTAATCATAATTAATTAAATATTATTATTTCCCATAATTGTCATCAGATTGTCTTAGTAAATAAAATCTTTCACATATTCTCCTGACCAGAGATAATACTCGTGCTAATGACGATGCCGCGTGATGATTGTCAACAGCAACAAAAACAACCCTTTTGGTAAATTTCTTTTCTCATAAAGAGATCATGTTTCATTGGGATTTTCAATATGTTTGTATTGTAAAATGAAATAAGAAAAAAAAAAAACTAATAATTTCAAGAAAATCATCATCATTTTGTATGAAATCATCAGAAACAACAACAATCCACACAATACTGATTCACCGAAAGAGATAAATAATATCATTATCAATAGGGAACAACAATACCTAAGCAGTATAACTGATGTATATGGTATGTTATACTATTATATAGTAGGTAGGTATATCTGTATGGTAAGTATAATGATTATGATTATTTGGAAAATTTTGTTAGAAGATGAAGAAAAATGAATAGTATAAGTATATTGTAAATGCGGCGTTACGGGGGGCTGAATGCTGATAAGCAAACAAAATAGTAAATGATGAGTAGGAATAGGAATAGGCAGGACAGATAGTATAACTATTGTATTTATATAGAGTAGAGTTAGCAACAGACTAAAGACAATAGCAACAACAACATCATTTATAGATACAGATACTTTTAAACCATAATACGAGGGTGGCAAAGAAGAATATAGTTGATAATTTTTACATACATCGATGTCGTGTCAAAACCGAATGCATCCTCGTGACGAATCGCATTTAGTTCGTTCGTTAGTGACTTTGCCTTTGGTCTTTTGGAGTTTTTGAATTCAATTCACTTTGTGCATGATAGAAGTGCGAACATGTTCGAAAAGCGGCACGCGACTAAGGAAATCCAACGGAAATCTAACGGTTCATTGTGATAACTTTCTTCCACATAAACAAAATAACATTTGAATTGATAATAAAAAAGCAAGTGTATATAAGTGATAGTATATAATTCTGTGTTAGATATAATATTTTTTGAAATGTAAATCGAAAATCCTAAAAATAAAGCATTACGAATACGCCGCGTTAAACCACAAAAACTAAAATTCTTCGAAATTATTTTGATATCATTCTTATTATTACTATAACATTAACATCCTCATCATCATCATACTTATCCTTTCACTCATCCTTTGTTGCTTACGCTTGCCTATTTTCTCAAAAATTTCTTTGCCGGCCTCACTTGAGGGGGAGCAACAACATCAAGTCTAATTGCCATAACGCAGTCAGTCATTGTCAGTCGTATTTTGACTTTGGTGCGCGATGGTCGCATTTAGCGGTGAATGAAATTTGAGAGAATTAATACTTGAATATTGCGTGTGCACCGAAACGAGAAAGAAAAAAGAACTAACAAAACCACAACCAACAGGACAGGACGCACCTTAAAAACTATATAGTAAAACAAGCCTTTGATAGTAAACAAAACAAAATAGCACCGAAAACTAAAATAGTATAGAATTTCCAAATGAAAAACATTTTTATAAATTTAAAATTGTGTACATACATATGTTGTTTATAATAAAGTATGCTGTGCTGATCTTGATGATAATGATTTGTAATTTAATCTACAAAGTTTAATGACAGCAAAAAAAAATGCTTGAATGTGACCCACCAATGATACTCATAGTAACGTATCTCGCTACCGGTTTGCGTGTTTTCATAGTTACTATTGTTCAAGTACTTACATATAAAGAAAATTCACACATAACAAATATCTATCTAAAGCTATTCTAGTTAACCTGTCAAAGCGGATCGTGTGAGAAGTAGTTTTGGATTAGTGAAACTATGCTTGAGTTTGAGTTTAAGTACGTACTCATCATCATCATCATCATCATTATCATCATTATCAACAACAACATTATCATAGTACTCTCTGTCTGACACTTAACGTTTCTATGCAACTACAAGTACTTAGTACAATATATGGCTCAGATTCATTTGGATTACAGAAAAGACGAATATAAAGTACTACTGTGTCAAAGTGAACAAAAGCGTGTTGAACAAAATTTACACTCTGGCGGTACTTTGCATGTCTGTCCTTTCATTGTCCGACCATCCACCCATCCATCCATTTATTTATACTCTTATCACGCTTTAAATTACTATCTTTTGTTTTAGTTTTCATTTTCCTCAATTGCGACGTCTCGTCTACGACAATATTCTTGTCTATTTTCAATTTTTATCACACCTGCTGTGTTTCAAATAAGTAGTCAGCATACATAGTACAATAACTACACGTACTACTACATATCTATGTATCTTTGTTGTCTCTCTATGTGACTATAGTATGTGTATGTGAGCTCCAGTTAAACTATTCAACATGTTATTTAATTTGACTTCAATTAATTTGAATACAGTTCAGTTATTAAATGAAGACGTGCGCGTGAGGTGAGCTCTTTTATTATTGCTCTTCCATCAAGATTCTTTTCAATATTTTCTAAGTTCAAGTACTATTGATTTCATTTGATTTGATTGAATTCATTGTATTGTAAGTTGAGATAACACGTTCAAGGTTCATGAACTGATTAAACAAAATTAATTCAGTTTACTTATTTGTATTTGAATATAATTTCAAGTTTTCAACTTTATTTGAAATAATCCCTTAGTTGCAATTTAGAAATTTATAGAATTGAATTCTTACAAATGTAATATTAAAGGTCACGAAATACTTTATCATCGGTTTGATTAAAAACGAAATACGTTTCCCTTTCACTAGTACATGTATCTATATAGCATATCAACAATATAAAAATACAATAACCTGGGTCAACAAAGCTTAAATAATGCAAAAATGGAGACTCTCTGCATTTTAAATACCTTGAAATGTGTATATACAAATGGTATGGATTTTACAAAGGCAAATGTTCAGCTTAAAAAGTTTTGACAAAGACAGATGAATGGATGCACATCTTGCCAACTTACCACAAGTACAAGAGATGCATCAGTTCTCCAATGCACGTTTATATGCGTAACAAAAGACTACATGTTATATATTACATGAGTATTTGAGTATATTATTGAGTGATGATATCATTGTTCACACTAAAAGTGTAGGGTACAAAACTAATATTGAGAATAATTTCCAAAATTTAAGGGCTTAATTAAATTGAACTTAGAAACATGAAAGAACACAAATATAATACTATATATGGTATAGAGTACACCGTGATGCCTTCAATGATAATATTGTATTCGCACTAAGCTTAAAGAATTAATTAATGAACAACTACACAAATATTTTTGGAAGTTTTCACCATCCAATAAGACAGTACTGAATTTCATTAAAAGGCTTTACAGTATGTCAATTTAACAACTTATACACTTACCATATGTCTATTTTTATACAATTCTCTGTGTTTTGTTTTTTCGCACATTTATTGATAAAAATGTATTATATTGTATTGTATTGTCATTTATCTGTAAAACTGTGATCACTGTAATTAGTACATTGTAGTGATGTGATAAAGTGGAGCAAAACAAAGTTGTGGTTCGAAAAGAAAATAGAAAACATAACAGACATAATGTACTACTATGTATTCTTGTGTTGGCGTTCCAATAAAACTATGAAAAAAGCCACAACACAATAACAATAACAAACAAACAAAAATACTATTATAAGATATAAAAACAAAAAAAGTGTGTGAATGTGTCAACAATGAAGAAAAGTGTAAAAACATATACATAACAAATAAAACGACAACAATCAACAATATCAATTTACAACAAATTATAAATATAAGCAAACAATTCCATTAAGTTTAGTAATTGGTTACATGCTACTTATGTTATATTATCTTATATCTACAAGAAATATCATAATAAACAAAGAAAACAACAATTAAAATAAAGCCAAACATGGCTTACCACAAATTTAATATCTCCAAATGGATATTTAGTGTCATCATTATATTTATGGCACATTTACACTATAAACAAAACAGTTGTACAGGTGAGCATCAAGAAAATATTGTACTTCATATGAGATAAATATGTTGCTCTTTACATCATTATTATTTATTTCACCTATGCTTTCCTATTCTTCATTGGCATTTCTTAAATATACAAATTTAAAAGATCTGAATAAAGAAAAGTTTCTAAATACAAAAAAAAAAATAAAAAAAAGTGTTTTTTCAATGATCATGTCATGGCATGTCATTAGATTTTAGTTATTTGTAACAATGTTTTGAAACTACCGTCTTAAAATATCCTTACTACTACCAGGTGATCCCACAAATAATAGTAGAAATTAAATTTACTAAAATCATTTTGTAATTCAATGGGGGCAAATTGATGTAGAAAATATATAGTTCTTAGGAGGAGTTTCAAATGACTTTAGGCTGGCATTATTGGGATAAGCCTTAATCAGCTGATTAATGGATGTGTGTTTGTAACTTCAATATTGATAGGAATTTTTTTTTATGTGTTAGGATTGTCATCTTATATTATTAAATGACTCATACAATTGTATAATATGTACACTGATCAATGCTTTTCCAGGGATTTTATATATCTTCTAGGTAATATCCGAGACATTGATTACGGGAAAAATAATAGTTTAATCGTAACAGCTCTAGTTGTTATACTCTTCACGGAAGTGAATAGTATTATAAGTTTGTCATGAAGTTTGTAACACACAGAAGGAGACATCGTAGACCACATAAAGTATATATATTAGTGATCAGCTCTATGAGACGAGATGATTAAGCTATGTCCGTCTGTCCGTCTGTACCAAATCTAGTCCCTCAGTTTTTGAGCTAGAGAGCTGAAATTCTGCACATGGGTTTCTTTTTACCATACGCAGTTCATTTGTCGGAATCAAACGAATCGGATCACTAGGGGGTAACCCCATACAAACCCCCCTTTAAATTAAAGTTCTTATTAGAAAAAGTTTTTTGTTTTTGACGTATCGAACTGAAATTTGGGTACTATAAGTTTCTGATCTATATCCAATAACCATATAAATTTTATGGCTCTAGGGTTACCAGGAGGGGTACCTCCCATACAAACTCACATTAAATGACAAACTTATAAAGAGTATAAATACAATAAAAATACAATGCAACTCAAACTGTGTTCTTTGTTGATACTCAAAATGTAGTTGGATGCAACCCAGAGGAGCGTGAAGGGTATTACATCTTTGGCATAGCCAATGATAGCCTTCTTTCTGGTTTATTTATTAAAAATTACAATTTTCTTTAAAAATACCCATTTTTCATTTATTTTTTCATTTATACAAGGCGGTGAAATGTTCTTATGTGTTATTTTCGTGAATGAGTAACGCCAGGTAGATCTCTTTGCAAACTCCAACAGTAGTCAGCCATCATATGAGCATCCCACCTTCACTGATAATACTCTTCCTTAGTACGTATGTATGTCTTGGGGAAATCATTCATCCTGCTCTTTGCTGAAATTACCAAGATTTTCTGGAAATTTATCTAAGTGAGAGTGCCAGTACACGTACACGTACTTTGATACTCATGTTGCATCCAAGTTGCTGGAAATGAGACAAACTCATAAATTCTCAAAGGCTTATATGGCAGCTTTATCATATATGTATCTAGATATACAAACAGCTTTTTAAAGAATGCCTAAATTCTTAAAATAAACTTGAGCCAACTTAAAAAACACATTAAGCACTTATAGCAAGTTGAGATAAACAAATATAACTAAGTAGTAAATAGTCAGATAAAGATATGAAGTTAGTTTTATGAGTAAAGAAGAGCAGTTCATCGGCCCTACAATAATTTCAAAAGGAATCATAATCATACAATATATCTAGCAGCATAACTAGCAGCATAGCAATAAGTTTTCTTTAGTTTTCGTTATGTTTTCGGTAATGTCTGACATAACTGTAACAAAAGTAATAAAAGCAATAAATACACGGTTGTGTATGGAATGCCAATTGGAAGCATTTGCCGCCCGGCGGAGCAGGTGTCATCTACCACAGAGCACAAATAAACTTGTTTATTGGTGGGACTGACAGAAAATTAAGCCGCACCGTTGTCTTTGTGTTTGAGGTTTTATTACGCTAAACATGACCGATTGCTGACATGGACACACCCATTAAGAGACAAGCAATTCATATAAAAAGTATTCATATATTTTCGGGGTTGACCGAAGCAGACGCCCTCATGGTTGTCATTATTGTGGTTCTGACTGACCTTACAATTTAAAATGCCATACATCCATTCATCGAATATTTACTTATAATTAAATATTTGCATGTGTTTCGATGTAGTAAGTGCGATGAGTTCAATGTGCACACATATTTTCTTACAAAGTATTCACATCTTATCAATTGCTGTTTGCTTTAAAGATATCGAAAGAAAAATATAAACCTTTCTTCTGCTTTGACTGCTCCCTTAAATGAAATAAATACGAAATCAATTAAATCAACATAAACTTTCAAAATAAGCTGATATATGCCTCAAAATAATGCAATCTTAGTAACTGCAGACACCATATGTCACAGTGTCTTTCAAGGCTAAACTTATATTTTTATATCTTACTGAAACTTTAAATTATATTGTAGTTCAATGCCCCATAATTCAATTCAATGAATCCTTTTCCTTTTTTTGCTGTATGATAAAGTCAAGATCTCTTGTGTTGTATTAAAACTACAAATGGTCTTGACTGCCATCAACATTGAAGACTTCACATTTACATTATGTATTGTCTGTTATTATGTAGATTGTATTATATGTACTTACTTTGTACTTATGTATATTGGTGTTCTTGGCATCTATTCCTCATTGTTTATGTTTATACATAGTTTAAATTGAAAATGTATTCTTATATTTTTAATAGAAATAAAAATAGGATACAACCTTAACATTATTATAGAAATTTATAATACTTATATTGTACAAGCATTTCATACAATTTTAATCAAACATTATATATATGTAGAAACCTTGAAGGTTTAAAAATATTGGTGGATTGAAGTTTGAAATCTTTATCGCACAATTAAAGAAGTTATCCATACAACTACTATAATGTTTAAGATGATTTATGTATATAGCAGATAGAGTGATCTAGTTTTATGAAAGCTTAACTTCAAAATATTATTCGTATATTGTTCTGATGATTCTTAGTTATGGCACCCTTTTTAAAATTTGCTTCTAAGCAACTTACAATAAAAAATATTGGTTTACAATCTTTACTTTTAAGATACTTAAATAGAAATCAAAAGAAGGAATAATGATTTCAACTCATAAATACTATATACTTATTATAAAACCAGAAAGAAAGTTATATTTGGTTATGCCCAAGTTGTAATACCCCTGCAGTATGCTTGGTGGCAATACTCCCCGTTTCGATAGTACAATAATTCACTTTCCCCTTTTCTTATTACCTGGTGACTAGTGAATTCACTAGTCGCAGGTTATGCAGAGGTGAACAAGTAAGTGTGCGTTTCCATAGTAAGTCAGCAGCCCCTTTTCGCATTTTTGATGGCTATTGAATTCATTAGTCGTAGCAAATGCAGGCGTTGGCATTGACTGATGACATGACTGGTGAACGGTAATATAGGCGTTTGGATTTGATCCCTTCCAATGACATCGCCATTTTAAATTCACCAGGAGATAGTTGGAACTAGTACTGGTTCCAGAGGAACTAGCCACGAACAGTTTTGGACCAGTGATTCATACTTCAGGGACTCTTCAGGCTCCTGTGAATGAGCATATGAGAAATATTATATTATGGATTTGACTTAAGTTTAGGGTATTCATTACAATACACCGATAGTCTCATGTAGATGGAGCTAAATATGTGGCAACGTATCATGTGGCCAATTGCTCTTTGACCGTGTACTCGTACATATGACCATACATCGTGAGTGCATGTTCTTGCTTCGGCAGAACATATACTAAAATTGGAACATCGTGAGTGCATCACCATGCATGCATGACCCTCCTGTGATTGAACATACATTATTGATCTAACTTATATTTAGGACAGAGTCAGTATTCATACTGCATTTCAACACTGAGACCGAAAGCATTACGATCCAGTAACCCTAGGAAATTTACATGGTTGATAAATATAGGTCAGACATTTATAGTGATAGTATAGTATAGTAATTTAAGTTCCATAAGGAAAAACAAAAAGTTTTTCTAATAAACATTCATTTTAATTTGAATTTGGGTTTGTATGAGTGGTCCGATTCGGCTGATTCCGAGAAATGTGCAGCGTAAGGTAAAAAGAAAAATTTTATATCTCTAGCTCAAAAACTGAGGGACTAGTTTGCATGCATCTTAATCAACTAATCTTAATCAACTAATCAACTCGTCTCATCAAGCTAATCAAGAATATATGTACTTTCTCCAATGTATCCTTCTGTTTGTTCCAAACTTCTTGACACATTTATGATACTATTCACTGCGTGAAGAGTATAGTTATATACTCTAAGGACCCTCCGAAGAATCCTTTAATTTTGAATGAAGAGTATAAAAGCACAAAATAAGTATTAGTAAAAGATTCAAATTTTATTTACCAATTTTGTTCATATGGTGACTATATCTTCTTTTGATCTGAGATTATATAACACATAACCATTCTAAATATTGTAAAATCTTGATCTTCGGAACTAGGGGCTATTGCTCATAAACCGAAAACAACAAATAAACGATGAGGCAACATTGATTTTTATGAACTCCAGAACATTTCCTATCATACAATTTCACTATACATTAAAATTTATAATAAAAAGTGATTGAAATCGCAAAACAATAATATTTCTTAATGATTTGAACTAAACCTCAGACATAGTACACAAATTGAATGGTGAAAGAGAACCAGACTGGCGCAAACGGGCAACAATTTGTGCGCCAATAATGCAACAGGAATAAAAACGGAAATTTAATAAAGGTTCTTTGTAAAGTACAAGAGCAGAAATCAAGAACAAGCGGAAACAAAAACATCAACCAGGAAGGAGATATAAAGAAATAAGTCTGCGTTTTTAATGTAAAAATGCAAGAACAAAATCTAAAATTTCAGCCAAGTTAAACAACAGACAACAATGACAAAGTGGCGTATGAGTAATGTTAGGTGAAGTAAAGAGAAATACCCATTTATTCCCCACAAACACTCACATATCCCATGATGCTGTGCTGGCAAAGATAAAGTTTTTCTTAGTGTATATTTTATATGTACAAAATAAAAGGATGCTATAAACAGAAACAAGCCGTTGAGTGAGTCATGCTTAGTGAGTAATTCCTTGAATGCGTATCTACATAATATAGATAGTTATACAAGTTTATATCGATAATATTGACTTTAAGCAAACAAACCCGAATAGAATGACCTTATTTTATAGTCAATCAAGCGAAATAAGGAAGTGATCAGATCAAACCTGTCGAAAGGCAATTAAAATCTACCGATTAATTAGTCGCCATCAGTTGTCAGCATTCAACGGATAGTTTGAACACACCTTATTCCTATCATTTGGACCGTTGACAACCAACGTTACAATTACTATTGCAACTCAAGTTCAGGTACTCCGCCTTATTGTGCCATAGAAGCAGCAGCAGCTGCTATACCAAGTTGACGTTCAGTTTATACTGCTATTGTATTCTAGTAACCAACCACCGTCACTAAGTCTATTCAACAACATTATTCTGAGCAGCACCATCTCGTCCTTGTCACATTTCGCTGTCATTTCAATTAAACAAAAGTCAATATGTTACGCGCCACATGCGATAATGTGTCTTTATTCTGTCACAAGTCAACTTTGCTTCGTTGACTGACTGATATCTAAGACCCCGAACCTCTTCATCCTTCTGGGCGTGTTCCAATGTCATTTTATCTTCGTCCACTTTTTAATGTGCTGCGCTGTGTTTTTAATTGTCACGTTGCCTGTTGAAAAATTATCCCATAAACTTACTTGGGCGCTTTATTCCTTCAATTATACTCGTAATAGTAGTATGAGTAGATTACATGTTATCCTGCTTCTGGTTAATGCTTGGCTGTTTGTCTTGCAGGATATGAGCGATGCATAAGTGAATGCCTAAATCATTCCCTTGTTGTTGCTATTGCGACCACATGTAATGTATTTTGTTCACTGTGGTTAAGGTCAAACTCCATTGTCATTTGCTCCATATTTACTCATTAATAAAGCGCCAAGGTAAACAAATTTTCCCAGCCCCCATAATTTTATACTTTTAATTTGTTTGTTGTAAAACAACATGCATTTCAAATATTAATGCTTTGCCCAACAATAAAGAACGTTCCAATCCATGGGTTCATAAACTGTAGTCCGTGTTCATAGCCGAGCGACCGTTTGCTCAATATTTTTTGGCAGGCACAACCATATATTTAGGATTAGAGGCACACTTTGGTAGGCTGTGGCCGTTTTTTTTTTTTTAGGGAGATCTATCGGACAGGGAGCTGAATCGATTATTGGGTGGCCCCGGGGCCATCTTATCTAACCAAGACTAATATAGAATTAGTTAGTTTTATATATTTTTACGAAAAGAACAAAATAGAACTGTAGAGTTTTGTCTCAGTGAACGTTAAAAAAGAAGTGAAAAAGAAAGAAAACACTGAAACTGATAAGAACTATTTTTATATTCTTTACTAGTTGACCCGGCAGTTGTTTCAATAATTCGATACAATGAGTGGCTTTTACATGATGCGTGCACAAACACTTTGATAGATTACATACTATTAAGCATTCATTTCCAAGAACCACTCTTCATCCTTCAAATAAAGAAAAACTGCATTCATAGATCCAATTGAAAAGAAGTCACACCCTTTTGTTGTAAACCGGGATGGTTAAGGTTTTTAAAAGATTCGTTATATTACTTGCTTTTATACCTGTCAAACTCCCTAAAAATTTATGTTTTCTTGTTCACCAAACACATAGAAAGTTGGACATATGAATTCACACAATTTCTATTCGGTTATAGAAAAAAAAAAATATAACAAAACAATCATAAATTTTAAGTAAATTAAAGCAGCTACTTCTTCAACTCTGATTTTGATAAACCAGCTGCGTACCATAATAAAGCACGACTCTACCAAACTTTATCTTGTTAGCTTAGAACCTGAGAGCATTGCATGCATATGCACGGATGGATAGAAGGACGAAGGCTTAATCATTCTGCTCTTAACGCTGATCACGGCTATGCATGGTAATAATATATTTGTTGTGAAAAGGAGGCACGTAAATCAATATAGGTCGGTATATTGCCCAAGGATTATACAAGTTTAAGAACCACTGTTCTAGTCTAATACGTGCTAACATAATTAGTAGCACTTGGATTTATGGATCTATGTGACAGTTTTTTCTATTTAATAAATATGAGCCTTACAAGCAAGGACTCTGTTTCTTCAGGTTCAATTTACAATAATAAACAAATTTGTATATAGTATTATTTGATGAATAATAGTTCATAATCATACAGTTAACATACGTGTATATACTTATATCTTTGTTTTGATAAGAACTCCATATCTATGATAAAACAATAAAAACTCTCCATCTCCAACTCTTTTTCCTTTAGGAACATCACATTTAATAATATGAATTTTTACACATACAATTATCATTGGGTATACTCGAGCATACTATATAAATAATGAAAAATATTTACGCAAATTATATTCTTTAAATCACTAGTAGTCAAGGGCTACCCTTTTTTGACGGAGAGATGTCTTTCTCTTGAACAAAAAAAAAAAACGCGTCAAACTCATCAAAGTACTACTACTAGACAAGAGCATTTATAATGGAATTTTAAATATTACAATGGCGTCATTTGTTTCTTTGCCATTCTGTTGTCCTTGGCGCCCATTTGGTTTTGCTTTCCCTTGATGAAAATTATTTTTCCTGTAGTCTGCCAGTCTAAATACGTACATATCTTTTTACTTACTTTAGCATTGCTGTCATCATCATCCAGAATAATATAAAAATGGTATCCAAAATAACAAAATAAATACACGTTTGCAATTGTTTGCATTTACGATATTTTTTGAATATATAATTAAATATTTGTGTTCTGTGATGGAGGATAGTATGGATGACTATCAGGTTAAGATCTGGTTGTGTTTAAGCATATGTTGAGAATATATATTAAATAATCCTTATCAGAAAATCAATAGAAAAAAAAAATAGATATCATTTATTTAGATATATGAATACATATCAAATTAAAGTGACACCAACACAGTATCCTTATCGGTTACTCATACGCCAAGTGGTGACTCTCATATAATAAACACTATGACTGTGCATACACTATATGCATGTGCGGTTTGTATATAGATACAAAATTATAAATAGATTGATATAAAAGAAATTGAACACAAGGATTATTAACCCAATTTTATTTGATTTACTTGTTTTATGACATCCAAACCCTAACTAATCATTTGAATTCAAAAGATATTCAAACCAAATCTTATAATAGTAAGAAGAATAAACTAAATAGGTTTAAGTATTTGTGGGTGATTCTGAAACCGCCATTTTATTGATGATTATGATTTGCCATCTATTTGACATTTTCCTTGGCGAAGTGAACTAAGTATACAAGTTTTGGGTGACAGGCGCCAAATTGCGATACTATGTCAACAAGTACAATTGAAAAACACACAACACCAACCACTTGTGGTAGACAAAAAAATGCCAACACTTAATGTAGCCGCCAATAACACAAACACTTGGATTCACAAGGGTTTATCCAAGAGGGATGAATGAATTTGCACACAATGGGGTGGCAATTGGAATATTAAAGTTACATCACAAGATTTATCTAGAGGAAAAGAATATAAAGCAAACTTTTCCTTAACCTACATAATTGACACATCCTTTTTCTTATTTATTCATTTTAGCATTCGACGCTTATTTTCCTACATCTAACGTGCGATTCAATCTGCCAATTAATGAGAAATCAGAAAGTATATTCTCTAAAATGCCACTAGGTCGATTTCAAGTGCTTGCTGCAGCCAACAACTCTTGGGCGACCGACTTCATCTATAGTATCGAAGATAATGACCTGATCCGAATCAATAGCACTACCGGCGAAGTCTTTATGCTTACCGACTACAAACCTATTAGACAATCCACCAAATACATAATTACAGCACTGCCAAAGAGTCAACTAAAAGATAGTAAAGTATTACATCTTACGCTGGAAATAACACCCGTCTCAGACGATGATTACTGCAATGATCTGGAGCAAATATGCTTTTGGAAATCAGCACATTACAATATTGCAGAGCATACCAATAGTCTTACATTGGAAACATTCAAACCAGTCGAAGTGGGTGCATTGGGCTCTCGCCCAGCTCGTTATCTTTGCCCAATACTTGATGTTAAATATAGCCTGATTTCTGGCATTGAATATTTCGAACTTCATGGTAATCTACTTTATACACGTGTGCCATTGGATCATGAAAAGAAGATATCTAATTTACTAAAAGCGGGAATAAGATGTAACATCAAAATAAATGAAAAAGGGGATAAACGCACATATGAACAGATATTAAATGTAACGCTTCTCGATCGTAATGACAATGGCCCAGAATTGCAAGATGAAAAAGCCATTTATGATTTTCAATTGGATCAGCCATATTTTAAAGAGGTAAGTCTACAGTAAAAATATTATTCGTATTGATTATTTAAGATTTAATATGTTGCACACAATATCTACCTTGTGGTATTGATTTCTTAGAATGGCTACATTCTGTCTGGTGTCAGTCTAACACGGCTGGCGGATAGTCTGTTGTCATGGAATGCTTCTTCATTTATAAACGATTTACAAGCACGCAATCTACTCCATCCAATGTCAATAGTGTACAGTCTTTCTTTCGTTCTTCCTTTTCAAATTTGTATTTTCTTCCGTTGTATCATTTCTTGTCTGTTTTTGATTAGTTCTACTCGTATGTATATATATGGTGAGTAGTATGATAGCAAGTCCTTTATTTTATTGTAGTGTGAATGACTGTTTGTAAATGTTAAAGAGAGTTCGTTCAAAGTAACTTTAAGTGCCAAAGTTCCCTGAACTTTTTTTAAAGGTTAACTATAACTTTTTTCTGTATTTCCTTAACAAAGTATTATAGACATGAAATAAATCTTATTAGGCTGGAGGCCTGAATTACTGATTAAATATACATATTTTTCGTTCTTATCTACATATGAACGTGTTATTTAAATAACTATATCATTGTTAAGATAACAGAGAGATGAAATAACAGAGTGAGATAAGATAACAGGGAGATAAAATTACAGAGTGAGTACAGATAACAGAGAGAGATAAGTTAACAAGTAGAGATAAGATAGCAGAGAGAGATAAGATAGCAGAGAGAGATAAGATAACAGAGGGAAATCAGATAGCAAAGAGAGATAAGACAGCAGAAGGAGATAAGATAGCAGAGAGAAATAAGAGAACAGAGAGATAAGATAACATAAAGAGATAAGATAACAGAGAGATATAAGACAACAGAGAGAGATAAGATTATATAGAAGATTACAGATTAAGATAAGATAAAAGAGAGAGATAAGATTACAGAGAGAGAACTAGATTTAGAGATAAGATAACAGAGAGAGATAAGATAGCTGATAGGTCAGTAACAGATTGAGATCAGATAACAGAGAGAGTTAAGATAACAGAGGCAGATAATTTAAGAGAGTGAGACATCTTGTCTCTGAGATAAGATAACAGAGAGATAAAAGATAACATAAAGAGATAAGATAACAGGGAGAAATAAAAGAACAGAGAGAGATAAGAAAACAGAGAGAGAAGATAATAGATAAAGATAAGATAAAAGATAGTAATAAGATAAGTGAGATGGCATGACAGTGTGAGATAAAATAACAGAGGGAGATAAAATAACAGAGAGAGATAAGATAACAGAGAGAGATAAGATAACAAAGACAGATTTGATAACAGACATAGATAAGATAACAGAGTGAGATAAGATAACAGAGAGAGATAAGATAACAAAGACAGATTTGATAACAGACATAGATAAGATAACAGAGAGAGATAAGATAACAAAGATAGATTTGATAACAGACATAGATAAGATAACAGAGCGAGATAAGATAACAGAGAGAGATTATATAACAGATAGTCATAAGATCACAAAGAGAGATAAGCAACTCTTTGGATATGGCAACTCTGCACCAGTAAACTACCATGCCATGTGCCTTATCTATGTATGTAGTAACTCCAGCACCAGCGAACACAATTTTGCCATCTGACAAACATGCCTTGTGCCATCTCACTTGCACACCTTGATTTGGATTTTTCTGTTTTTCGGCTTTTCTTTTTGGGTTTTCAGAATTTTCTTTTTTCTCCAACCAACTTTGTAATAAGGCGAACACAACGGAATCAACCCAATCTATATATAGATATCTAACTATGTATTATAGTATTATAGAATCAGGTGGTCGGACAGACGGATGGACCCTAATCGTGTTTGTATTATTCTTTATCGGTTCTTATTCCTCTGAGAATAATAACGCCCAAACTTAATATGTAAACTATGAATATAAAAACAGGGGCCAGGGACCACAAGGTTGAAAATAAAATATTTCAATCTAAAGACAAACTTTAATAGAAAAGTTTTTACTTTATATTTTCTCATGCTCAAAGTACATTTCAGTACAGGCGTGAATTTTAATTTAATATTGATTCGTGATGACTGGTGTAAACGAAGTCTGAGCAAGACAAATAAAACGTTCGATTGGTATTGTTTTGTCATTAATTAGATAACTCCGAGACCTGCACGATGTGCATAAATTTATTTGGAATTATACTAATAAAATTTATAGCAATATAGGGAGCATTCATTTCAGAACTCTTCCTCCCTTCATAGTTTGAAATCATTTGCTGACCATATTTTAGCTCTAGTTGGGAACCACTGCTCTAGTAGTTCATGTTCGATGGGGAATGAAAAGCCAAGCTTATTTTATTTGAAAAAGCCCATAACCAAATAAATGTAAAAATTTAAGACATCGATCGATAAAACTATTTGCCAAAGTTAGAAAGTCAGTAAAAAATATTACAAAATTAAATTTAGGTATGTGCAGCCCACCTCACTGTTTTGAACTAAATATGTACTTAGAAACATTCGGCATAAATTGTTGTCATTTTGTTTGCATTTAAGAATTGTTATGTTCTTAATCCTCATTTTTCATGTCAGCGCCCTCGAGAAAACTATTGTATTATACTATTGTATATACCCACGCATTAAAAAAGGAAAAGGCCAAATGGCTGATTAACCCTTAAATGGCCTTGTGTACAATTAAAACACTAATTACCATGTTGAACCAGAATTGAACAATGTGTCCTTAGAGGCCTTTAATATTTCGCGAACTACAATTCTACTTACCTAACTACCATTCACCATTTTTAATGGACTATTGGTCTACTGCTGCTTTTAGTTAGTTAGTGGGTTAGTTAATTTAATTAATTAAGTATATGATTATGTAATTGAAATACTTGTTATTGTTTGCAGAACGACGCAATTGGTGAAAAAATTATATTCATGGACAAAGATGATATGGCCACTAATGCACATCTCACTTATGTGATACAGAATGATATCAATGATCTGGTGCGTCCAGTTTGCAATGCATATGAAGCGGATCACATGGGGTGGGCACAAACTGTAATCAGTTGCCGTAAGTATTGTCTATGCACCCAATCACAAATTTGTCCAAAAATAATAAGATTGTTTTTGTTATTTTTTGTTTTTCTTCTTTTAGAAATAATATTCAGACGAAATGGTTTGCTCAGTCAGCCACGCTATTGTTTCCAATTAGTAGCAATTGACAAAACTTTGGATGTACCAACGGGGTCAGTGAAGAGCGTAAGTTAATTTAAATAAAGGTAATGAGCATAAGTTAGTAATGTCACTATTTACCAAACCTAGAACAAAGCGCATATCTGCCTTCATTCGGATGTCAATAAAATACATGAAACTGATCATCCAGTTGCCTTGGAACTGCGGCAACAACGAAAAAATCCACGCAAAATGTACACAGCGGATAGTGATTTTATTGGCGGAGCCAATGCTGATGTTGGCATGTTGCAAAGCATACCCATTTCCTATGAAAAAGATGTGTTTCTTTACCGTACCGCCATGTCATATAATCGTATTGCTCAACCAGAAAATTTTCGAGAATTATTACAAATCCGACCGGCACCACGTTTTTCTATCGTCGAAGATCGAATTGGTGCATTTGGCATAACCGCTTTAGCAGGCATCGTTTTTGTTAAAGACGCAACATTACTGGAACATGCACCGGAAACTATATATTTTCTGAACATCACTTGGCATGATACACATCCACGATCGTTTGTTTTGAATGTTCACCTGGTTGATGGGAGACCCGTAAATGCCAGTTGTGAACTGAAAATTAAGTCGCGATCGCAGACCTGCGCCCAAATCAAGTATCAAACGCAGTGCTTAAAGTTTTGTGGCCTTGCGACAAATGGAGGCCCTTGTGCTTGGCGCGGTTCAAATATGGGTTTCTTTGGACGTAATTATGCATCATGTGTTCCAGAACCCAAATATTGTCCAGATAATATATGTGATCCCCTCGAAGAATTAAACACATTTGCTTGCCCTCAAGATTGTACACTGGGTTCTCGTATTGTGGGTCCTCATACAACCAACGACAACAAACGTGGCATTCTGTCGGCTTCGGGCACTTGCATTTGTGAGGATAATAATAAGTGCTCTTGCGCACCACTTGATGATAATGAACCGAAGCCCAAACGAAAACGGAAGAATGAAACAATAACCGATGAAATTTCATCGATAAAGGTACATCAAGTGTCCAGTAACAACAATGTTAGTAATCCTCTAAGTGAAGTTGCAGAGGATCAGCAACCCCTTAATGTTGCCGGTTTCACGTGTGGCAAGTCTTGCATGCTGATTGCTGTAACTTGCCCTCTGGTACTTATTGTTTTGCTAATCTGTTTGATAATTTCTCGACGCAATTTGCGTCGCCGGGTTCTTGGCAAAGAGTCATCAGAGTCCGTCAAAAAAAATGGTGCACCCCCAGATACTGAGTGCGATATTCGTAATGGTGATTTGCCACTGGTACAGTTGGATAATGGCTTTAAGTTTGAGACGAGCGACTCTAAATGGGAGTTTGAGCGCGAAAAACTTAAATTGGATGTGGTGTTGGGTGAAGGTGAATTTGGTAAAGTTGTTAAGGCATATGCTACAGAAATTGCTGGATTACGTGGAGTCACCACTGTAGCCGTAAAAATGCTAAAGAAGGGTGCCAATTCGGTAGAGTATATGGCGCTGCTTTCCGAATTCCAATTGCTGCAAGAAGTCTCCCATCCCAATGTGATTAAATTGTTGGGTGCTTGTACCAAGGGCAATGACTCTCCTATGATTATTATTGAATATGCACGTTATGGTTCATTGCGTGGCTATCTTCGACTCAGTCGGAAGATTGAGTGCGCAGGTGTAGACTTCACAGACGGTGTAGAACCGGTTACCGCCCTGAATATATTAACTTTTGCATGGCAAATCTGCAAGGGTATGGCTTACCTAACGGAGATTAAGGTATGTTAATACATACATACATATATGATTTTGTTTATAAAACGCTCAAATACTTTGTTGCTTTATATTCAGTTGGTTCATCGCGATCTGGCTGCACGTAATGTCCTCCTTGCCGATGGTAAAATCTGTAAGATCTCAGATTTTGGATTAACTCGTGACGTTTATGAAGATGATGCATATCTGAAACGCTCACGAGATCGAGTACCTGTCAAGGTAAGTTCTTCAAAATGGTGTACGGAATGAAATTTTAACAATTCTGTCACAGTGGATGGCACCAGAATCACTTGCAGATCATGTATACACCACCAAATCTGATGTATGGGCTTTTGGTGTTCTTTGTTGGGAACTGATATCACTTGGTGCCTCACCTTATCCTGGTATACCACCGCAGAATCTGTATCATCTGCTTAAAACAGGTTATCGCATGGAGCGTCCAGAGAATTGCTCTGACGAAGTGTAAGTTATATCACATCTTAACATCAATCATATCAGATTTCAGGAACTCTTACTAATTTATTTCAGCTACTCTATTGTGCGCACTTGTTGGATGGAAGAACCAAATGCACGTCCTTCCTTTAAATACTTAGCCTCGCAGTTTGAAAAGCTGCTTGGTAATAACGCCAAGTACATTGAGCTCGAAGCTAATGCGTTTTCTAACCCACTATACTGTAGTGATGAAGCTGCTTTGATGCCTACAGATGCTAATGCCAGCATGCTCAACGATGAAATGGGTGATCCAGACACTCTTGAACACCTATGGTGCCCACCAAAAATCTCATATGACAGTCAAGATTGCACTAATAGCCGTGATCAATCGACAACATTCGGTGGCTCCGAATTTCAAGCCCCACCCGGCTATGATACGCCAAGACCTTTAATAGAAACCAATACCACTGAGCAAGTGTTACGTTATGAGAATGACTTACGTTTTCCACTAAACATACGAAAATCAAGCATTACAACGCCTAGTTATAGCAATATGAGTGGAAATGTCACTAACGGATTCAGTGACAATGACGACAGTTGCAAAAAAATACCACACTACTCAGTGCCTGTGAAACGTGGGCACTCCTACATCGACATGAAAAGTAACACCCTGATACCAAACAATTTGGACAACAGTGATTTCGAAAAGCATTTATCAAAGACAATCTCTTTTAGGTTTTCCAGTTTACTTAATCTCAAGGAAATAGAACAGGAACAGGGCATGGTATAGGTTTATATAATGCCAGTATTTTTTAAATTAACACATACATGTTATTTAGTTTTAGTTTAGTCACTTTTTTAGCTTTGGATTGATGCCAAAATTATAGTACTCTAGTGCGCTTGTAATATCCTTTTGTAATCGGAAACGAAACCAAATGAACAAATTATTTTTAAGCTTAATCTAGAAAAAAAACCCGTTTACTTATACTTATTTACTATGTAAAATAGACAAAACATACAGTTTTATACAATAATTAATTTGCATTGAAATGGACAAACAGATCGATAAATTGTCTAAGAAATTTTCATCGTCATCTTTAAAGGCAAGTATCATTCATTAATGTAGACAGAGCCAGGTTAAAGCCTGTAAGGGCTACGAGGCAGTGCAAGTATCGGAGCTCCTTATAACAATGTAACTAATTTTGATTGGATTTGTCTCTCACTTTAAGCCAGTCCTCTATACTCATTGAGACTTCTGTTATTTTCTCGGAAAATTATCTTTAATTATAGGCACGTGTCTAGTTTGCCTAAAGGATAATCCGTCACTGAAACGAAACTGTTTATAAGAAGAGATTGGAATTTTTATTAATTGAAAATACTATTTGTTTTTGTCTGCTTGAAGTTTCTATATTAGCTAATCAGAGGCCCCTTCTTTGCTTTCTGAAGGTAAAGCTATCTAAATTCTATTCTGATGAATGTGGTACAATTATCGGATATTTTTTATTGAGGGGTAGAACCATTTGAAATGTTCTTCTACTCACATGAATGTTGCTATGTTGTCTGAGGGATTGCCACGTCCCGAATATGCAACCAATAACTCCGCAAGTCGACGTGCCAAATAAGAAATACCAGTGCCACTGGATCCACAAAAGATTAACCACCGTTGCTCAGAGAGTAATTTAATATATGTATTCACTATGATGCGTGGAATCAAAATATCAAAGGCCAGACTGCCCACGCCTTGGAGGCAAATGTAAAAATTGCGAACACATGTACAAACTGCGATATAACCACAGCTCTGGAAAGCCCATTTCTTAGCGGCGTTTGGCTTCATCCAGATGATAGAACGTTATGCCATAGAATCAGTTTTCAATCCCAAATTTGTGCATGCAGCATAATTCTCAAATGTTTTACGCACAATATTATCCAGATTTTGCCAAGTGTCTTGCCAGATATATAAGTGTAGGCGATGATAAACTCATTGGGGTTCGCATTTGTGAATACTTTGCGTTCCATCCTTTGCCCTTGTGACTTGCTATCATGGCAATGTTCGCATAGAAATCATCTACTTCAAACTTTCCAAAATATTCCAAAAGCACAACAAACAATATCCACTACTAAAACTTATTAATAAACAAAGTTAAGCTAGAAATTTGGGCGAAACGATCTCAAACAAACTATGCTCTCCCACACACCTCCTAGCTGCCCAAGAAATCATTATAAAAAGGGTTGAGAGATACAATCTCATCATCCCTACAGTCAAAATTTTGTTGCCTCTGATTTTCATTTGTTAAATCTACCCAAGAAGGCTTGAAAAAAAAAAACGTTGAACAAGAATTTAAAAAAGTCAAAGGTTTCTTTTCATCAGGATTAAAAAAAAACTAATTTATTCTTAGGACAAATGCATTCATTTTGGTGGGGATTATGTTGAATAAAAATAGAAATATGTACTATTTAATTCCATATCTCTTGAATTATTAAATGACTCTCATATTTCATAGTGCATTCTCTATATTTTTGATCAAAAATATAAGTATACTATAATACCATTCAGAATATGTATGGTGAAATGTATTAAAACTTTTGTCCAGAACCAATTAAACAAAAGTATGCGTCTATGTACACACTTACATAAATTTACATAGGCATGCATGTATATAAAAATTGCGCGTATATTTAACTTAATTTTTTATTAAAATTATATATTTCAATGTGAAGATGTGTCAAATGAATAAAAAATAATATAAGAGTAATAATTATTATATAAAAACTACAAATATACCTTATTCTTCTTCTGGTACCAATAAATTTAGGTTAGCATTACCGACTACACTGCCTATAAATGTCTCTTCATTTCCGCGTATGGAGAGACCATCACCGATTCTAACAATATTACGATCACGAACCATGGCCGTACGCTCCCAACGTGAACCTTTGCAATTACTACAACTTAATTTGGGCAATTTGAACACACTCGCCGTACGATTGCCACAATCTTTACATTGAAAGAAACGCTTCTCAGCGTCTACTATTTTCAAGGGATGTTGTTCTTGCTTGCAACGTTCGGCTGCGGAGAATGCAGTATATTTACATCGTTGGCAGATTACAGCTTTACATGCTACCTTATATGTAGACAACATTTTCTCTTCCATGGCTTCCTTTTTTTCTAATTTATCAAAATATTGCGATTGTTCCTCCATATCACGCAAATCAACAAGATTTTTGTGCGATGATGTTGCAGCCATAATGCGCTCAACACGGGATTTACGATTCGCTTCGCGTTCGTCTTCCTCAATTTTTTGGCGTTTAGCTTCTGACATCTGAAATTTATCGTTTAAAACATCAATGGCACGTCGTTTACCTTCCTTGGTGCCGCGCGTAGAATTTGGATTGATTTTCTCCAATGGACGCTTTTTTAATAATTGCGCAGCTTTCAGTTTTGCACTCGCCGCCTGGCGTGGGCTTATGTTTACTTCTAAGCTAAAGTTCTCACTTGATAGTCGAGGTGTCGCTGTTATTGCCGTAGAGAACATACGATTCTTAAATTTGTCTGGTATGACAATATTTGGTGTTGTAGGAGTTGTATTTGTCTCATTGTCAACGGTAGTTTTCTGATCTTTGAAGCGTTCACATTCAGCTTTCAGCTGTTTGATACGCTCTAAATCTTGTATTCTTTGCTTTCTTGATGCTTCGACATTTCCAGCCAGCCGAGAGACTGGACCATCACGTGGAGCATAAGGCACCGCTGCAGGTTCAAAACCCTTTGGTTTTGATTGATGATTAATACTGCCTGCAAATGGTGAGATCGCATACTCGGACAATTTGCTAAGTAGATCTCTATCTTTAGCAATGAGTTTGGCACTCTTGCGAGCGGGTACAGCGCTAAAAGACTGACCACCATAAAATACTTCGTTTTTTCCTGAACGAAAAACAAACATATAAGTACAACGATATTTTGTTTATTACAAGTTTCAATTCAGTCACTTACCCAATACTTTGTTACGTAGCTCATTTAATCCACGGCCAGCCGTGGCCGACTGCAGTTCTGAGCGACGAGACATTTTGCCGTATTCATGCTTGACATGATAGACACAGTAATCACAATCAGTAACGTTAACCACCGCTGTACATTTATCGCCATTTTTCTTAGTAGCCCTACAAGTTCCTAAGTCTTTAGACTGGCCAAGTATCATAACCTTTTGAGAATTGTCTATAGAGAGGCAGGCTATGTCGTTACTACCAGCACGTTTTTCGAAAATAGTTGGATTCAACACTGCCAAGCACATGCCCTCGGCGGTCTTCCAGAGATCTTTGTGTGCGCCTTTAAAGAGGAACAACGAAATCATCTTACATTCACCACGCAGATCAGATAAACGCCACGTTGAATACGGATCACTTTTCTTGGTAGTGCGGACTGGCATTTTATTTACAAGCACGCCCGCAATCACCCAGTCTTTCGTCAAATCGCCACGTTCTATGTGATATGCAACACCAGAGAACGCGACAGCTTTTCTTCCCGACATGCGCTCCACAAGCAAGGTACTAGATATAAGGGGATTAATAATACGTAAACCAAAAACCGGATCAGTAAAAGTGGCCTTTACGAGATTAGTAGTAGTAGTAGTAGTAGTAGTAGTAGTAGTACTGGACCTCACTGCCTTATTGGCTTCATTTACAGGTTGCCGGAAAGAACTACTTGAAGATGCTGCATGTGATTGTCGCTGATTCGGAGGATGTGATTGATTGTGGTTGATTGATGGTTGATTTACAGGCTTTTCTTTCAGCATAGAATTTATATCACGCGACACTTTAATGTCGTGCTCTGCATCCCGCTGCTGTTTTAATTTTTTATTTATGTCACTGCCATATTCATTATATTTGCGTTCCAAAAAGTTTTTGACTTCTTCATCATCGGACGAATCTAGTTCATCTGTTTTTGTCGCTTTTCCTGCAGCTTGAAGTTTTTCTGTAGGTACATTAAGCTGATTACTAAAAGTATTGGCAAATGTGCTGTCTTCACGTAGCCGTGGCACTGCATTCTGCAAGGTGGTCGGATTTTTGGTACCAGGTTTTGAAATAGAATTGAATGTCTCGTCATCGCCATCGCCATTACACAACAAATTTTCCAATGCTAAAAGCTCAGCCTCTTCATCAATCGATTGCTGTGATGTATTTACAAGGCTCATGGCAAAATCCTGATATTATTCAACATTTATTGCACCAAATGTGCACAGAACTTGTACAAATAAAGAATATATGTAAACAATTTGGCGCCTAAACTGTGGTATCTAGAGTCACGCATAAAGAAAACAAGAAAGGTTGGCAGCACCACAACACATCTGCAGCACAGGGCGTTCCATTTCAATTCTGTTCTAATTCTATGCAGACCGAAATGCAAACTACGTTTTGTTGCTGAAGTTCCTAAATTAAGAGATGCACTTGATGCACAACGGTTTGCTTGTGAAATTGCTAATTTAAGTGAAGGAAATTTTACAAAAACTTGGTAAGTTAGATACTATCTAAGCACAATCATATATGTACACACATATATAAAAATTAAAACTGAAAAAAGTTCGTTCAAACAAAATTATTAAAAAGTAAACGTAACTAAAATTTATAAATTTACACATACATTTATATAAATTCAAAATTAAAAAAATAGTATGCAAGCAAAACTATCAAGAAGTAAACGCATCTAAAATTTTTATGAATTGAAATTTATGCCTTTATCACGTGTTGTTTTTTACAGTGTTCGCATCAGACAGTGCTGTTAACATAATGAAAATTATTATAATTTATTACTCGAATAAAATTGTTTTAAAATTATATTTTGATAAAAGCGGCCTATTTCCAAATATATAAATAATTAGTTTTTAACAAAAATTTGCAAAAAAAATTGCATCAATAATGAATTTATATGCATCTGTCAAATCCGCGAAGCTGTCTGCACTTTCCAGCACTAAGACTCGTTAGTTCTTTTCTGGCTGCGTGATATTTATAAATTATTTGTTAAAAGCGCAAAAAGAAAAAAATAAGAATAACAATTTAATAACACTAAGGTATACGCCGACTCACATGATTTTGGGTATATATTCCCAATTGGACGTGCATGATTTGGCTGTAGTTACTGCTGCTACAACAACAGCAACAACAACAAAATTCGCAAGTGACGTCGTCGTTTTGACGCTCGAACAAATAAAAGTTTGCAACAGCCGCTTACCGCCGCGTCTGCCTCTGTCACTTGTATTTGCCGATAACATTTCGTGTTGAAAAGTTCTTTATCCAAGTACTAAGCAAAAAGATATAAAATTTAATATAGAAAATCTGATTGTTGATTGTTATAAAGTGAGAGTGAGTGAGTGTTAGTGAGTTTGTATGCGTATATTAGCAACTTAAGTTTTAAGGTGAGTGAGTTTCTTGGGCCGCCCAAAAGAAAAACCGCCGGTGGGTGTGCGTTGGTGTGTTATAAATCATCTTATTGTGTAGTGTAGAAAATCAAATACTAAAACTATCAACTTTTCCCTTGCATTCATAATTTGTGTGATTTGAAAAATCTTGTCATACATTCATCAAAGAAATCAAAAAATTTAAGTATTAATTTAACACGTGTTTAATATACACGCGGTATTCTTATTGTTGGTTTTGTTTTTCAATCATGTTGTTTTAAGTGTAATAAGATTATGTACAAATAAAATCAATGGCGCTTGCTGATAAATGAGAATCATCAAAAAGTGCTTAGCAGCATAATATAATCAGAAGCCCTCATACCCGGTGGCAGACATTTCCTTTCCGGTTTCAGATTTTGATAATTTATTTGAGTTGAGTGTATTGAATGTTTATTTCATTTCCCAATTCAAGCAGACTAAACATACTCAAGTGTCTCTCTTTTCAAATGCCGGCATTTGTTAATTATCAATATTCCTGTTTAATTTTAATATGTACGGCAATGTATGTTTGTCTGTATGTCATAATAAATAATGTGTAGAGGCTATTTATGAATGATAAATGAAAGGTGTAAATAGAAAGGAAAAAATCAGCTGTTGCCAAATTTTAAATTTTCCGACTAGACTTCATTTAAGTATCTTATTCATACAAATCAAATGTAGCAGGCGGCTACTCTTCCACTAGTATACGTACCAAAGGAATCTATAATATGTATATTGATACAAACACTGAACAAAAACATAATCACATGCAAACAACACATCGACCGGTATCATCAGTATGTCTTTCAACTGGAGCAGAGTTGCCTTTTTTCCCCAGTAGCACTCACTCAGTGCTTAAAACTAAGCATGAGCAATGCTCATGCTCTGCTCCTTCAAAGTGTGATGTGATTTGAGAGTACAACTTGTTAAGTGTAAGAGAACCACCAACCAACCAACGAACCAGACACAAATAACAACATTTATACGGTCGTCGTCAACAACAATCATACGTACATTCATATAAATGTATATGTTGATGGTTTTGAGTGCTGCATGTGCTACTTGCATTCATTCAATTCAATGGGTCGTGCATTGTTTTTGGGTTATTTTTCGCATGTTTTCCGCATTATCTGCTCAGTTTCAGTGTTTTCTCAATTGTCTTCTTCATCATCATCATCTCTCTCTCTCTCTCTCTCTGTTATGGTTTGAAATCGTTCACATCGTGTTTGGTTTAGTTTGATTTGTGTTTTTTATATATATGTATATATATTTTCCTGGTCTCATCACCATCATCTGCTTCGTCGTTGCATGTCAAGTGATTTTTCAATTTTCTTTCATTTGCGAGTTGGTTTCCAACTGTCGCGCTCAGAAAAACGGAACTAAAGCTCGAACCGCTTCTCTAAAAAATAAAGAAGAAGAGAAATATAAGTAAATTCGGATTGTCGGTCACCCAAGAAAAATTTACAAAAATACATTTAAAAAAAAAAAGAGAAAAAGAAATTCATAAAAAGCGGAGTATATATTGTCTTTGTGCAAACCAACACACAAATATGTGTAAATTCCAAAAATAATTTGGCTTCTATATATAAAATACTATATAATACATACTTATATGTATTGTAATATGAAAAAAAAGACTGCAGTCTCCGCCGGTGTTCATTCTTTTGTTACTCGTATCAAAATTAGTTGAGCATGTAGGCGTCGCCTTCAATTTTTTTTACCTTACTGTTTTACTTTTCCATTTCCAACATTGTCACTGCCATTGATGAGCTGAATAAGCTCAAGCAAGTAAATAAACATCGAAAACGTATTTCTTCAGTTTGTTAAAGTCCATGAATGCTGCAATTCGGAAATATCGATAAATTTTGTTTGGAGCAAACAACCAACAACGACAACTGTGCATTGCCATTGTCGCTATTGTCGTCGCTGACGTCGTCGTCATCGTTTTGGATGTTGAATGTTCCTGCGTGTATTTCTCAAAGTTCTGCCGGTAGGTTGTTCTTCTCTGACTTCTTATTTACCATCATGTTATAAGCAAAAAGTTTTGCTAAGATTTAACTCTCACACATTGCACTACTACGTTCATTCAGCATTGGACTTTAATAGATTTATCCATTTTGGTTGATACACTTCACTTCTTGTGAATATGCTAATGAAACTTTTGCTTATAAATGATTCTTTTGCTATTCTCACTTAGTGTGTCAGATCCTTGTAGCTTGGTTTCATATAACTTAGCTTACCACCACCAATGATGTCAATGTCAATGGCAATGACTAGTAACATAATATTTTGTTTGAGAGGCTTTTTGACCAACATCACTTCATGACTGATATTATCATTTGTTTCTATTGTATTGTGTAGAATAGCCTTAATAATCTTATCATATTTCACCAACAATCTCAGTTAGCCATTAGGTTTTTGTGTTGGTAATAACGTGATCGTCGTTACAACTCTGATTAGTCATCAAAAAGCTGCCATCAAAGCAACAAGAACCTAATGCAATATAACATGGGCAACATGATGAACTCTACGCAACGTTTAGATGGCAATCCAGTATTAACAGCATATGTATGATCATAATTTGTTGGTGTTGTTGTTGTTGTTGATGTTGTAAGCCAGTATGGCACATTTTAATTATAAGTAATCATCATACGTCACATTTTTGGCATTTGACCATCATCGAACTCGATATTTTAATCGATTTTCCGTTTTGTATTTCGTTTTTTTTTTAAACATTTGTTTCAATTGCTCACAGTGCTGCAACGATAAAGATATGACTGCGAATATTTATTTAACACCGTCAGAGAATGGCCTGCGACATGACAAAGTTGTTATATTGGATGCAGGCGCACAGTATGGAAAGGTATGTTGGTCTTTTTGTTTAAGAAATGGAAGAAATATCCTAATCCTTTATTATTTTCACAATATCAGATCATTGACCGGAAAGTGCGTGAATTGCTTGTGGAATCGGATATAATGCCTTTGGACACACCAGCAGAATCAATAAGAGAGCGTGGATATCGTGGCATTATCATATCTGGAGGTCCGAATTCTGTTTATGCAGAAGATGCACCAACATATGATCCCGATGTGTTCAAGATGAAAATCCCTGTTCTGGGCATATGTTATGGCATGCAATTAATAAACAAAGAATTTGGTGGCACCGTACTCAAAAAGGATGTGCGAGAGGATGGTCAACAGAACATTGAGATTGAAACGTCGTGTCCTTTATTTAGGTAAGAAGATAACATCAGCACAATACTCATAGTAATGGACGATAAGAAAGCGTTTTTGCATTGAGTCTTCTCAAGCGCTGATACAATCCTCCAAAAGAAAAAGAAAAAAATGCCTGGAACAATCCAATTGGTTAGAAATCCACAAATTGGGCTACACCTTGCTTTACATATTTTGAACATTCTATACTAGCAATTAATTTTAATAAAAAGAAAAAACTATTTACAAACATACTTAATTATAAATTTTTACGTCTTTTTACAATAGTCGCCTTAGTCGTACCCAGTCTGTGCTTCTCACTCATGGCGATAGTGTAGAGCGTGTTGGTGAAAAACTTAAAATTGGTGGTTGGTCCTCAAATCGTATAGTTACCGCAATATATAACGAAGTGCTACGAATATATGGTGTACAATTTCATCCAGAGGTAAGTACATAATTATTCCTGTACGCTTATATCTTATAATTTACACTTAATCCATCCTATTCTCTATTCTTTATTATGCAGGTTGATCTAACAATAAATGGTAAACAGATGCTTTCAAATTTTCTCTATGAGATTTGTGAATTAACGCCAAACTTTACGATGGGCAGTCGAAAAGAAGAATGTGTGCGTTACATTAAAGATAAAGTGGGCAACAATAAGGTTTTGGTATGTGTCACGCTTGGATGCAAATAATCAAGAAATGAATGTTCTAATTTGAGATATTTAATCAAAACAGTTATTAGTCAGCGGAGGTGTTGACTCAACCGTTTGCGCAGCATTGCTGCGGCATGCCTTACATCCCAGTCAAATTATAGCCGTACATGTGGATAACGGTATGTAAATTCATTCACTTTTATATTAATAGTTTCCCTAAATCACATAATCATCTATTGATCATTGCTAATAGGAAAGGCATTCAATATTATAATAGAAATTATTTCTGTGTTTCAGTCCTTTTATTGTATTTGTTTTTTGACTTATCAAACTGCAAGTTTGACACTATAAGTTTCAGATTTATTTTCACCAACAGTGTAAATTTCATGATCCTAGGATTACTAGGAGGGGTACGTCCCATACAAACCCAAATTGAAATTAATGTTCCTTTTAGAAAAACTTTTTTGTTTTTTGACTTATCGAATTGAAATTTGGATGCTATAAGTGTCTATGAAACATTCACTAACCATGTAAATTTAAGATCCTAGGGTCACCAGGAAGGGTATTTCCCATGCAAACACAAATTAAAATTAATGTTCTTATTGGGAAAGCTTTTTTGTTTTTTATCTTATTGAACTGGACACTATGAGTGCTGATTCCTATTCACGAACCAACGAACTTTCTAGTTTTAAACTAAAATCAATCAATCATTTATGAGACTGAGATACTGATACTCATCTTATAACATCTTCAAGCTCTATGGGATATTTGCCCTGTAGTCCTTTAACATTACATACTATAAATTGTACATTTTTTTTAATTTTTATAAATCTAATTTCTAATTTTTAATTTAATTCTAATTTTTTCAATAGGTTTCATGCGCATGGATGAAAGTGATAAAGTTGCAAAATCGTTGCGTGAAATTGGTATCGATTTAATCGTTCGTAAAGAGATGTATACGTTCCTGAAAGGTACCACGAAAATCAAAAGGCCAGACCAATTTTCAAATGTTGAAACGCCAATGTTGTGTCAGACCTACAATCCCGAAGAGAAACGAAAAATTATTGGTGATGTTTTTGTTAAAGTGACAAATGATATAATTGCCGAAATGAAACTGAAACCGGAGGAAGTGCTGCTGGCGCAAGGCACGCTCAGACCGGATCTGATCGAGTCAGCGTCGAATATGGTAAGCAGTAATGCGGAAACAATTAAAACGCATCATAATGACACCGATCTAATCAGGTAAAGGGAAAAAACTGAAATGGACATCAATGGAGAATTATACTAATGAAAACAATTTATTTCAGAGAGCTACGTAACGCTGGTCGTGTCGTAGAGCCATTAAGTGACTTCCATAAGGATGAAGTGCGTGATTTAGGTAATGATTTAGGACTGCCGCCTGATCTAGTTGAAAGGCAACCTTTCCCTGGTCCTGGTTTAGCAATTAGAATACTTTGTGCCGAAGAGGCGTACATGGAAAAAGATTATTCAGAAACACAGGTTTGTTACATGCATACATATATTTAAAGACAATCTTTAAACCATATACTCATTTGTATTTGCATTCACCAGGTTATTGCAAGAGTAATAGTAGATTATAAGAATAAATTACAAAAGAAACATGCGCTTATAAATAGAGTTACCGGAACTACTTCAGAACTAGAGCAAAAAGAACTAATACGAATATCGTCAAGCACGCAGATTTACGCAACACTGTTACCCATACGATCAGTGGGTGTACAAGGTATGTGCAGATCTCATAAAAATAAATGAATATTTTTATATCTCTCTCTCTCTCTCTTCACAGGCGACAAACGTTCATACAGCTATGTCATTGGTCTTTCAACTAATAGCGATCCCAATTGGGAAGATCTTTTATTTTTAGCCAAATTAATACCCCGCATATTGCATAATGTAAATCGTGTTTGCTATATCTTTGGTGAACCTGTGAAGTACCTTCTTAATGATATTACGCATACCACACTTAACAGTCAAGTGATATTGCAACTGCAAAAAGTAGACGAAATTGCCAATGAGGTAACATAACATGATAATTTATAATTACATATAATATAAAATAATATTTCTTTTGCTTTTTAAGATAATCATGAGTGCTGGCCTTTATCGAAAAATCTCACAGATGCCTGTTGTGCTCATACCAGTGCACTTTGATAGGGATCCCATAAATCGTACGCCATCCTGCCGTAGATCAATTGTTTTGCGGCCGTTTATTACGAATGACTTCATGACGGGAGTACCCGCCATACCAGGCACTGTACAAATGCCTTTACATGTAAGCAATGTCACAATTTGATGATGATTACAATTACCTAATTATTACTCTTCTTTATTAAATCCGTTTATGATTGATGGATGGCAGGTAATTAACAAAATCGAAGAGGAAATATCAAAATTGGATGGAATTTCACGGGTGTTATATGATTTAACATCGAAACCACCTGGCACAACTGAATGGGAATGATGCGCTCCAATGCATTCCTGGGTTGTTGATGATAATAATGGAGACGAAGAAGACTCTTATTATAATACAAACGCCAGAAATGCCGCCGCTATCACAGGCCATGCCACTTTAACTATAATCAACTCGACGACCACGCCCATCGTCATTAACATAAACAATACCAACAACAATAATAATAATAACAACAACATTAAACCGGCTGGGAAGTTACAGTCAAATTGTTCAAAAAAGTCATTGCGTCATATTTACTACTAATAACGATCATGATTGTTATATGTTGATGAGAATTGCTTCTTAAAAATCAATACGAAATCAATAGTATCTCTCTATCTCTGATTTAATGAAGTTTTTTTGCATACTTATGTTTTTTTGTTTACTCAATTTTCTTTTTTTTTTTGCTATTCCTTAAGTAAAAAAAATTATGGTTCCAGTGTTGGACTGATGACTGTTGAATGAATTAATTTGTAATCACACCCATCCAGTTAACAAACAATAGCAATAATACAATATCATACCCTTAATAGTAATTGTCGGAATAAGCGAAATGATGTATGTCACCAATAGCTGACGATGAACGAATCAAATGCGATACTCGGATATATTTTTAATCAATTAATAGAAATACAATGAGTGATGATTTGATGATCTTTTTTTAGAGAAACAAAAAAAAAACAAAACAAAACAAAAAAAAGAAATAACACCAAAAGTAACATGCGCATTTTTTAGTTATAAATGTAAATTTTTTTGAAATTATGCGTAAACATATTTAATAACGATATTATATACAACAGAAGAAAAAAAAAACAGAATAAACATAAACAAACAGATAAGGATAAAATCATGAAATATTTAGAAAAATACAAATCAAAAAACAAAAATACAAACATAAAAATAACAGAAGAAAAAAAAACATAAAAATAAATAACAAAAACGGATATACATACATAATAATTGACATTAAAAAATAAGCCTAAGAATATGAATTGTTACAAACGTTTTATTAAAAATTATTAAAGAAATCAAATGGCAAAAATTGGAATACTTTACAATTTCAAATTTTTTATTATTTGCATAATTTTAGATGCTTTGAAAGATTATAATTTATTATAGATAGTCCTTACTTTTCGTTGTTATTGTGCGCACAAATGAGTCCCATGAAGATGTACCACAACCACTTAAATTGCAATCGTTTGATAGCGTAGTATCATCATTATAATCATCAGCATCATTGTATTGCTGAATTTGTTGTTGTTGCTGTTGTTGTTGTTCTTCTTCTTCTTTTGCTGCTTTTACTTCAATTCTTTTCAATTTCGGTTTAAATGGAGGAGGAGTTAGACGTTTGTAGGTTTCATATTTCAAGCAATTCCTTTGTGTATTTGTACAATTGCGTAAATTTTTATAAATTCTAAGACGCTCGCTAATGCTTGATTCTATAGGTTTGATTGTTGATTTTGAATTATATAATAAAGAATAAGAATTTTTATCCACTTGCTTCTTCTATAATTGATAATTGATTAATTTTTATACATATTTAAAAATATCAGTTCAATCAATCTTATCTTAAGCCCACCTCGTCCTTCTTTTCGAACCCATGATGCACAAGTGCATTTTTTAAAAATTTCAATTGATCTGTGTAATACAATTTTTCTGGTGCACTAAAATCCTCATGAAGTGTAGCCTCAAGTTGTTGAACCCTTTGAAGACTAACCTTGTAACGCAATGTATGTATATATTGTTTTAGATAATCTATCTCTCCTTCACGCCCCAATGTCTTGGCAATGTTTTTCCAAATATTTTGTTTAAATGATAAATTCAAGAAATCCTTGTCATTCGGATTCCATAAACATTCATGCTGTTCATATAGTTTTATGAAGTTTAAAGTAAACTTCTGCTTTCGACTTGGTGGTTTTTCGGCTGGTATCTTTTTAATTTCTTCCTTTTTCTTGATTACTGGTGTTTTGTTAGAAATAAATCTACCAAGATTAATTGGATTGGTTGGGATTACTTGGCTAAAATCAATAAAACCATCATTGTTTGACATTGTCGTTTACAAAGTGTGTGTTAGAATTTCAGGCCAAAAATGATTTTGGGAAAAATTTTAAATTACATTGTTTTTGTAATATGTTTAATGAAATAAAAAGGAAAAAAAAAATATCTCATAAACTGTATAGGGCTTTTAATTGCCCCATAGAATAGAACTTTGTATTTTCTTTCATATCTTAAATATCAAAATATATAAGTGTGTATGTACGAGTAAATCAAAAAGTTAGTTACTTAGTTTTTAACTTTTGCAGATTCGCTTAATCTCCATAATCAATCTAGTCCTAACATTAACCTAACCCTCTCCTTTGTTGTTGAATACCAATATGTTTTTATGGGCCTAAATCAGGGCTGTCCAACCTTTTTGATTACCTAGGCCACATTGGAAGAATCCGTGAAGAGTTAGGCCGCAATAGGAAACAAAATTTTTTTTTAATTTGCCTCTTGTCCTACAAGTTGAGATATAACAGTGGATGATAGATCTGCTTATAAAATGAATCAATGATTCGAAATCAATGCAATATGACACTTTAGTGTGCGCTATCATCAATCGGCGAATTAGTAGTAGTACTCCTTTTATATACATTGTTGACATTGGTTCCGTACCACCGCACAAGGATTTAACACAATATATGCAAATTCGTTGAAAGTAAAGCTTGTACCTCTGTCTGTGTCCCAGCATTAACGCAAGATTTGAATTTGCTACCATTTGTGCAGTAAAATGATACCAAACCTAAAAAAAATCCAATTTGACAGCTGACAGTTAAAGTTTAGTAAAAATGGAGCGTTTCACGATAGATCAACGTGTCTTTATTTGTTTTTCGGCAATCACATGTGGGTTCTCCGAACCCCAAATACGACAGTTTGCCGATTAACAAAGGCATCAGCTTCCACTTGTTGATATTCAATAATCCATTCAACGAACTGTCTTCGCTGTGCATGGTTATTCGGCTTCAATTGTTGTGTTAACTGGCTTTGTTAATCGACTAAATTGTGGTTTTTCACATGAGATTATAATGGGATAGAGCTCTCTGATGGACGGACGGACAGTGTAGTGAACACTAAAAAAGAGTTTCTCCCCAGTATACTTGAGCGGCGAACAAAAAAGAAAAAAATAAAAACACTGAGCGTGAGCGTAGGTCCAAAGAAATTTCTGTTTGCCACTTCGGTTGCCTGGGCCGGTTTGGGCAGCATTCAGACATCACTTGGGCCACGGACTGGACAGACCTGGCCTAAAGATCTGGTCCACAACCCGCAGCGTGTCTAAAAAGTATCTATGTTCTTGTATATTTGTCTAAAGGATGATGCAAATGTTTTTGGTTCAATTGGTGTTTTATTTCTTCTTAATGTGAATTTACGGAATTGAATGTAAATGAGAAAGGTGAAATATCATCTGTACAAAAGGACAACGAGTTTTAAAAGTGTTTTGAGGATTACCTAAATATACATATATGATTTGGCTTTTTATTTTTTATTAATTTCAAAGAAGTAGGGTAACAAATTCTTAACTAACTATAAAGATCCCTAGCTGACAAGGCTTTCAACTTTTGGTGTAGTTCATAAACATTATATTATATAAGTATGTATGTATTAATATTGTGTCTTAGAAAAAAAAGAGGATAATAATTGCTTGTAACCAATTATGATTAGATTAGGTTTAGAAATTTGATCGACTTAATGTTGGTTGAATTTCGATTACACAGGATTTCTGTCAAGATCATTTGGGGTTGGTCTCGAATAGATAGTGCTGTGTTTGCATTGCAGCCTGAGAGTAGATGCTGAACAGTTCATAACAGGGAGAGCATTTATATATCGTTGGCGGTGTAAATGTCAATGTGTAATAGCGGTGTAACCGAGTCGGAGACGAACATATCGCACCCTAACTACAAAACGTCACTAACGCGATTTTTGAGCTAATAATGCAGAATTATTCGTTACATCAATTTTTATATTGTGTACATTTTCATGTTAATAACTTACATACTCTCCGCGAGAGAAGAGAATATTTACTTCGATAATTAGCCAATTAATTTTATAAGGTTCTGAGACATGGCTAGTATATGCCGAGCACTCCAAACCTTCGCTAACAAATGTTTACGGATTATATGCCGTATTTTCTGGACCAGAACGGTCTCAAATGAACAACTGCTGCTGCTAACCAACAGTCATACATTTAGCGCCGAAATAAAGGAGCGGAAATGGAGTTGGATAGGCCACACTTTACGTACAACATAGCAAAGATGGTCTTCCAATGGAATCCGCAGGGCAACCGAAGAAGAGGTCGTCCTCGTCAAACATGGATACGCACCGTCCACAATGAGAGCAGAGCCATAGCTACTTGGAATGAGCTAAGATACTTAGCAACTGACATAAACCGTTGGAGAGCTTTTGTTTCCGCCCTATGCTCCGATTAGGAGCGATATCTTGTATTCGTACATTATATCAAGGAATAAAACAAAAATAATTAGCCAATTTGTATGTAAATTGTAAACTTTATATGAGTTTTTCTCGAAATGCTGTTTTTGTAGTTATGGTGCGATATGTATATGTACTACTAGCTGTGTCCACGACTTCGTACGCGTGGGGTATAGGAAATATATTTGTAATTGAGTGTATTTTGTACACTTTTTTCCTAATCATCAGTTGTTTAATGTTGCTGCGCTGCAAAAGAGTAAAAACATTCGAAAATCAGCCAAAAAGTAGGCAACAGAATTAAAAATATGAATATCTTTAAATTTAGTTGGTCGATTTCGATAAAATAAACTCTAAATGTTACACGAAGCTTGCTACAATACACCAATCAAAACCGCATTCAAATAGGTTGAGCCATTTCTGGGATCAGCGTGCACAAACAGGAAAAGGCTTACGATTTTATATATATGTATATATAGATTATTGCATTTCGGTGGCATTGGGCATGGTAAATTGGGGCTATGGCATGAGGGATTATGATAGTTGGTGGCATCTCCTGAAGATTTGCCTTCATATTTCAAACAAAAAAGTATTGACCACATTTTACTTTAACAGACTTAATTTTGTAGTCCAATTAGCACAATTTACTTATTGGGAAGCATGTCTAAAAATTATAAGTAGGATGTTTAAGATGATTTGTTGACAAAGTGAATCACAGAATATGACATGAAGTAAAGAAAGTTAAAATGATATCTAATTGAATTCCTGAAATACTTTAAGGATGGCCTTAAGATTATAATAGTATTTAATTTGGAGCAGGAATAAACACGCACATGGAACACATCTGTATAGACAAACATAAATTGTTGTTGTTTATAATTTTTATTAGAATTTATGGATTATACTATATATGTAATTGTATTTATGTATAATTAGAAGTGAATATGTAAATATTTCACTTACATATGTTATGTATGTACTAACCATGGAGCTTTTCTTGTTTTTATTTTTGCTTTTATTGATATACGTATGTACTACTACGAAGATAACAATTAACAATAGTAAATCGAAATACATGTATGTATAAGTTTGGTGTTATTGGATGCCAATCTTATTATTGTCCGCACTTGGATACAAAAAAAAAAAAAAAATAAAACAATTAAGAAACATAAGATAAATGAAGTTAGAAAAGGTAATAATAAAAACAAAATAAAGGGAACATAAAAAATGTACACTTTTTTTTTTTGACAAGTTTATTCGCAAACAATCCTGTTTTGTTACAAAATAATATATTTGGATGTATATGTATATATATAAATATATGTGTTTATAAATCGTAAAGTTTGTATAGAGAAATTCGCAAAAGATAATATAATGAATTTAACTTGGACTTAATAAAACATTCAAACACTTTATATAATTTTCGCATAAGAACTATGATTTTTTGAAGAAATTAATACACTAGTATAGTATAATAGGATCGAAAAACTAAAAAAAGGCTAAGAATTTTGAAAAAAATTATACAATTTTTGAAGACATACGTATGTATACTAGGGATTTATAAAGTCGTTGAGCTCTAGTTTATGTTATTTTTATTTAGCTACTGTATCATATCGTATCCGCTTAAGCCAACTCTTTCATGCGATTAAGTGCGCTGCCGGACTTGAACCATGTGATTTGCTGTTCATTAAGGGTGTGATTCAGTTGGATCTTATCAACGCTGCTGCCGTTCTTAACTTCGCAGGTAACAGGTTGGCCGGGCGCCAAGTTAGCCAATCCAAGCAAAGAGATTTTGCTTGTTGGTTGGATCTAAAAAAAAGGAAAAACACAAAAAATAAATCATCATTATTTCAAAAAATGGATTTGCTTAATTTTTATATGCCATACCTTATCATAATCAGATGGGTTTGCGAAAGTGAGTGGCAGCAGGCCTTGTTTCTTCAAATTTGTTTCGTGAATACGAGCAAAGGATTTAACAATGATAGCACGACCACCCAAGTGACGTGGTTCAAGTGCAGCATGTTCGCGAGATGAGCCCTCGCCGTAGTTTTCATCACCGACAGCAACCCACCTGATGTTATTTGCCTTGTAGTCACGAGCAACCTCAGGTACGGCACCCCACTTGCCAGTGCGTTGATTTTTGATATTATTCATTTCATTGTTTTCGGAGTTGGTGGCACCAATGAACATGTTGTTCGAAATGTTGTCCAAGTGACCACGGTATTTAAGCCATGGACCGGCTGCGGAAATGTGATCGGTAGTACATTTTCCCTTAACCTTAATGAGGACAGTAAGATCGGTAAGATCTTTGCCGTCCCATTTGTCGAAGGGTGCCAACAGTTGTAGACGTTGAGATTTTGGATCGACTGCCACTTGAATTTTTTCACCATTTGGTGGTGGTGCGGTGTAAGTATCCTGACCAGGATCGAAACCCTTGGATGGCAATTCATCACCGAAAGGTGCCTTCAATTTGAATTTCTTGCCGTCCGAACCGGTTAGTTCATCGGTCAGGGGATTGAAGTCCAAGCGACCAGCAATAGAAAGTGCTGTGACCAATTCAGGGCTAAATTAAATTGTAAAACATAAAATATGAGCATTTAGCAAAAGATTTAAGCTTCTATATATATCACCTGGTCACGAAAGCGTGGGTAGCGGGATTGGCATCATTTCTTCCAGTAAAGTTACGATTGTAGGATGTAACAATGGTGTTTTTGTCGCCTTTCTTGACATCCTTACGATCCCACTGGCCAATGCAGGGACCACAAGCATTCGCCAAAACAGTACCGCCAAATTTATCGAAAATCTCTGAGATGCCGTCACGTTCAATTGTAGCACGAATTTGTTCTGAACCGGGTGTCACATTGAATGGAATCTTAGACTTTAGACCATGAGACATAGCATCGCATGCAATGCTAGCACAGCGACCCATGTCCTCGTAAGATGAGTTAGTGCAAGAGCCAATTAGACCAACCTTAATATCGATTGGGTAGCCGTTTTTCTTGGAATTGTCACCCAATTTACTAATTGGATGGGCCAAATCGGGAGTAAATGGACCATTTACATGAGGTTCCAATGTGTCCAAGTTGATCTCAATCACCTGGTCATACTCGCATTTGGGATCGGGCGACAAAATCTTTCCTTGGTATTTTTTGGCTTCACCTGCGATGCCTTCACGGTTTGTTGACTTCAAATAAGCAGCCATGCGTTCATTGAAGGGGAATACCGAAGTAGTTGCACCAATTTCAGCACCCATGTTACAAATTGTAGCCATACCAGTACACGAAATAGAATCAACACCATTTCCGTGGTATTCAATAATAGCACCAGTACCACCCTTAACGGTGAGAATGTCAGCAACTTTAAGAATAACATCCTTTGGTGATGTCCATCCGCTAATCTTGCCGGTCAATTTGACACCAATTACCTTGGGACACTTCAATTCCCATGGGATGTTGGCCATAACATCGACAGCATCAGCACCACCAACACCAATACACAGGCCACCCAAACCACCGCCGTTTGGTGTATGCGAGTCAGTGCCGATCATTAAGAGTCCGGGGAAGGCATAGTTCTCGAGTATAATCTGATGAATAATACCACTGCCTGGCTTCCAGAAGCCCAATCCATATTTCGCACAAGTACTTGCCAAAAAGTCATAGACTTCCTTGTTCAAATCTTTGGCACGAGCCAAATCTTTTTCACCACCAATTTGCGCTTCAATCAAGTGATCACAGTGTACAGTTGAGGGTACAGCGACCTTTTTCAAGCCAGATGAGATGAATTGCAAAAGTGCCATCTGTGCAGTGGCATCCTGCATAGCAACGCGATCGGGGCGCAGACGGAGATAAGAGGTTCCTCTCTCGATTTCCTGATTGTTGGGATCATCTAAATGAGAGTAAAGAATTTTCTCTGACAAGGTGAGTGGTCGGTTTAAACGGCTCCTAACACAATCCAAAGTATTGTTTAGCTTTTCATATGGCATATAAACGTCCGTGTCGAATTTCGACATAGCAACCTTAGCAGCTGAGTAACAGGCGGCATGAAATTGGCGCGATTGCAAACCGACGCTATAGCGTCCCAAGGCCTTAGCCTAAAGATGAAATGAGAATACAATTTAAGATTAAATTCATAATAAATATAAAGTTATCGCTTTCAATTGTCAATATGCCAAAATAATCATAACAAACTTACAATAACAAATACATATACACGTAAGTATGTATGTTAACTAGTCATTTGTTGTTTGTTAATGAAGAAGACAAGATAATTGAGAACTTGAAGTATTACGTTTTAATTTCATTTAAAAATTCTTTCTATGAGCGTAATCAATAAATAAACTAAGTACAAGAGAGTGGTACGAAGGATGAGCACATCTGAACAGCTTACAAAGTCCATCAGAATATATTATATTCAGTACCAACAAAAATCTTCTTTAAGAAGCTAATTGTTTTTGTGTCAATGTGTCTCACTTATCAGTAGGAATGCCAAATTCTAAAGTTTACTAATCATTTGCTATTTAAAATTCTTAAGAACCATGGACGGCGAAGTAGGGTAGGAACAACAAACACGGCACACGGTATATTAATTTAGTGGGAGTTAGCTATCAGCTAGTATGAGATAAGGTTCTATGATATACGACAGTACTAAGCTACCAAAAAACATTACGAAATACCTTAATTGCAATTTTAAAATATCAGCCAAAAAGGAAAATCATTTGTATCTAAGTACTTATATAGATGACATTATACTTAGTATAGTATAGTAAGAACACAAAAAATGCAGAGAATCTTATTGCTAAAAGAAGCACAGATACAATGTTATTGAAATATCAACACCCCCATCCCAAACCAACACTCAATACTCGATATCAAATACATGAATATCTTAAGTATATCGAGAAAGGCAAGAACAGTTGGTTAGGTAACACTTTGGGCCCCATTGATCATTTGAGGTTAGAATTATATTATGCGAAAAAATCATAATACTATAAACTGGAACTTCTGATAAACGCCAATTAACCAAATAATTTCATATATAAACAATAAATAAATACAAAACTTGATTCGATAAATCATATTTTGACCAAAATAGACAAATATACTATATAGTATATGTAGTTCATATATTGATTTTGTCTACTTCGGTAACACTGTCGATTTAAAACTTTCCATATTATATGTCGTACCTGAAGTGTAAGAATTCTTGCAGACATAATTTATCAGAATTTCGACTTGATTAAACGAAACGAAACACTTGAATTTTTATTTTATTTTTTTTTTCGATTATTCCCAACGATTAATACACGCCGCTCATTAAAACTTCAGCCCTCTCAGCTGGAAGATTTTAATGCTGACTGAAATGATGATGATTAGCGTTGGATCTCTCGGTTGGTTGGTTGGTTGTTTGGTTGTTTGGTTGGTTGTTTGCAATATATGTATCTTCAAGGCCGAAAATAGTGTTTTTTAATGCAAACAGTGTGGCAACACTTCACTTTTAATTTTGGTTATTTTTTTTCTGTTACAAGCAAATTGCGGTCAAATAAATACTTGCTAGTACACAAAAAATATGAACAGATGCATAAGAAATTTACTTTATTTACTTAATTACAATTTATGTAAACAAATAGTCAAAATATATAATTATATGGACATATGAATCCTAGCACACTTTGCAGAGTGTGTGAGTTTATTCTACTATATTCTAGTATAGTATCATCGGCTTCGATATCAAAATGTTGAAATCCAACTTGGATGTTCCTTTCGATTATCAATATCATCGAACAAGTACATTGTATGTATCAAGAGAGAAACAGTTTTGGCCAAGGCACTTGTATATGCTACCAGTGATAATTATAATAATATTTGTGCTCATAGTGCTGGTGTTTTATCCAACAAATCATGTAAAACCAAATCATCCTCAATCATTTAAAGAAACAAAAGTGGGTCAATGTGAAATACAACTTGTGGAAACTTTACCAGCTGCTCTTAATTACACTACAGATGATTCAACCGGATTTCTTTCTACCTTTGAAGCTTGGGAATGGTTACTGGACAATGCCAAAACTAACATTGATATTTCTTCTCTCTATTGGAATATGCAGAATGCCGAAAGCAATCTTAGTCATGGAAATGATTTGTATCAAAGATTTTTAGCCTATCGCCTTATGAAGCCTAAACTAAAATTAAGAATAGCTGAGCATAATAGATCTGGAAATAATGAAACACTGATTCTAAGAAAAACGAAAGCAGCTGATGTGGTCTATATAAATTTTCAAAAGCATTTGGGAGCCAATGGTTTTTTGCATACAAAACTTTGGATTGTGGATAAGCGTCATTTTTACATTGGTAGTGCTGATATGGATTGGCGATCTTTAATTCAAACAAAGGAATTAGGGGTAATCGGTAAAAATTGTCCAGCTTTGGCAAAGGATGTGAGCAAAATATTTGAAATATATTGGTATATTGGCAGCAATCCCAATAAAAAAATACCAAACCAATGGCCCGAAGAGTACAAAACACTTTATAATGCTTTGAATCCAATGTTATTAACTATTAACTCAAACTATACAGGAAGAGCATACTTTTCTAGTTCTCCTCCACCATTGTCGGCCATTGGTCGAACATATGATTTGGATGCTATTTTAAATGCAATTGATAATGCAAATTCCTACATTAACATTGCTGTTATGGATTATTATCCCCTCATAATTTATACAAAGAAAATCAAATACTGGCCTTATATAGATGATGCATTAAGGCGAGCAGCTGTGGAAAGAAATGTTTCTGTTAAGTTGCTTATTTCTTGGTGGAAATATTCAAATCCAATAGAGGATTATTTTCTGCATTCTCTACAGGATTTGTCTCACATGCTTAGCTATGTCGATTTGGAAGTGGTAGGTGGTTTATCAAACATATGTTAATGTAAAATATTTTGACTTTGTTTTGTCTTGTCTTCCAGCGTCGTTTTGTGGTACCCGAAGGTGCTGTGAATCATAATAAATATTTTGTTACGGAAAACATAGCTTATATAGGTACATCAAACTGGTCTGGGGATTTCCTAACGAGTTCCGCCGGTGTTGGGCTCATGTTAAATGATACGAATAAAACAAAATATGTAAATACTTTACGCACAGACCTTTTGAAGGTATTTATGAGAGATTGGGATAGTCCATATGCACTCGTGCTAAGGAGGAGGCATGACAAGTTTTAAAAAATTGTATTCAATTATTTAGAAAATGTGGCAGCACTTAAAAACATCTGTAGCACAGCTGTAAATGTCATAACAAAAATTTTAAACTTAACCTAAATTAATGGAAGAAATTTGAGCACCGATTCTGAGTCCATTTCCCATAAAAATTATAATAATGGCAAAGAAACCAACGCGTGACCTTTTGGGTATTATATTTCAAAATTTCTTTAAATCATTTCGCCCGAGACAAATTCGTGGTAACTACATTGGCGAGGACTATTTTGGCAATAAATTCTTCGAAATTCCAGCAAATCCTTCCATAGGCAAACGAAAAGCCTCTCGTTGGTTTGAGCCTACGGAGAAGGATGCATTCGATCAGGAAATGACTGCAGAATGGGAGGCATGGCTGAGATTTCGTCGTGAAGAACCACCTACCCGAGAGGAACTCGTTAGAAATTTACAAATTATGGAAATGAAGAAACGTAATGCAGCCGAATTAGATGCACAATATGGTAAAACAAAAGATCCCAAAATGTTACCAAAAACCAATAGCAATGAAACAATTGGAACATTTCCCAAATATGATGAATATGAAATTGTGCCCGGTAAAGATCCATCAAAGAAATAAAACGGAGATATTTGTGTAGTTATTAATAGTTCTATTTAATCAATGTTATAAAATTTAGAATATGTCGAAATTAAACTTAGAATTGGTAAATTCACCAATCATCCAAATCTAAATCCTTAACAATATCCACATTTCCAGCGTCGTCTGCCTCTTCTTCTGCTTCTTCAACAACAGGAGTTGGTTTTGAAGGTTTGCCTTCCTTGGTTTTCTTAACCTTTTTCTTCGGAGGAGCTGGTTCTGGCTCTACTTCTTCACCATCATCATCATCACTGGCAACTGGTAAGCCTATGTTGTCGTCACCGTCTTCTGAATCAGATGGGAATAATTCCAATTCACCGTTCTCGTTTCTGACTGCAACTTCCTTGCTAGGGCGCTTTATTTTGGGTAAACCATAGTCATCGTTGATACTATCAGTTTGTGCTGCTTGACGGCGTTTCTTTGTTTCGTGCGTTTTCACCCAACTGGCATAATAGATATCCAATGGTGTATGTTTATTACGTACTTGCGTCTCCCAAGCTTGCACTGCTGCTAAATCCTTAAGAGTGAAGTTAATTTTGCGTCTCTCCTGTTCAACAAACCGAGAATTCTCTTGAATCTTATCCAGTAATTGTTTTATTTTGCGTGAATAGTTTGCATTGCGGCAATCCTTAAGGTAAGCTTTTAATGCAACAACTGAAGGTACAACCAGATCACAAAAAGCCAAAGAAGCGGATTCGTGAGCCAAGTATTCCAGAGTTAATGCACAAACTTGTTCGACAACTTCATCGCGAAAGCCGTTTTCCGCTAACTGAGCCTTATTCAGGCGCAATATACAAGTGAATTGCACTGGTCGCATCGAGACTGAAGTGTGTTTCTTGTTAAATGTGCTACTACGCAAAACTTCTAAAATGAGCGGCAATACAGGTATATAGGTGTGGGTCTCCTTTGAAAGGGATATGAGTGATTGTATACAATGAAAACGCAAAGGAAAGTATTGCGCAGTCGGTATGAGGCGAATGACACCAGTTGCAATGGTCACAAGCGGGTATACAAGTGGTTGCAGTTGGGGTTTGTTTGTCGTAGCACCCAGAAGATCTGACCATAAACGTAGTGAGTTAACAAATTGCCAATTATACACAGCTTGAAAGCTGTCCTTTTTCTTCAATATAACAGCGTTCCTCAGATGAATGGCCAGTTGCCTAATGTATAGAAAGGCGTGCTGGTAGCTCACATTTAAATCAAGAGCAAACATTTCCACAAGTGATCGACGCATAAAATTTATACCCGGCAATGAGTTGGGCGAAACAAACTTTGAGTTACGCACATACGAAAGGTACATTGCCTTCAAGACATGGTTCAACATAGTTACCTTAAAATATATTTAAAAAAAAATTGATTATTTTTATGATGAAATTCTAAGGTTTGCACAAATTTTTCTCACCTGTTGACCACGAGTAATCTTTAGTATGCAGAGAAATGCTAAAACACGAATGGTTTCATCACCGGTCGACCAGAGCACAATCAAGCGTTTAAGTATTGTTTTGCCCAAGGCGGAAAACGATCCTACCATACCAGCCATTTGATGCAAATGCTTCAAGAGAACGCTTAGTATATTGGCACTCGATACTTGTTCTATTAAGCGTATCAAGTCTGTGAGGTAATAGCGCAAACAACCGCGTACTTTTGCCCATTTTTTAGTTTTATGTAAAGGAAAATTAGAGCTTAGCGTGGTTATTCCCAGAATATGCATAATAGCTGGTTGTAGATGTAGGACGCATAACTGGATTATACCATTGAAGGTTGCTGCACCGACTACCTTGAATGCTGTCATAGATTTTTGTTCTTCTGGATCAGCACTAATACTAGCCAATGCAGAGTTAAAGGCTTGTATAACCTTACGTACAATATCAATCGGTACATTTTGCTTTTGCAATTGCATTTGCCATTCCCGCAACAGATTCAATGTAACTTTTTGTGTGCCATCAGCATCAACTGTTTCGTCTTCTTCGAAATCACTTTCATCACTGGCCACTTCCAAATTATCGTCAGGTTGGTGAAATTTTTCATCATCATCATCGTCATCATTATCAGAATCTTCTATCTCGTTGCTTTGCTTCGTTTTAGCTTGCGCTCCGCTTTCAGACTCCTCCACTTCATCGATGTCTTCGTCGTCATCATCATCGCTGTCATACAGATTAAAATCCAACAATTCTTTGTCGTTTTTTTTCAAAAAATCATAAAATTCTGGATCTAAATCCTTGAGACTTTCCAACTTGCTTGATTTTTTAGATTCATTTGCTGCTGCTTTTTTGATGCCGCCTTTCTTTACCGGTTTCGTTGATTTCTTCAGCAATTTGCCTTTTATGGTATCCTTGTTATTTAACTTAGTCAATGATTTTCCTTTATCTTTTTTATTTTTCTTGACTGCATTAAGTTTTGTCGATTTTTTAAGTGTTTTAACTTCTTTAGTCTTCATATTGTCGGCGTTTATAAATGTTTATTTTTTTCTACACGTGCTTCGCCACCGCCAATGCTTACAAGTTGTTTGCGTTTTCTATTCTCCAAGAAATTCACGAGGGTATGCTTATTTTGAAGAAATTGTGGAGGGTATGCTTATTTTCAAATAAAGTGCATATTGTCCATTTTTAGTGTTTTCTAATACCAACAGCTTGTCATCCTTTTTTCATGGGAGAAATGCATTTGTGAAATTTGTAAATTTGTATTTTTGATAAAAACCAGAAATGTATGGCATACCGGCGGGTTTTGAATCTGATGACAGTAATTTGGAATATTTGCAGGCCAACCTAAAGATTACAAGGCTACAAGATATCACTGCAAATGCTGGCCTTAACGATACAGATTTTGATGCCACGCTTCACGAACATGAACAATCTTTTTGGGATGAATTTCGGACAATGTGGAATGCGTCTCAGCGGTCTCCGCAGCCACAATTACATCAAATACTTAAAGCAACGCTTCATCATAACAATGACCCTCTGCATGTGGCCCTAAAGTTTTTCGCCAATTGTCCAGATTGCGGAAATGTGAAAATCAAAAGTTTCTCATTTTTTGTTTTGGATACCACATGCAAAATATACCGCAGTCAGACAACCATTGGCGAGAAATGCGATGACAATACACGTATGGTTGCATTCAACTTTATTAAGACGGCTGGTATAATGTCGCTCATCAAGGCTATGATTGAGACATATCAATTGATCAAGATAAAAAACTTGTTGTTACCGAAAATCCGGGAAATGCAGGATAAGGGCCTCTACAAGGAATCGGTACAGTGGGCCATTCATTTGCAGCTGACAAACGAATTCGATATGCTTGATTTGGCATTTCCACTGCTCGCACAAGAGCGCATTGCCTTAGCTGAAGAGTACCTGGATACTGCGGCACATCAACGATTGCCAATGGTAAAGTTTTTGGACTCGTTATTGCACAAGGATAAGACCGTTATAGAGATGTGTGAACCAATATTAGAGTGAGTCGGTTACTATATTATAAGCAATAATAAACATTTTGAACATTAACATTATTACTTATATAAATTTTTATTTATTGCAGTCGCTATCAGAACATACGAGCATCACTTAATGTGCTCAGCTATCGTCCACTTTCTAAGTTGGTTGCAAGACTTGCAAAAAAGTACAAATTCGACGACTCTGTTATACCTAATTACAAGTTTACAAAAACATGTTCATATTTACATTATCTTTACCGTGAGTATCAGAAGGGTAATATGAGCGTGGACGCATACCGTGAGCTGGTGCATGATAATGCGACTATAAAACCTATACAAACAGACATTGTCGCATACATTGCATCAAATGACCAAAATGAGGCTGTAATGTGGTATAGAGCATTCCAGCTGTCAATTGACGAGTGCCCTCAAGAAATAAAGCAATTAATAATCGACAAACCAAACGACTTGTTCACGGACAATAAGGACGACGCAACCATCGGAGGAGTATTATCACCACCATCAGTATCAAACGACACGGAATATCTTACACTTGATCTGTGTGAAAAAGATATAATTATTGTTGATACAAACAGTAAATTTGATCAGATGTTGCAGCGTTTGGTTTACGTGAATAGGATTTATTTCGATTCTGAGTGGAAGCAAAACATCTGTAACAAAAATAAGCTTTGTTTGTTACAAATAGCTATTCACGATATTGTATACCTTATCGATTGTTTATCAACCGAACTGAGTGTAGAGAAATGGCAGTCGTTAGGAGCCAACATTTTTAACAATATAAATATTCTGAAAGTTGGCTTCTCAATTCAACAAGACCTGATTATGCTTCAGAATTCTTTACCAATGCAACTGAAAGTGCAAACTTCGAGTCAATATCTTGATTTGCGTACTTTGTGGCAGCATTTGAAAAATGATATGAATAGTTTGATTTTGCCTTTTGGCTGTATTAAACTCTCAGGTGATTCTCTTAGTGATCTGACTTCAATTTGCTTGGGCAAGAAGTTAAACAAATCAAATCAGTGCTCAAACTGGGCCAACAGACCATTGCGTTCCGATCAGGTCCTCTATGCAGGTATGATGAACATTAGTTTTACATTTGACCAATACAGTTATTAATTAATTATATTATTCCATACACAGCTTTGGATGCCCGTTGTCTTATGATGATTTTTAATACAATTACGACTGCATTGTCAAAGACTGGCGTTAAAATGAACAAAATATTCGATAAAGTTGTGGAAGTCGAAGCTAATAATTTAACTAAACGTATAAGCAACGTTAAGTAACTGTGTAACTCATTTCCAACTCAGTCATATGCTACCCGATATAAAGTCGAAATTAGGAGTACTCATGCGGCTTGAGGCCATTTTATAAATAAATGAATTAATCGTTCCTTACTTATTCTTAAGCAACAATATACTTGTGTACAAATGAAGAAATGAAAAAGATAAACAAAAACAGAAACATATTTGCAGTACAAACCAATGTAAAAAAAGAGTTTTTATTCAAAAGTCATATTATCGGAATTGATATTTGTTTCTGCAACAAATGGCTTTGCATATGGACTATTCCAATCTCGCTCAAAAACTCTTTGGAGATCATTGCGCAGTGTTTGTTTCTGTGCCACTCCACTCGTGTCTTTTAGCACAAGACCAATACCGGCCGTGTCAGTAAAGTAATCTCCGGACCAATTAGATGTGCCAATGTAAGCAATGCTTTCGGTGACCATGTATTTGTTGTGATTGACCCGTGCATATGGAATTATTTTCTGATCCGCATCCACAGGCACAATAAAACGACGCTTAAAAAGTAAAAATAGAATAATAACAACATGAGGCATATAAATGACATCTTACCACTTCCACATCAATTCCAGTTTTATTGTTTGATATATCTTGCAGAGATCGCAGATATGTATCCATTCTTTTATCTGAATATTTCCACCATGAAATTAGAAGTTTAACTGACACTTTTCTTTCCACAGCTGCTCGTCTTAATGCATCATCTATGTATGGCCAAAATTTCGGTTCCGGACCATAAATAATAAGAGGATAATAATCCATAACTGCAATGTTAATATAGGAAACTGCACTATCAATCGCATCTAAAATTGCATCCAAGTCATGTGTTCGACCACTGGCCGACAATGGTGGTGGCGAACTAGAGAAGTACGCACTCATGGTATATTTTGAGTTAAAAGTTAATGACATTGGATTCGATGCATTGTAAAGTGTGTTGTACTCTTTGGGCCATTGGCGCGGTATGTTTGCACTGGGATTACTTCCAAGGTACCAGTACTCCTTAAATATTTTGCTTATATCCTTTGCCAATGCTGGACAATTCTTTCCGAGCACTCCCAATTCTTTTACTTGTGTTAACGAACGCCAATCCATGTTGGCACTTCCCAAATAAAAGTGCTGATTGTCGACTATCCAAAGTTTTGTGTGCAATACGCCGCCACCCAAGTACTTTGGAAAATTTACGGAAACAACTTGAGCGGCATTATTTTTCAAGAGCATCTGCGTGTCTTCATCAGGCTCTTTGTCTGTTGGTTCGCTTTGTGCGATGCGTATTTTAAGTTTGTTCTCCACACTTGCATGGCCATTTGCATGCAATCGTTCGAAAATCTCTTCACCCTGTTTGGCACTGTCGTGTCTAATGACATCAGCTCCACGCATTGTCCAATAAAAAGAGCCAATGTCTATATTTCTTTCCGCATTACTTAAAAGCCATGACCATGTTTCATAAGTCGATAAAAATACAGGACTATTCGGTGTATAATTCAAACCAATTGGAATACTCTCCACCAATTGAATCTCACATACAGATTCAGCGGAAGGCGAATTTGTATAATAGTTGTACAATAATAATGGTATAGCAATCAGCACACCCAGAACCAAAAGAAGTTTGAAGGCACTACAACAAGGCGAAGATTCTTCTCTAGAATCCCTTAGTACCACATACCCGGCTCTTCTACTCATTGTCGTAGTTTAATTATAAAATGAATACTGTAAAACTTTGTGATTATATTACTGTTTATGTAAGCAAATAAAATATGCCAAACGATGAACAACAAGCAAAAACAAGACTATATAAAATTGTAGACTAAACAAAATGCGCAAAAATATTTTCTGGTTGTTTGAGGCAATTGTTGCTTCGCCGGTCAAATTGCCACTGAAATTGTTGTTGCCAGAATGTAATGTTATGCCAGAGTAAAAAGATGTATAAAAAATGACATAAATATGACATCTGATCCTCGCAGATAGATATTTGTTATATATCCGTTTTGGTCATGACTTTTAAGTTTAAAATTTTTTTTTTGTTTTTCCATGAATATGCGGCAACTCCGCTAAATCTAATCAGCTGTGTTTGTTTTGGTTTAATATTCTATTTTAAATTTTAAAATAAAACTAGCAATATCGCTTTGGTATGATAGCAAGAGATTTTATTAAATCATTTTTTTCCAAAATTTAGTTTACAATATGTCCTTGTATACAATGTTTACAGCTATCTTGCAGTTAATAAAAAATTAGATGAAATAATGCAATTATAGCAACAACACACTGTCTCTTTTGCTACGCTCTCAATGAAAAGAGCGAATAGCGCAATACTCTTGTGCGCACTCAGTTATCAGTAAACGAGCGGTGTAAATACAACAATTACAACACACACAAAGTTCAAGAAGAAGCATTGCATTAACAACGTAAAAACGTAAGCAAATATGTGTGTGTGGTCTTGCAAAAATGTATACTTATGTACAGTGACTGAAAATGAATAAAATATTTTTATTATTGAATCAATTATTTATGTACATTCAAATCTTTCTAAGAAAATTCTTTAATTAACAGTGAAAACCGTATCAAAATCTGTTTGATAAGTAAACAATCACTCCCATATCGTTTAATATCCACAGCACAAGATTTAAGTCCAGAAACTTCACGTGAAATAGAACACCATGCTCGTTTAGCTGGTGACTGGTGGAATATAAATGGGTCTATGCGAGCTAAATGAAAGAAGGTTTAAATTATTTTGTTTGCATGAATTTATGTACATATTCATAAATTTGTGTCTCTGGACATATAGAAATGGCAGTCGTTAGGAGCCAACATTTTTAGCAATATAAATACCCTGAAAGTTGGCTTCTCAATTCAACAAGACCTGATTATGCTTCAGATTCTTTACCAATGAAACTGAAAGTTTAATTATAATATTCCATATTCATCTTTGGATGCCCTTGTAATTGCGGCAGCATAGTCAAAGAGTGGCGTTAATGAAGCAAATTATTTCCATTTAAGTCATATCCTACCCAATACAACGTCAAAATTAGAAGTACTCATGCGGCTCGAGGCCATTTTCTAAATATTTAATAAATGAATTAATCGTTCCTTAAAAATTTAATTACAAACCCATGCAAAAAGGAATTTTTAATTATTTTATCATATTATCTGCAACAAATGGCTTTGCATATGGACTATTCCAATCTCGCTGAAAAACTCTTTGGAGATCATTGCGCAATGTTTGTGTCCGTGCCCCTCCATGTGTGTCTTTCAGTACAAGGCCAATACCTGCCGTGTTAGTAAAGTAATCTCCGGACCAATTAGATGTGCCAATGTAAGCAATGCTTTCGGTGACCATGTATTTGTTGTGATTGACTCGTGCATATGGAATTTTATTCTGATCCGCATCCACAGGCACAACGAAACGACGCTTACAATGGCAATAATAATAGAAATAGTTTAAAAATACAATAAGTCATATAAATGGCATCTTACCACTTCTATATCAACTCCAGTTTTATTGTTTGATAAATCTTGCAGTGATTGCAGATATGAATCCATATTCTTATCTGAATATTTCCACCAAGAAATAAGCAGTTTAACTGACACTTTTCTTTCCACAGCTGCTCGTCTTAATGCATCATCTATGTATGGCCAAGATTTCGGTTCCGGACCATAAATTATTAGAGGATAATAATCCATAACTGCAATGTTAATATAGGAAACAGCACTATCAATTGCATCTAAAATTGCATCCAAGTCATGTGTTCGACCACTGGCCGACAATGGTGGTGGCGAACTAGAGAAGTACGCACTCATGGTATATTTTGAGTTAAAAGTTAATAACATTGGATTCGATGCATTGTAAAGTGTGTTGTACTCTTTGGGCCAATGGCGCGGTATGTTTGCATTGGGATTACTTCCAAGGTACCAGTACTCCTCAAATATTTTGCTTACATCCTTTGCCAATGCTGGACAATTCTTTCCAAGTACGCCCAGTTCTTTTACTTGTGTTAACGAACGCCAATCCATGTTGGCACTTCCCAGATAAAAGTGCTGATTGTCGACTATCCAAAGCTTTGTGTGCAATATGCCACCACCTAAATACTTTGTGAAATTTACGGAAACAACTTGAGCGGCATTATTTTTCAACAACATCTGTGTGTCCTCAGGCTCTGTGTCTGTTGGTTCGCTTTGTGCTGTGCGTATTTTTAGTTTGTTCTCCAAATTAGCATCGCCGTTTGCAAGCAATCTTTCAAAAATCTCTTCACCCTGTTTGGCACTGTCGTGTCTAATGACATCAGCTCCACGCATTGTCCAATAATAAGTGCCAAGATCTATATTTCTTTTCGCATTACTTAAAAGCCATGACCATGATTCATAAGTCGATAAAAATACAGGACTATTCGGTGTATAATTCAAACCAATTGGAATACTCTCCACCAATTGAATCGTACATACAGATTCAGAGGAAGATGTATTGACCAGCACACCCAAAATCAAAAGAAGTTTGATGGCACTGCACCAAGGCGAAGATTCTCCTTTAGATTCCTTAAGTACTACTAACCTGGCTCTTCGACTCATGGTCGTGGTTTTTTGATAAAAATAATACCGTGAAACTTTAGTGAGCAAATATTGTATGCCAAACGATGAACAACAAGCAAAGACAATATAAAATTCTAGACTAAACAAAATTCGTACAACTTTTTTTGGTTTTTATTCTGTATTTATATACCAATTCGATTGCGAATTTCGGTGATCATATAACAATAACTTATAATTATTATTACTGTTTTTTTTTTTTTTTTACATTAGATTAGAACATGAATATAGTGTCATAAAAAAAAAAGTAAATATAAAGGTATATGTACATTAGTATGTATATACTAGTATTGCCCGACGCATGTTGCTACGCCCCCGAAGTGATGTTAGTGCGTTCAAATCTTGTCTTAACAGTACAAGTATATATGTATGTATAGACATGTATCATTATTGGTTCAACTGTGTAGAAGGTGATCTGTTTGTTATCGTTGTTGGTTTTTTGCACGTTGTTGTTTTTTTTTGTATGTTTTCGTGTTGGAAGAGTGATATTTGACAATTACCTTAATTTTATAAGTAAATCTATACTAACATTATAAAGAGTTAATGTTTGTTTGGATGTTAGAGGTAATCTTCGAAACTACTCATCCGATTTTAAAAATTCTTTCACCAGTAGAATGCTACGTTGTCACTGTGCGCTATAACCATATAAATAAAAATAAGTCCGGTTATTTTTAGGATTAATTGAAATATCCGGGGCATGTACCCAAAAAAAAAAAAAAAAAATACAGAACTGTGTAGTTCCACTCAAAATAAGCTCACAGCTGATACTCAAACTGTGTTTTTTGTTGATACTCAACAGTCTGTAACAGAGATAATATAGTTATGCTAAGAAAGGAAGCATATCTGAAAGCTGACATTTGTCGCCGTTTGGTTGGATAGAGCCCGTGCGAGGCCGGGTCGAGTATGCTTTTTGTAGAACATGAATGAACTCATCGACTATGTTCTTCTTAGTTATTGATCTTTTCCCCATTCTGCCAAGTTCTTATTTTCGATAGGTGTCGGTCATGTCGCCACAGATATTTTACAATCGCACAATTTACCTTTAAGCTGCATAACATACAAGAAAGTTGAGCTTAAATGAACGAACAGAAAGCAACTGAGTTTTATAGCGATGAGCCATATGATTTTACAACAAGTTATGATATTTGGACAATTGATTTTTATAATGATTTCTAAAAATATAGAAAACTAGCGAACTTCACTACGCCCCGACATGGTGTTAGTGCGTGATGATGTTCTCTTTTTAATTATACTTATAACATTGCACAGCAATTGAAATTACAAATCAAAATCGGTTCAGCAGCATACATCCAATTTTATATAAGAATATAGATAAAGACATCAAAATGTGTGAAGAAGGTATCATGACCGTTGCGAAATGAATATGATGTCGGACTGTTGTTGAATGATACTTTGAGATGCAGTTGAAGTTCACGAGCCGAAAGAAACATTATGTACGTTTTTGATTTTTTTAAAACAACCTTAGCCTTGGAACTTATTGAGTGATGCCAAAAATACAAATCATTTTGTTAAATCAACTTGTCTCAACAAGCTGATCAAGAATATATATTCTTTATGGGGTCTCCCATGTCTACTTCTGTGTCTTACAAATTAACTATAATATATTCCATACTCAACTTTAAATGCCCGATGAGTTTTAACACAATTGCGATAGCATTGTCAAAGAGATCAAAATATTCGATAAAGTCGTTGAAGTCAAAGCTTATAATTTAATCAAACGTAGTATAAGCAACGTTAAGTAATTTGCAACTTATTTCCATTTCAGTCATATTCTACACAATATACAGTTGAAACATCTTACCACATCTAGATAAGCCCCAGTTTTATTGTTTGATATATCTTGCAGTAATTGCAGATATGAATGCATTTTCGTATCTGTCAGGGAATCTTGGCAAATTGCGCAAGTTTGTTTATATGGAGTAACGGTCACTTTGTTTGCCTGTTCGCCAAATTTATCAATTTTGCCAAGTTTGCCACGTTGCGTGAATCCCACTAATATATATCCGTTTTGGTCATGACTTTTAAGTTGTTAATTTTGAAATGACTTCACTCAAGGCTACCAGACATAGAATTTTGAATATGCGGCAGCTCTGCTCACACTAATCAGCTGTTTTTGTTGTGGTTTGATATTCTGTTTTAAACTTAAGAAAAAAATGTCAAACATTCTTAAAACAACTATTAAAATCTGTTTGTTAAGTAAACAATCAGTCACATATCGTTTAATATCCACAGCACAAGATTTAAGTCCAGAAACGTCACGTGAAATAGAACACCATGCTCGTTTAGCTGGTGACTGGTGGAACATAAATGGGTCTATGCGAGCACTACATGCCCTAAATGAAATAAGGTTGATACGGACTGCAAAGTTTAAGCATATAAATAAATATTCATAAATTTGAGTCTCTAGGGTACCCTTCATACGCGATGGTCTGGTTGCACGTGGTAACATTTCACCGGAACAAGTTTATACAACAAATGTGTTGGCACAGCAAAATATACTGGAAGTTGGCTGTGGTGGTGGTATATTGACTGAGCAACTTGCGCGTTTAGGTGCTTCTGTCACCGGCATAGATTTGGGAGAAGATGTGATTAAAACAGCTCGTGCACACTTGACGGAAAATAGCCCCGAACTGAAATCAAGAATTACATACAGAATAGAGCCAATCGAGCAACATGTAAAAGCTCACTCCAATACATATGATGCTGTCATAGTATCCGAGGTTTTGGAGCATGTGGAAGATAAAGTTGCTTTACTTGACGCTTGTGTACAATCTTTAAAAATCAATGGATCCATATTCATAACTACCTTAAATAAAACATTGCCCATGTGGATTGGGGGAGTACTTTTGGGCGAATATGTTCTCAGTTTGGCACCTGTGGGCACACATCATTGGGACAAAATGATTTCACCATTGGGTGTTCAGCGTATACTAGATACAAGTAAATTTTGCTTTTAATCACTTCCGGATTTTTAATAATATATTTTAATTGATTTTTCAGTGCACTGTTCAACTGTAGTAGTCAATGGCAGTACCTACGATTTCTGGCGCAACAACTGGCGTTGGATTAATTCAACAAAAATGTGTTATGCTTTGCAGGCTATCAAATTGTAGAATGCTCACTTAAATTTATTTTTATTTAACTTAACTAAATTTACATAATGTGCACATTATTTAAATATTAATATGTTTGTAGTACATATTTAATTTTGAAGTGTCTCTCAGTCATCATGGTCATATTGAGGTTTTAAGAATTTTCCTCTTTTGTTTTTGTTTGTGCCACGCAGTTCACCATCGCCGCTTTTCCGCTTTAAGTCGTTCTTTCGTTGAAACTTCTTTTGTATTGTTTTGCTTAAGGTAGGTGCTTTGTTTGCATAGTAAGACGAAGCCATGTCTTGATCAGAGATTTGTTTGGGCTGTTCGTGAACTTGACTACCTTCTTTTTCCATGCGTTCAATCTCTAGCAATCGTTCTATTTCGGGATTCATGCCACAAAAACTGAGTCGACCCTCAATTAAGCCTTCGCAATTCATAAAACTTGGTTCAGTTATGAAATTTGAAGGACTATTTAACATTTCGTCATTGATTTCATTTGAATACAGAGCCAGTCCTTGCTCAACTTCGCGTTCCTTAAGTACTTTTGCTTTAGTGCGTTGCATGAATTTCATGTCAAGAATTCCTTTGGAAAGTCGTGGTTTTGCTTTTTTGGAAGACATTTTCCAATATCAACTGTTTTTTTTACAATATTACTTAAAACTAAACGAACCACGCGTTGTTGAAAATAAAAACAATTTACTGAACTGGGCTGCCAACTTTATTTTATTTGTTTCTATTTCAATTTTTTTTTTTTCGGTATTTTTAAGTATTTGATTTGATTTACAGAGTTGTTTGATTTTCATCAGATTTTGTAAGGTGTAATGTTTTGTTGTCCTGATTTTGGCCTTCGAAAAGTTTCACTTTTGATTTATTACCATTTAATTCAATTTCAATATTCTTATTACAGTTCTGTAATTGTTTAAGCTGTGTCTCACGCAAAATGTCTAAGATCCGCCACTTGGCTTCAAAGAATAATTCATCATCATTCACATTTTGCAAATCAAGTCTTATAATGTTGCATAAATAGTTTATTTGAACTTCCTTTATTTGCGGATTAAGTGTCAAATAATTGTTGTTGTCCGTTTCTAAGCCATTCTTGCTGTTCCCGATTTCGAGAATATTTTGTGAAGAAGACGTAGCAACTTTGTCACTTGTTGCATTATCTTGTTCTGGACGGTCCAAATTATCGACAACTTCTGATTCAGATGATGCCGACATTTTAGGATCGCATTCAACTTCACCGGCGGCAATATTATATAGAAATTTAAAATCGTTAAAGAAAAATAGTTTTGATTCAAAATTTTGCTTGCAGAGAATTTTTTCTCGCATTTCGCTTAGATCAATTTCCCATCTCTTACGTAGGACATTAATTTTTCGTTTCACTTGCATTACTGATAGATCTTCATCAATTTCTTTTGCAATTCTTTGCCAGCAAATTTCTTGTTTCTTCAGATTCTTAAAATTCGAACAATTCGGATTCCAGAGACATTCATTTTCACGGTACAAAGCAATCAATTTAATAATAGTTGCCTCATCTTGCCATAGGTGACATATTGGTTTTGGTCTGTAGTTGAATGCATTGCTTCGCTGCGACCTTCTAGTTTCTTCTAGATTGGAATCACTTTTATTGGAAAATATATTCATCAATGAGTGGTAATTCTTTTTGATGGAACTAAAGAAATTTGAATTTGACATTATTAGAAAATAAATAAAAATATTATGATATGATGTGACATTATCCGAAATTTTTGAGGGATTTAAACAAGATCAAACAAACTTCATATGTTTAATGCCTTCGATGCTTAGTTGGTGATTTAAGATTTTCATTGCCAATCTCAGTGCGTGCTTTGGATATGATTTTCAAAATTTGTTTTTGTGTTCTGGCATAAACATCTAATGGTAGTGTGCATAACTTATTACGGATGCCATCACACAGAATATTGACTTCAGATGTTATGTCAACTTTATTTATATTCAAGCCAGTGTGATTGAATTTATCCAGCGTAAGAGAATGGGGGGTATCGAAAGGTAATGTCTTACAGACGCTGTCTTTTCTGAAACTTTTATTATTAGCATATTTAACTGGTGGTTTTTGTATCTTGGACTCGTATTCTTTAGTTTGCTAAAAGTAAATATACCTGTTTATTAAAGGTAAGTGTTATATTTACAGAAACATACCCATTCTTCAAGTGTATCCAAAAATTCGAATTCTTTTAAATATTCCATTTCTCCTTCTGGGTATGGAATTCCTGACTGCAAACATTTTTTTCTAACAATTCTCTCGTAAAAAGCATCTTCTTGCAATCTTTCTAAAAAAAATTTAATATCTTTCTTTGGCACACAATTTCCAAATTGTTTTGTTATCCAATTCCAAAGAATATTCTTTTTTTCAATATCATGGTAATCTGGATTTTGGGGATTCCACAAACACTCATGGCCGCGGTAAAAGCGTATTAAGGTTATTATATTTTTCTTGTATTCTAAGGCATTAATTATTTTATCTGATTTTTTCCTATGGGCCATCTTTTGCGATTTTATAGTCTTCAACATTTTCTACCACATTTCACTCTTAGGCAATGTCTCAAAATTTTATTAAAATTATTATGTTCGGCATTAGAGGAAGCCTGATTGTTGTTTAAATCCCTCGATTATATATACATAAAATTTAAATTTATTATTTGACTGATGTTTCGGGAACTGCTTAAGCAAAAAACCATATCTTTAAAATATGGGCAAAAATTAAGCTACTAATCACATTCAGGAATAAATGCATCTCATAGGGAGTACAATTAAATTTTCGCAGAATCCACACCAAATATGATGCGAAAATAAAAAAGCTTCAATGGCTGTCGAACAAGAATATCAAGCTCTCGGTAAGTAACAAAGTTGCCACATACAGTCCGATTTTGAGACCTCCAGGGGCTTTAATGCATTCAAGTATAGGGCATCGGCATGCCACACAAAGAAGAAGATACAAGTACTGTAAAATAAAAAATTAAGCACATTTGTGGGAGCCCCTGGTAGTGAAGACTCTGGATACATATAGGAGCATGAAAAGACTGAAAAGATCTCATCCTTATGATTTAATTAAAAGAAAACTTTTTATATTCTTGTGATAAATGTAAAAACTATTATTGCTTGTTCGATTTAGTTAAGTTTGAAGAAAATTAGAAAAGCGAACAAAGTATAAAATTAAAGAAAGACTTTTCTATGACGAAGTTATTTTGAAAACCGTTTTTTTCTGGTTTTTCATATATTTGGATCTCTAAAGCGAATTCTATACCAAATTCCTCGCATTCGGTTCATTTGCTTTACTTCCAAACGTTTGAGAAACTTCCAAATCAATCGTAAAATGTTTTGCGCACAAATGCCATTTTCAATGCATTCATACATATGTAGGAAATTACTTGTATATTACCTTCATTCATGCAGATCTCTAGTGAGTTTTTTTCCAGAACAGTCAAGTAAATGATTAATGATAATGATCATAGAGAAAAGTAGTGAATAGCCTTGAAAATAGGGAACGGGGCTGCCAAAGTTATCTAAGCAACCCTGTTATTTTCTGCACAGAAGGGTAAGGAATTCACCACGCTCGGTTAGGGATTGCATTTGGCCCATGCAAAAGAAACTCACCACTCAATGGAATAGAAATAACAATAAAACATATCATAACAAAATATTGAAGTTCTGTGTTTATAATGGTGAAAGAAACTAAGTAAGCTTTAATCAGATTAACGTAAAACAACTTTAAAATGTATATTTTTCGTAGTTTCGAATGAAAATGGATGAAAACTTATCGGATTTAGATAAAGATACGAAGTTAAGCCAGCCTTTGGCAATTTGCGGTATGGATAACAAAGTTGTTAGTACACTGAAGGCAGAACCAATGGATATTGAATCTGAACATGATTCAATCGATCATAATGTTAAGTGTGAGCATACAGTGAAAAAAGAACAACAAGAGTTTATTGAAGCGGAACGAAATTCAAAAGAAATATTAGAAATGTTGGATGATGTTATCAAGGAAGCCAGTTTGCCAGAGAGCAAAGTTGATATCAACCGCAGGCTTTCTATTGCCATGAGTGATCACAACTACAGCTTACAAGAATTTGTACAAAATGACCAAAACACCAAAAATTTAAAGGAATTGTTATTAAATCGTCTGCTTATAAATACAGACAACAGATCGCAACATACAGCTGAAGAAGTTCTTGCTTTTGTGGAGAAAACTATTGCCACTGTAGAAGATTTTGAGAATGATATAATAAAGCCAGAGCCGAGCATTAATATAATGATAAAAGACACTGTTCCGACATTTGAAATTGTAACAGAAATATTAGAGTTGAACACGAATGAGTCTCCCTCTAAAGAAGAAGAGCAGAGCTCTCTAAATGTGGTCAAAGAACTAAATTTGACTGCAATTTCGATTCCGGAAACATGCTCGGAGCCAATGGAAAACAAACAAACAATGACTGAACCAATGGAAGAGGATCTAAATGAAAAAGAATCTGATACAATTGACGGATTGAAACAAATGGAGGCGGATCTAAATGAAAAGGAATCTGATACAATTGACGTCACGAAACAAGCATTAAAAGTTTCAATGGAATATGCAAAAAATCTATTCAGTGGGTGTAACAATTTTATGACGGCAACTGAAAGTGTAGATGATAAATTCGAAGCATATTTAAAAGGACAACTCCAAAAGTTAAAGAACATAGTTCAGGAAAATTTTGAAAGTTTGACATGTGAGAAATCTATCCAAACGGATCAAGAAGTGACAGAAAGCAATAGACAACATTTGAATCATACGATTAAACGGAAACTTTTAAATGATTCGATTGATTCGATTGATTCGACAGATTCAGAATCAGACTCAAGCAGTTCAAAATCTGAATCTAGTTTAAGTCTTTTAAGTTTAACCGATTCAAGTGGGGAACAGTCTCCAACAAAGAATGAAGATGAGGTCGCAATTTATTATAATAATAACTTAATGGATGTAATTCTGGATTGTAATGATGGAATTAAGTATACCAAATACATTGAATCGGATATTTTTTGTCCCGAACGTGAAGGAAATGCGACTCCAGATCAAGGTGAAAGCGACAAAGAGAATAAAACAAATTCTAAGGTAGCTGAAATCGATAAGGATATTGACCGGTATGTATATCCTAAATTATCTCAATTTAATCTATTTTAATTAAATATATTATTTTTTTTTTTTGTATTTTGTGTGCAGCCTTACCAACCTAAGTGGATTAAGTAAACGGCAACAGAATGGGTCAACAAAACTTTACGAACCAGACAAATCCAAAAGCAAGACATTAAGTCAAAAGAACAAAAATATTTTTGGTATTTTTGATGATGAAATGGAAATTATTTCCAGTGGCAAAAGTATTTGTGATGTGAGTATGTACAACCAACAAAACGAAACTAAACCAAACAAAACAAGACTGACCCAAAAGGAATAATAGCTCCTACACCTAAATTACATCTAAATTACTAAATATGTGTTCATTAAAAAAATATGATTGTAAGGCTATGACTTGCTGCTATTCCGAAACGACACAACAGACCTTCTACTTGGATCGTTGGCAAGCTAAAAGCCAGATATTTGACTAATTGCAAGCGAACTCGCCCAGTGTAATCATGTTGAACATTCTTTACTTTACTGCACGCCAACTAGCCAAGTGTAAATGGCCTCAACCAATGATGTCTACAAGAAAATCACGAAAACCGGTGTGTGACTAACAAAAGAAAGTATAGTGAGTGGGCTCCAGCTAAGCACTTAAACCTTGCAGATGTATTTGAAGCAGCCGCATAAAATGCAATAAAAATGTGGATAATTGTATGCCACATGAGTTGTCAAAAAAAATAATCAAATCAAATAAATGAATACTGTGTGTAGTGTCAGTCACGTTAAACAAATACCTTGGTGTAGTGTCAGTCACTGTAAACGAATGCTTTGTGTATTGAGTAGTTACAGGCTGCACTCACTGCTCAAATAATGAAATCGTTGTTATAGCTCTCCATAGTGGAGCAAAATTGAGTAAATATTTGCAATGAGTGTAACCAGTATCTATTCAATACACATAATAATAATTCGTGCCCCAAATACTTCACCGCACACGATTCAGAACGCATTCATTAATAGGTGTACGACTGAAAACAAATGCGAATATAATTCGTATTCGTGTCTAAAATATGCGCCATCTAATCGTATTTGTTTCAAATAACGATGGCACAACATGCATTCCTTTTCATTACCCGTTTGACCGTATTCGTACACTTAATTCTGAGCGGTATATTGAACAAGTAGATCGTTTGAATGATGCTATCAAGTAAAATTGGTAATAGGTAAGGTAAAAAAGCAGCAAATCATTACCATACAACCTACATACATATACAAACTTGAATTGCACATGAAAACTTTAGAAATATTCATTAAATTTTTCATTAAATTTGATTCCTTAAAATGTTTTCTTATTTTGGTTTTTTAGAGTGAAGATGAAATGATCACAGAAAACGAATTTAAAATGCGATGCAATGATCGTGTCAAAGAAGAATTACTTAACAACTCGAGCAGTGAAAGTGATAGCGAGGAATCCGAAGGCACTAATGATGAGTTAAGTAACCATTTGTCGTCGGATGCGGAGGGTGGTGAAGGGGATAAACAACACTCCTTAGACAAATTTTTGGAAAATTTCAAAATCACAGATAGTGAAAATGATGAAACAATTGACGATTCCACATCCACAATTCAGATAAAAGACAATATTCCAAACGATAAAGAGGAAACTGAAGATTTAACGAAAGAAAATTCAGATTTTGATATTCTTGATAAAAATTTGGTTCACAAGAAAAAAAATAATTCAAAATCTCTTGAGAAAATGTTATCGGAAGCAGAAAAAAGAAATAATAATGGCAACGAAGAAATTGTATTAAGTTCTGAAAGTGATTATTCAGATGTTGAAGCCGTGGATGTAGAACCAATTGAAGATAAATCAAGAATTATCAAGCCCATGTTGCGACCTGATCAATTGGCTAACGAGACAAGAAAAGCACAAAAATCCGAAACAGAAAGAATTCGTAAATTGGAAAAGAAACAATCAGTGATTGCAAAGGCTATAAAAAATCAATCCGATAAAATTAGTAAAAGCGATGTAGTCCTTGATTATATTGAAGATAGTAAACTTTTTATAAAAGTTGATTCCGGGATGGTGAATCAATTGAAACCACATCAGATAGATGGTGTTAAATTTATGTACGAGTGTTGCTATGGTGGTATAGATTTACGAAATAAAAACGCTGGTTCAGGATGCATATTGGCACATTGTATGGGCCTTGGCAAAACATTACAGGTAATTTTCTCTATGCAAATTCAAATATATTGTGTGTTTTAATTAATTTTCTTTGAATACTTATATAGCTGATCGCGCTTATTCATACAGTTGTTACATATGCTGAGCTGAAGACAAACAAAGTTCTGGTATTATGTCCCAAGAGTACTGTAATGAATTGGGCCGATGAGTTGGTACGTTGGTTGGCTCCCGTTAAAAAAGAAAAAAATATTAAAGTATTTGCTTTTGCCGAATCATCGTAAGTAATATACAATATTCATAAATCTAAATTTTACTCTCATTTAATAATAAATAATTGCACTTTTAGAGATATTATGGATAAATTAAATTTATTGGAGGAATGGTCAAAATCAACACCAAAACGTGCTGGGTGTCTACTTTTGGGTTACGAAGCATTTAGAACTTTGGTATTTTATCATTCATACAAAAACCGTGGTAATTTATCACCTGGAAGGTTACAGGAAGTAAAAGATAAAATTGATAAGTTCTTACTGGATCCAGGTAAATATAAATAAATATTCTTTAATATGGAGAGATAAGAGTTTCAACTATTTCTTTCTTAATTTGTGATCTGTCACAGGGGAGAGTTGATACTTGAGTCTTGCTTCTTATGAATTAAAAAATTTATGAATAAAAAGTTATTTCAATAATAGTGTATTATAAGTTTGTCAAAAAGTTTGTAACACACAGAAGGAGGCATCGGAGACTCCATAAAGTTCTTCTTGATTAGCTCGATGAGACGATTTGCTTTAGCCATGTCCGTTTGTCTGTTTGTATGTATGCAAACTAGTCCTTCAGTGTTGTAGTTGAAACGAAGTTTTCTTTTACCATAAAGACCTAAATTCAAAATAAAGTTCTTATTAGAAACCTTTTTTAACTTTTGTCTTATCCAACTGAAATTTGGACACTATGAATGCTTGATCCTTATTCACCAATCATGTAAATTTCAAGATACTAGGAACACTGGATCGTATAGCTTTCGATATGTGTGCCCCACATACACCATGGCCATTTGCGAAAATGTTCAGTTTTTAATCGAATAAGCATCTTTTGCGGGAACTTTTGATTTACTTTTATAATTTAAAGAAATCTGAAAGTGAGGCGCATCGAAGGCTTGTAGAAAGTGAGAGAAATTGTGAGTTAATTCAGTGGTTTTAAAACTTTAAGAACGGAAGGCTGAAGATATAAGAAGACGCAGAATTGAAATCTTTATTGGAGGAAGATTCGATCCAAACGCAAGAAGAACTTGCATTTACATTAGGAGTGATCAAGCAATTTCACATCGTTTAAAATCATTGCAAGGAAATTGGGTTCCATTTGAACAGTTGATGAGATGCTTTGAACGCCGATTTTGCACATGTGCAATGTTGCCAGAGATAAAGGAAATAGTTTTTTGGATCGTACAGTCATTGATGAAAAATAGATTCAATACGATAACCCAAAGAAGAGGAAGTCATGGTCATGCTTCAGCATCGATAGCCAAACCGATTATTCATGTTCTGTATTTGGTAGGATTACTTGGTGTCGAGAAATATGAGTTACTCAAACCGATCGTAACTCTAGTCCGAACGCAATTGATGTAATTGAGGCGAAAGCGGTTGTTGACTGGTGACTGGACCTGGCCGGCACAAACGTTGGCCAAGCCAGTATTGACGGTCATTAATGTTTTGCTGGGTATTTGGTGGGATTCCTTACGGCCAAGCTCTTAATTCGGGCCTGTACTGTTAATAATTGAGCCGTCTAAAGGAAATAATCGCCCAGAAACGGCTAGTTTTGTCCAATAGAAGAGGAATTGTGTTCCATTAGGACAACGCCAGGCTACAGACATTGATAGAGACTCGCCAGAAGCTCCAGAAGCTTGCTTAGTAGCTTCTTATACATGCACCTTTCAGTCCGGACCTGGCAACAAGTAATTACCCCCTGTTCTTGTGTATGGTGGATAATTTTAATGGAGAAAAATACGCATCGAAAGAAGCTTGAGAAAATCAACTGTCCCAATTTGTTGGCAATATTTTTCTATTATTTTCTTGCATGATCAATTTGTTTTCTTTTGTATTGCACAACACTGTAGTATGTACTCATAATATATGAAAATTTCGGATGACCTACTTTCCTTTACTTTGTGAACAGATTAACTAACGTACGAACCATTTGCTCCTTCATTCTGTCTCATTATTTGTCGTTTATTTCATAAATATGCTTATACTTTATTGTAATTACATACTTGTAAGTTGTAAAAGCAATTAATTCTCATTGAAAATATATTTTTTGTTTTGTTTATAGGAGCTGATCTTGTTGTGTGCGATGAAGGTCATATTATAAAAAATAGCAAATCTGCTATAAGTTTGGCTGTATCGAAAATCAAAACACCTAAACGTATTATTTTAACTGGAACCCCAATACAAAATAATCTCAAAGAATGTAAGTGAACAACTTGGAAAATGTATTTATCATAAGATTTTGTCTGATTATTATATTTTGCAGATTATAGCATGGTTAACTTTATTAAGCCATTGTATCTGGGAACTGAAAAAGAATTTGCCAATTTGTATGCAAATCCAATTAAAAATGGCCAACATAAAGATTCAGGCAAAAAAGATATTAAAGTCATGAAGCAACGATCTTTTGTTTTGCACAAAAAACTTTCGAAATTTGTTCAGGTAAATTGTAATTAAATTATACTGTATTTGTATATTGTTTTTCATATCCTTTTCATAGCGCAAGGAAGCTGAACTTCTTAAGACATTTTTGCCAGATAAATTTGAATATGTTTTATTTATTCCAATGACACGAGTTCAGGTTAGTTAATGTTTAATAATAAATACAAGTGTGTTATAAATTGTTTTCCTTTTTTTTTTATAGAACCAACTGTATAAGTACATTCTTGAAGCCATTTCATCCAGAGGTGACAATCGAGGAAAGGGTTTGATAACTGATTATACTTGTTTGCGAAAGGTTTGTATAATAATAATTTAAAATATGATAAATTTATGGTATTAAATTTGTAAATTCTTATAATTCGATATTTTTCAGATTTGGACTCATCCTAAAGTTTTAGAAATTGCATGGGAAACTGCAACAGATGTAAGTTTTTTAATTTTCTTAAACTATTTTTATCTTATTTTACAAATTATTTTTGTAGCAAAAAGCTAAGAATGATATTCGTAAGGCAGCAGCACCTTCAGCAAACTCTGATGATGATCAACCCGATGATATTTATGACAGTCAGACTGGTGTTATGTCAGTAAGAAACGATTGGTGGCGAAGTTTGGTATCAAAAAAGGATTTGGAAACAATTATGCCAAGCAACAAGATGCGAGCAATGTTTGAAATATTAAGACAGTGTGAAGAGAAAGGCGAAAAATGGTAAGGTAGTAAAAAAATCAAAACAAGAAATGTCTTGCGGATTTTTATTTTCTATAATGTATTGTATTGTACTTACTAAGAACAAACAACTCAACATTAGTGACTAAAACTAGACAAAACATGTGTTAATCTTTTATTAATTTTATTGTTTTCTTCTCTCACTTTGTTTTAGTTTAATATTCTCTGCTTTTGTTGCTGTTTTAAATGTGGTTGAATTCTTCTTCAGAAAAATAACAAATAAGGATAATGAAATCCTTCAACAAATAAGTAAGTTCTTCTTTATAGTTACGAAATACATTCTTTAATATAATTTGATAATTTTTAGATTTCCCGCCAAATCCAAAAGTATCAAATGTTTGGATAAATGGTCAAGATTATTATAGACTTGATGGCAAAACACCGAAATCGCATAGACATGAAATGATAAAGAGATTTAATAGTTCATCAAATTTGCGTGCAAGAGTCTTTTTGATCTCATCGAAGGCTGGTGGCCAAGGAATTAATTTAACTGGTGCAAATAGAGTCATTATTCTGGATACATCATGGAATCCATCAAATGATCAACAGAATATATTTCGCATTTTTCGTTTAGGACAACAAAAGAATTGTTACATATATCGATTGCTTGCAATGGTAATATATTTTAATGAAATCAATTAATATTTATTCAAGATGATAACAACAAACAAACAAATGATAGGGTACAATGGAGGAAAAGGTCTATTCAAGGTCTGTTACAAAGCAAGCAATGAGCTTTAGAGTTGTTGATGTCCAACAAATAGATCGACATTATAATATGGCTGAATTGGCAGAACTTTATTCGTAAGTAAACAACAACAATAGTAATAGATCTGAATAAAGTTTAATATTTTTCGTAAATAGGTTAACCAATCCATTGGACTCGGAACGTCCAATGCCAATACTTCCAAAGGATAGCATATTAGCAGGTTTGCTAATGAATTATCCCGATGTGGTCTATAAATATCATGAACATGATAGTTTGCTTGAAAATAAAGTTGAACAAGAATTGAGTGAACAAGAAAAGGCTGATGCATGGGCAACCTACGAAAGAGAATTGCAAATGAATTTAGGTAAATATACAAATGGAAATGCTATAACAAATAATACTTAATTAAATGTATATTTGCGTTTCCATTTCAGAATCACAAGAAATGCCAAATATTGATAGGTAAGTTCACTAAAGATTTAACACATTTATTATTTTATATTTTTATTTGGGTGTTATGAAAAGTATCCACGGTTTTTATACTTTTCACGGGAGTGAATAGTATTATAAGTTTGTAACACACAGAAGGAGACATCGCAGACCATATAAAGTATTGAATGTATATATATTTTTGATCAGGCGTCTGTCCGCATGTATGTATGCAAACTAGTCCCTCAGTTTTTGAGCTAGAGAGCTGAAATTTTGCACATAGGTTTACATACGCTGCACATTTGTCAGAATCTGCCGAATTGGACCACTAAGGGAAGTACCTACCATAGGAACCCCCATTTAAATTAATGTTCTTAATATAAAAGGTTTTATGTTTTTTGATGTATCAAACTGAAATTTAGACACTATAAGTTTCTGATCCATATTCATTAACCATGTAAATTTCAAGATCCTAGGGTTACCAGGAGGGGTACCTCCCACACAAACCCACATTCAAATTGATGTTCTTGTTAGAAAAAGTTTTTTGTTTTTGAATGTATCAAACTAAAATTTAGACACTATAAATTTCTGATCCATATTCATTAACCATGTAAATTTCAAGATCCTCGGGGTAACAGGAGGGGTACCTCCCATACAAACCCAAATTCAAATTATTGTTCTTATTAGAAAAAACATTTTTTTTTTTTTTAGCTCCTTGATATAATGTACGAATACAAGATATCGCTCCTAATCGGTGCATAGGGCGGAAGATCCATATTCATTAACCATGTAAATTTCAAGATCCTAGTGTTACCAGATCCTAGTGTTACCAGGAGGGGTATCTCTCATACAAAAGGTTTTTAGTTTTTTGACGTGGCGAACTGAAATTTGGACACTATAAGTTTCTGTTTCAAGTTCTTCAACAATGTAAATTATAAGATCCTAGGGTTAATAGGAGGGGTACCTCCCACACAAACCTCAAAAAACTCAAACTGTATTCTTTGATGGTACTCAAACTGTGATAGAGAGAATAAAGTGATGCTAATATCTGGCATTTGTCGCCGGGTTGGATGCAACCCGGAGGTGCGTGAAGAGTAATACATCTTTGGCATAGCCAAAACTAATTCGATTGTGTCAAACGAACTCGTATTTGAAAGGTGACATTTCAGGCTGTGAAGAGAGTTCATTAATTCGCCGCTCGTGTAAATAGTTATATTGATTTAAATATAAGTGAAAAGTTTGAAGAAATACGCTTTCTTACTATAAAAAGGAAAAATTTGTGAGGTTTAAGGTGAGGATACTGTGAGTGAACGTTACATTCCATCCCGGAAATTTTGATGTCGATGGACGACCAGCCACGATGTAATGTGAAACTGTTGGAGCAACCCTTGCCATAAAGAAAATTTTTGTTCAAAAATGTACCACGGATACTTTTTATATCACCTAATATATTTAGTATTCAATTTGGAGTCTCAAGTATTAAACAAAATATTAATATATTGTTATTTTTTTCTTCAGGATGCAAAACAATTTCCCACCAAAGATGCCCACCTATGGCGGTGTTTTGCCACCACTTGATGTAATTTAACTAACTAATATTTCAAATGAATATTGTTTTTTGATTAATGATTTTTGAATCTATTTTAGATGCAAACTATAATGAATTACGGATTGTATGGGCCTCAAACTTCTTCATTGTTATCATCATATTCGAATGCTCAGCAATATTTGGAAGCTTTTAATGTGTACAGAAATCTTGCACTCAGTTATGCTGATATGCCTATGCAAAATAGCCTGTATCCTGCATCTGCATACAATCCGGTCAGCAGTCCAAAGCCGCTTGGTGCGAGTATGCCAATGCTCTCAAATATGCATGGAAGTATTCCATCATCAGTTAATTCATTTGGTGCACTAGGAGACTATAATAGCATGCTTGGTATGCATGCACAGAAAATGTACAATAATCCAGCAGCTTCAGTGCCGTTACACTCAGGCCATGCCGCCGCCAATTATCCGCCTACATCGTTGCCACCTAATACGAATCTATCAATGAATACGAATGGTATACCAACATTTGGACAATATGCACCACCAAAGAGAGATACTGTTCTTCCGAACTATTTAAAATATGGCACAAATGATTTTTCGGTAACAAACTCCCCATTTGCCAATACTCCAATAACCAGCAGCACTATAAACAATCAAAATATTGGAACAATGTCTCATTCGAATGGTGTGAATTTAACATCACAAACAACAAACAACTCGATAAATCTTACTAACATCTCATCAAATTTGAATAGTTCAAAAAACTCGAATGCAATTCCAGAACCCATAGCAGCATTAAATGCAACAAGCAAAATTAGTACACCAAGCACAATACAAGTCGACAAGACACCACAAACAGAAAAGATCTCCAAGACTTCACCAAAAACTATTGGGTCCCCCTATGCCACAGCTACATTAGATAAAGATGCTAGTACACCCCAAAATTACATAGACATCACACCAGTTACGATGCAACCTAAGCAAATTAATGAACAAAAAGCGGTGTCACAAACACCAATGTCCTCGTCTACACAGCAGAAACCAGCACCCACCACTTCTGTGGCAGCTTCTGTGGCAGCTTCTGTAGCATCTTCTGTTGCAGCCTCTGTGGCAGCTTCTGCAGCAGTTTCAACGCAGGCCAATAATAACACTGTGTTATCAACTTTGAAAAAGTCTACTTCTGGATATAATAAGAGTTCTTCCACTACAAAAAACATGAATAATTCAAACTCAAGTCCGCAAGGAGCTAGCAAGAAGAAGGCAGTCAATATGGGCATATTGTATCCAAATTTAAAAGAAAACTCCGAGTTGAATTCATTGAATAAAATCAGTGAAATGCAGATAATTCCAACTACCAGTCCACCTGGAACGTCAAGCATATCAAAGCAGCTCCATGAGATAGCTCCAAGTATTTCATTGACAGCTGTACAAAACACGGTACAAAATTCTAGCCCAAAATTAGTTGCCACTACTCAGCCTTCAGTATTAAAATCAAATTTGAATGTGCATTCAAACCAATCCAGTGATAATTCACTGTCGTTTTTCAAGTCGACAGCAAATAAGTTTCTCAAAAATCAGAGTCCGGCTGCTGGATCATCAGCCACATCATCTATTTCTGTTACAGCAAAAGCTGCTGCTGCGTCAGCTGTATTGGCCAAAGCATCTGGCAATGCTCCAAAATTATCATCTAGCCCGACGCCAAGCCTAAAAATTCGACATGCAAACAAAGTAAATACTATTGGTCAAAATATGCGCACAACTGGCCAACAATCGTCGACACTAAACAACGATTCCCAAGTAATGCAAACATTTGGGTCGCCAGGTCTTCATACAACTTCTAATGAATACAATGGTAGTCCAAATTTAAAGAAGATTAATGCAGTTCCAAACTCAAAACCAATGCCATCGCTGGGTGTTCGAAATGTTGTACAAAGATTTAAGGACTCAAGTACGCACAATTTACCGATTCTGTCACGCAATAATGTTACCAACGATAGATCCAATGAAAGTAAATCTCACAATGTTACCGATAAAGTAATTTCATTGAGACCGCTGTATAAAAGGTATAGATAGTTAATCTTTATTATTTTTTTCATTTTCTTGAAATTATTAAATTATTTTTATTATAATTTCAGTGACTCTGATCCACCTGCAATAAAATTTAGTGATAGAAAAAGGTCAAATGAGGAAGTTAAAACTTTAAACGACGGCAAACGTCAAAAATTTTAGAATTTTCGATTCCAACAGTCATAAGAAGCAGCAGCAGCAGCATCAGCATAAGCATGAAGAAGTATTTGTGTTGATTAATCTAAATTTAAATCAAAATATTAAATATGTATGCAAATAATATCACAGGTCTGCAAAAAAATGGGTTCGGAATGTTCTATAAAAGTGTAGTGTCATTTCCGAAGTAATTTTTTGCGTAGAATCCGAATCCGGGGTTTAAATTGCTCTATCACGTTTGTGAATTTTTCGATATTCGAAAATCCATTGAGATAACATGAGACGTGATACGGTCGATTACATACTCGCACAAAAACAAAACATGGAGACTTCAAAATGCGATATCTCAGTGAAAAATTAAGATATTTGAGCAAACTCGACGGCATTTAAAAGAGGAAGACTTATACTTTAAAATACCACGTCTACTTTTTTATGAAGAGCAAAATCTTCGTAGCTACATAACCTCAAAAATGGGCAAAAACAGCGTTTTTGCACTTTTAGGTTAGGATATCTCAAAATCCTGACGTGATAGAGCAATTTAAACCCCGGATTCGGATTCTACGCAAAAAATTACTTCGAAAATGACCCTACACTTTCCTAGAACAAAACGTTGTTGACCTGTGTATTTAATTGATTGTTTATATCGTAGGCCAAATGTCAGAGCAACCAGTCCTTTTTACACATAATGTTTAGTAATTATTAACATTTTGTTAAAATGGCTCTAAATTAAGTTAATTATTAATTATTTAAATTAAGTTCTCAATTGTTTGTGATCGATTTTAATTTATACTTGTAAATACATATGTAATAAGATCGAAAATTAAAAAAATGGTTGTTTTTAAATGGATTTCTATTCTGTTTTCTGTTTCTATTTCTAATTCTCTTTTCTTCATATACAGTTGTGTTCATAAAAATAGTAGTGCATCATATCCTTATGGTTTAAACTCTTTTCTGACATGTCCTGTCTAGCAAATTGGAAACTTTTGTTATGTGTTCGTAGAACAAGAAAACATAAAAATCTCATTACTTTTGTATCCCGTTGTATGTTTTTTGATTAATTCAGTTAATTTCACCAAAAATCTGTGCTTCACAAAAGCAACTAAGAAAAATGTGAAAAACTAATGATACCCCAAAAAATCTAAAAAACCGTCATCAGTAATTGTGTTTAAGTAGTCCAATAATGTTCTGATACAACGGTACTGCTTCTTTTTTAGTGGGTAGAGGAAAGCATACCACAATTGAGGCCAGAAATTTAATTGTGAGGCTCAGAAATTGTGGTAAAACCTTTAAGGAAATTGAAATTATTGTTGAATGCACTGTTCCAATGATATTTAGTTATATTATTTAAAGTAAAAAACCCGATACTTGTCGTGGCAAGTGCAAGATATTATTAGATGGCTGTGCGATATGCAAGACCAACCCCTTGCCGTTATCAAAAATGATTAAAAATGACCAAAATTTGTTGGTCTGTGGTGTGACGATTCGTCGTTGTCTTATAGAAAACAATTTGAATGCGATAAGTCCCAGAAATGAAGCTCGTCGATGCTAGATTGAAGTTTGCAAGACATCATATGGACAGATGAGTGCAGAACTATTTTGTTTGGTGGAACAGGCTTCAGCCAGTAACACCCCAAATACATTATAATATCGGATTTCTTTTTGTATACTGGCGTAGGTGCTATACATATGGTCAGTGGTATTATGGACAAAGCAATGTACTTCAATATATTGAAGGATGTAATGCTATCATATGCTAGTTGGAAAATACCAATAAAATGGACGTTTCAAAAGGACAATGATCTGACTTACTCAAGGAAAAGATCGACGTGGTACTATGGCCAGCCCAGTTCCCGGATTTTATCCCTACCAAAAAATTGTGGGGAGATATTAAAAGAATGGAGGAAGCAGCAAAGAACTGTGGGTGGTGTTTAAAAATGCATGTGGTTAAATTTCTGGGAAGCGTTGTAAGGATCTTATAGACTTCATGATATTCGATGCAAACCTCATAGTAGAACCTTAGAAACATTTAAGATACTTAACTTTAAGTATTATTGACTTTTTTGGTTTTTGTTTTAAAATTACAATGAACACACTGCTATTTTTTTGAACAGCGTAATTTTTGTAATGTATTTTAAAGAATCTTTAATATGAAAACGAATAAAATTTTATAACAAACTAGCTTTCCTGGCGTCCATTGCTACATTCCCGACTCAAATATTAATATTGATATAATTTCCTGCTATATTTGACAAAGGTAACACTAGCAAGTCCGATTCGCACCAAATTTTACTGAAACACTTTCAAGACTATGCTAGAGATGCCCTTAAATCAAAATTGGTTCAGCAGTTTCAGAATCTATACGAGACTTACATACATACATTCAATTTTATATATATATTTAGATGAAACTGTAAATATTCTCGAAAATAATTAAAAATTACAATTTTCATAACTTTATGTGAGAATATTGTACTTATCAGCACTTCTATTTTTAAGAACACACTTTACAATAATATTGTACATCATTTATTGAAGACGATCTTTCTCGATGACTTTGATATAAATTTTATTATCACGTTGTTTGAATAGGAATTTGAACATAGTTTGAGTTAGGTTTAGGTTGACAACTAAGTTCCCGGGGTTTTTTTTTTTAATATTTTTAAAGTTTTGTTTTCCACTAAAAAGGAACAACTAATTAATCAACAATGTTTTATCTCTTGTTGTTTACAACTTTATTCTAACAAAACTTTCATTGGTTGAAATCACCCAATTTCGACTTGAAGAATTCCTTGTTCATATTGGCGATATAAGGTCATTATTTGGTGTTTTTTTCTTGATAAATAGCTTCATACTGGTGTACAGACACCTATTTTCGTTGAAGAAATCGTTGCTTGTGTTCACAAGTTGAGGTTTGACGAACTGGATAGCCATACCGAAGTAAATCTTTCAGGTCAAAAGTTTTCATTTTTGAACTTGATATACCAATCATAAGTGGTACTTACAGCTATGGCATCTCTCCATGCACAGCACAATGTCTCAAAGAACTTTTGTAGTCTTAGAACCTTGATTAAAAGCAAAAAGAAAATGGTGTCGAAAATGGTAATTTTTCTCAACTTGACATGCAGGCGTAATGATCTGCAAATTAACATTATTATTATTTAAAAAAATAAAACATAGACTCCTGTAGAATGTAAAGTCCTAGTTCGAATTGTAAAACAGGGCTGTCCATTCCGTGGCCCATGTGAAGTCAGAATGTGGACCAATCCGCGGGAACTTAGTTGCATATCTTATACATTGGACAACTTTAAGAAAATTGTACTTATGATAAATTTACTTCAAAGAATTTTGAGTTTTTTGTTTTTAAAAGAATTTCATGACTAATAATGTACTATTTATAGATTGCTAGGCTAAACAAGCTCTTTCATGATTCTGAAAAAAAAGATGTAAGAAAACTTCAATATAAATATATGTATGTATATGTGTATCAATTCCTTTAACTGCGGTTGCAGCGTAGTGTCAAAACAAAAGTATTAAAGACATTCTTATAGAGAAGCTATAGATTGGAGTTCCGCAAGTCAATGTCCACCATACGTTTCCCAGATGTTTTTGATCTTCCACAATTTCTCGACCCTTGTGGGTTCCACCACACACCTGCACAAGTCGCCGGCATCTTTTTGCGTAAAGTATTGCCTATCCTTCCAAATTGTCTACTTTTGATTTAATTGAAAGTACATGGGTCGACTTAATTAGGTATTGGTTAGAGATGATGCGGGGCCACCAGCTTCTTAGAAAACTTCAAAAAATTTATATTATTGTTTATGTTTAATAATTTAAGTAATTCATGACACAAGATTAAAAGTTACAGGTGTCTGTGAATGTCGGTTTAAATGGCAAATCTACTTTGCCTATTTAAAATATTTTAACTTAATGGACCTTTACGATGTACTAACTTAGCCACAAGCTTACCGTAGTTTTATTCAGTGATGGGGTAAACAAATCATCATTGGAATGACAAATGATGTATCCGGTTTGCACATTATCCCCTTTAATTGAATTTTAATAACTATTTTATCTAATGCCTAAAGATAAACATAAAATTTTGATAAAATCATAACAAGTTGTATAGAATGAAAGTAGTTCATTTACACGCTTAACCATTAAAAGATTGATCCGTGATAAGTGTTTACTCATGAAGAATGATAACAAAAATGAAATTCTTTTTAAATCTCTCTATGTATTGTACTATGCTTAGTTGGAATCTCTCAATAAAAGCTTATGCTTTAAGTGTTATACATAGCAAAGCAAGCACTTGGACTTGCGCACGAGACTCCTTTTCGCTCTTCTTTGCAGTGATAAAATAATCCTGCATACGTACGCATCTTGTGTCGTCAGTCATCGCAGCTTCTTCATCCGAGACGGTTAAGGCATCGCATCCACATCATTTCGCATTTTGTGCTTTATTTCAAGTGGATAGATAGTTCAGTGTCTGTTTGTGTGTGTTTGTTTATAATACCTACATATAGTACATATACGTTACGCTACTCATAGTTGCAACTAAGCTGACATCTACGTACATTCTCATAGATACATACACATACATACATACATATAGTAGTACAATACAATATAATACCATTGTATGGATGTTTCAAAACGGAATAAAGCGGTGCTAGGGGACTGATAAAACTGTGGTTTGTACACTCATACATACGAGTATATCCGCATGTGTGTGAAATGCAATATTTGAATTGCCGTCGGCAACATACAATACATTGCCATGTTCTACAACTTGATAATTAATTTCCGCACTAAAACTATGCGCCAATAACATCGATTTGCGTTCGCGGTAGATTGACTAAAGGAAGTTGTTAACAGTTTTTTTTTTATTATTATCGTCATTTATAAAAAGGATGTGTAGATAGTAGTAATCTGTCCTGTCTATGAACCTCTCACTCAATAAGTTTGGAATTACAATAACATTTATATTGATAATGGTACTATTTATTATGTGTCGTCATGTCGTTTTGTGTTTGTGCTGATAACGTAACTGATAAGGACAGTATAACGTATTTTAACTCATTGTCACATGCAAATCATAATTAATGATTATAACGCTTTTCCCGTTGGCCGTCGTACTCGCTCTCTCTCGGATTCTCTGATTTTCTCTCCAAACATTTGGCATTGCGCGTTTTAAATATTATTTCATCGCTTCGCTTCAATTGTGTTTGCGCTACATTAAATATAATATAAGTAGATTCAAATAATAATTTGCGCTAAATTGGCAATTTCAAAATAAACTACAACAATACAAACAATAAAGCAACAGTACATACTAGTAAAATATATTTAATAAATTAACTCAAGCATAATTTGAATTGGTGTTTTTATGCTAAAAAATGTTATCACTGCAACAAAATTGTTTCATATGTTAATGGCAAACATAACGCGAGTGATATGATTAACAAAATGAATTAATTTGGCACTTAATAAAATCACAGTGAGAATATATTATTGTTGTTGTTGTGTGAGTGTGTCATGAGTGTGTATATGTGTGGAGCGCAAACTACATAGATATCCTTACACGCTCCTCATCCTACTCCTTGACAGCAGAACAGCTGGCTGGCCGGCAAATTAGGGTCAATTATGCATGAAGCACGTGCTTCGTGATAATGACACACTTGCGCTTTACTTGTGGCGTTGAAGCTTTATTGTTATTATTATAATCGGGTTGGCGCGAAAATAAGTACAATAGCAGTAAAAGGTTACACATCTTAAATAAGTAACTTCAACTTGATAAAGTAAGTATGTACTTATGTATCATATTACAATATTTATACTGTTTATAATACAATATCTAGTGTACTTATTGAAAGTTACAAGATTGTCGTTAATTTTTTATTATATAATATGGCAACAAAGGTGTAATGATACACTCTTTATATCTATTACAATACCATAGATACAATCTTAAGTTTGTCTGTTTTATAATATGGTAGGTAGTCTTATATATCCTGTTTCAATATCCAATTACTGAAAGGCTTAAATCGCAAGACAGAAATTGGAATTGTATATATTTGGAAAAATACAATAGATTCTGTTTTCACGATTCTGTATGTTCAAAAAATAAAAAAATGTGTTTTGGCGATGTATTGCCATTAAAAGAAGATGGATAAAAGAATCTGTATTAAATTTTTTTTTCGCCTTCATAACTATACACTCATGTTCTGACCCTTTTGAGCAAATTTGGGCTGTCGTTGGCGTCATTAAACAGCTCCTGTATGATGCTCATGCAACGGTGTTTTGGTAAAAATTTAGTAATATCGGAACAAATTTGCCACACGTTTCATACTCAAAACATCCAAAAAGATTCAACCGTTATGTCTACATCCCTAGCAACTTCTCTAATAGTTATTCTACAATTCTCTATAATAATTTTCTTCACTGATTCAACGTTTTCATCGGTTGTTGGTCATTAACATCTTCTCGGCATTCTGTGAACAGCTTGTACAAGTTATAAATATTTTTAATTGTTCAAAATAGACTCGGAAATTGCCACAGTCAGCATAACAAGGACTTTGGAGCACTTAATTTCGTTTTCCACACAAAATTTCAATTCTTGATTCTTTGTTCCTTTTTTTCAATACCAACAAATTGCCAAGCACACCAAAACATGTGTAACCTTTATCTGCAAAAAGAAAACCAACTAATAATACCAGAAAAAAATGAAAATCGAATGTACATAGCCCGAGAAAAATTAAAAGTCTTCCTACTTTTTGAACAAGCCTCGTATATCCAATCTTATGTTTGTCTATTTTATAACAGACTTAAATTTCCCAATTAAGGCTTCATCCGCAAAACTGAAAATGGAATTTTAATTGAAAAAATATATATTTTAATGATTATAAGTATTCATTGAGAACAGAAATCATGGGTGCATTACCATTCCGGGAATGCGAAATGGGAGGTCCAGAAGGTGTTTATGAAAAACTAAAGTTCCTTTGAAAAATTTTAAACATGGAAGGTTAGGTTAGGTTATGCAGGCTGCTCGCAATTACTCGCGAGTTCACACAGAAGCCTTAAAGGCCCATTGTGATGCCTGATAAAAAAGGGGACAGGGAAAGAGGGGTTAAGGGTATTCTCACAACAGCCCAAGGTCGGTCAAGCTATCTCCCTCTATCTCTAAAACCAACCTGAGGAGTCCACGAACAGATCCAGGTTCCCCAAAGGACATTTTGCCAAACTACCTAACTCTTCAAAGAACGGCTTCCCGAGAAACCGGGTTAGTGTACTGGGAAGAGGAGGGCAATCAGAGAGGAGGTGTGAGCTAAGACAGAAGTTATGGTGTGGAACTTGCACCCTATGGGCCATCAGCCCGATGGTGCAGAGCCCCGTTATGACTCCCATCAACGTCCGAACCCTTTTATTGTTAAAGTGAAGGAGCTCGGAGGTTCTCATTGGTTGATAACAAGGTCAGAGTGTCCTTGCCTGACTCATTTTCCCACTTCCTGCCTGCTAGATCTCTGGTTTTCACTTCCAGGCATGAGAGTATATCTTGTAAGGGTCTGTAAACATCAGCGACTACTTGAGACAAGGACAGTGCCGAGCCTTTCCTAGCATACTCGTCCGCCATCTCATTTCCTTTGATGCCAGAGTGACCGGTACCCAGATGAGTGTGATAGAGTGTTGCCGAGCCTGATTAAGACATGGAAAATAATAGTAAATTTTACAATTGAAGATACATATAAGTATATTCCCGAGATAAGATAAAATAAGATAAGATAAGATAAGATAAGATAAGATAACATAAACAAAGGATTTGTATGGTAATACAATAAGCAGAGAACGATTTGGGAGCTTTATACTACTGCTCTTAAAATATCCATTTGGTTGGCTTTTTAAAAAAGTGTTGTTTGGTTATAACATGTAAAGAACTGCATAAACTGACTCAATTCTTGAAGCTTATAGTCCCGGACGATGAGTAGCATAGATTATCTATAACAATGTGAGCCAAAAATAAAAATTTAAGTACCGACATAAAGCACCGGAATGGCAAGCATTCACGAAAAAAAGGTGAAGGATATGATTAATTCTGTATAGTGCAATCAGACTTCCATTCATATATGTTCCTTGCAAAAGTTTTGAATATAAGAAAGTTTGCTACAGAAAACTTAATTAAACAGCACTGTCGGGAGCAGAAGGTTTAATGTTGATGAATGATCGCACATATCATGCACAGTTCGTAGACAACTTTCACTCCAACGACAAACAAATGGAAGTTAAGAATTCAGTCTAGGAGCGGAGCTAATAACGAATGCATTAACACTTTCAATATACATAAGTAAGAGCAAATGTTCTAAAATCCATCCATAACATAAAGGAATAAAAGTATAATTAAAAAAGGAAATATTTAGTTTTAAAAGATCTTAGAGTTTTTGATTTATATTGTGTTATGTGTGATTTTTACTTTACTTGAAAACCATAAAGGCAAAAAGACTGTACCCGGGTCGTATACGCAATAAGAAGAAGAGGCAGCTCTAATTACAATAAGTATACGACTTGGACCGAGTAAATATTCTTAAAATATACTGTGGTTTTTCAAATTTTAATTGTTAAACCACTTTTAAAGCATTCGATAGGTTTTAGAACTGAGGCTGCTGACCAACCTGCGACCCAAGGAAAGTATCAGTGCGGTCCAATGTGGCCCAAGTGACACACACAGATAAGAAAAGGCAACCGAAATTTCGTTCGTATTTAACTTGATGGTTTGAGGGCAGCAAGAGGCCCTTTTTTTTTGCTCATCACTAAAACACACTGGGAAAAAGGTTTTATTTTTGTTCACCATCTCAAAACAAAGTTCTTTTTTATTTGCTTTTTAGCTATCCTTATATACCATGTCGTCTTACAATGTGGACCAGAAAACGAAGAAAAGAAAGGTTGACACTTGTAATTTAGAACTTGGTCCGAAAATCTTAAATTTTACTTCTTTATTTTGCCTTGAGTATATAATGGTGTGTAGAAATTAGCTTCCAAATAACATAAATTTATCATTCCGGCTAAGAATTGTTTATATCATTTTAACAAACGGTTAGTTGTATTTTTTACAAAGTGCGATAAAACGACGAGGATGCTTCACTCATGATCAAATCTGAATTTATGCTTCACTTCCAAGTTGCTTTTCTTTATTTCTTGTCCTAAAGACTTCTTTAAAAGTAGCAAATACATTTTACAATCTTTACATTTTATCATCCAGTTCTGTTGCATTGGAAACCCCATAAAGTACTATAAGTATGAAGAAGTAAATCGGTTTTCAAACTCTTTTTATAGCCCCAGTCTTACCGTTTCTATGCATACAATTCAGCTGATATTTTCAATCCATGTACTATTCCCATTACTGGAAGAAGTAAGTAGTATCCATACAAGCCAAACTAAACTCTGTTTTCAAACAATTGAAGTTCATAGGTTATACATATGACTTTATCGTCATGTGTTTTATACACAAAACTATAGATATCCAGAAATTTAATTGATGTGACCATTAAATTTATTGTAGAAAAGCGAGCTCTTATGAGTTTTTATATTTTTAAGTATTATACAAACTTTAGCATTTCTTAAAATATTTATAACAAGAACCCACAAAAGGATTTGATAATACGAGTAATTTTTGTTTAACATATATGAAGTGTCTTTAATATTATGATGTCTATGTGGTCAAGTTCTTTATATCATCAGATGGGGTGTAAAAGGCTTGTAAACTTCGATGAGACCGAAATGATCATTTACGTATGTGGTTTTTTAAATTAATTCTCCGACCATATCTAATGATTGTCACATAAAATAAAGGAACACAAATTAAGTATTTAAATATAGATACTCGGTAAAAAAACACAATTAATATTAAAAAGTAAATAAGTACATGCATACGTACGATATGTAGTACTTGTAATCATGTTCTTATGTAGTAGATGTACAGACTTCATTAAAACATCTTCGTATTGTGATAGTATCTCTGTTCAAAAAAAGGCATAAAATGGCGAACAAAAGCATGCGCTCACATATTTAAAAGACAGGACTGAAGACCAAACTGGAACGTAAACTTGTGACAATAGAAATGACAAACCCGCTGGAGGCAGCAATGCTTCAAAGTGAAAGCGTGAACAAAGAGTTGCTTTGGTACCGAACATGAATGAGTAAACGGAGGGGTGGCCGCCTACTAGTCCTTTGTCCGACTTTAGTGCAGAGTTGCAGACTTCTAGCACATAACAAATGAATCCAAGTGCTTCTGCTAAATTGATTGTACTTGAGGTTGTTTACTGCGTTTCGGGACCTCGACGGCGGGTTTCAATTCAATTTCAAAGCATGATAATGGCTTCCATTGTTGAAATTAAATTATACTGAAATGAGATTTTTTTTGTTTTGTTTTGTTTGGTTTGGTTTGGTTTTGTTTTGTTTTGTATTGTTTAATGCCTATGCCTACTTTTGTTGTTAGATAAAATCAATTTTATGTTTAAAGTCTAGCAAAATGGTTATGTTTGTTGAAACACATGCGAACATACATATGTACATACATCGTATTGATGTAATTGCGTAAGATATTACAGAATGTATACACGTACATATATTCAATTGTCTTATAGAACTGTCTGGTTGTCAGATGGTTAATAAACATAAAACAAGTTATGGTGATATTAAATACTTAAGTTTTTAAAATGAATTTTATTTAACAGTTCATTACCAAACTTTCTAGAAGATTTTGTTCATTTGCTATGATTCAGGGAACTTGGAAGGTAAGTTTAGTGGGTGACTTCTTCTGATTCAGGGACTATAGTCACTGTAATATTCAAAATTATTGGAGAGATATCTTTGGGATCTAAGGATTCCAGTGAATGATAATACAGGGTGAGTCGTTTTTGAAATGGCTAGTAGTTCCCCCACAAAGGGCCGACGGGTAGGGGGTTGGTACAGTTATGTTCGTCCGGTAATAGCATTTTTTTTTCAGTCACCACCATGGCCCTGTGGATGTTGGAACACCGCGTTTCCGCTTACGAGAGTTTCGTGTGAAATAACGAGTCGATCACCGCTGTTCAGCTCGAATTCCGACGCCATTTAAACATTCATCGGAACCAGAGAGTACCCACGCGTAACACGATCCTTCGGTGGGTGGAAGTACTTCGCACCCGAGGTGTTTTGAGCAACAGACGGCCCCCAGGGCGTCCACGAACGGCTAGAACGCCAGAAAATGTTGATGCGGTCCGCCAAGCTTTCATGCGCAGCCCAGGTCGTTCTGCACGCAACCACGCCGCTCAACTTCGCTTCTGTTCGTGAGTGATGAAGCTCATTTCCACCTGAACGGCATGCGATTTTTTCTTGTGGGGATACCTTAAGGCTCGTGTATACACACAAAAGCCTCGAAACCTCCAGGAATTGAAGGAAGCGATTCGCGAGGAAACTGCCAGAATCGACCGGCAAATGCTCGAGAGAGTAGACGCAAACTTCGTGGAACGGCTTCAGCGCTGCATCGCCGGTGAGGGTCACCACATGCCCGATCTTGTTTTCCACACTTGACATTCTTAAATGCTTTGACCTAACGATTCTAAAAATTCAAATAAAAATTTGTTCCAATGATCTTTAACAAGTTGTGAATTTTTGAAAAACGTCCGTCCTTTTTGACTCACCCTGTATTATTAATTTACACGTACAGAAGCTTAGTTGGAAATTTTTACAGTATCTCAATATTTAAGTGAGATGCAGTACCCCATAGCCAAATTGTTTTTAGTATTGTTTAATAAAACAGAGGCCAACATATTCTTCTTCTCTCAATAGTAAGTTGCTGACGCGTGCGTTTTATATGAGCATGTCACGTTAGTTTTCTGTCTACGGTCCATCCACTATTCAGAAAGACTTGAGTCTTAGGTTTTTTAACTTAAAATCAATACAATTGTGATATATGAACAATAATTTAATAACAAGTGTTTGAAATGAAGCATTAAAGATTTCATTATCTATGGCAGAATAATATATTGTATTTCTATATTTTGACAAAAGGATTGAACCCTTTTTTTGTGCGATTATATGTGTATAACCATAATCAAAAGAATAAAAAACTTATTCTGCCAAGTTTTGATTTTTCCATTTTAATATTTCATCAAAATTTTCCAACATTATTATGGCAAATACAATTTCTGTTTTGCTGAGTTAATGTTTGTGTGCAAACTTGGCAGGTGTTTAGATACTTACAGTCTCTTAAAATATGAGTATGTATGAGAACAGTACAGCAGTACAACAAAAATTGTCATAAACGTTTCATTACACAACTCTCAACTCAACATGAACAGGCTTAATGGGTTATGAAATACGGCCTTTTATGGTTTATTTTGCGTGACAATTTAACGAGTTTCTTTTGCAATACTTGAAGTGCACATGAAATGTTCCCTTTGGGACTTCTGTGTTGTCTGTGCCGTTTCAATTTCAGTGTGTGTTCGTTCGTTCCTCTCAAAATGATGTAGTATTCGAGGATGCTTTTTGTGTTTCTTTTGTTTGAATAAAACGTTTAAATAACATTGTTTTGCTTTTATCTGGTGCATTGTCGGGTTTTGTTATTCTTCTATTATAAAAATACCTTTCGCCTGCTGATGTCATCAAGTAGTAATGACAATAATATTCTCATTGTTCTCCTAAATACATATATTATACACATATTTAGGTACAAACAATGCAATACTAGGGCCATTGCGGATAGGGATGTTGACATTCGTATCCGTAACAATTATTTGATTTGTGTTTACTCATCTCAATAAAAGGAGCTTCTATAGCTTATACTACTTATTTTATATATGGATATTCTTTAAGCTAAGTATAAAGTTTTCAAATCATTTATTATTGATGGATAGATGATTAATTAAAATATCCATTCAATGTTTGCCAAGGAACGGAGGATATTCAATTAAAGAATCATGTGTTTAGTTGAGTGAGCCTAAAAATTAGTTGCTTATAACTGTTTAGCTCTGTAAGTATAACTTCCATAACTCTTTTCCCCCACTGGATAATCGAATGTTATGCAAATTGAACAAAAATGGTTAACGGAGATAATAAATATAGTATCACGTGCATTTTGTTAACTTTTTTCCTAATCATCAGCTGTTTAATGTTGCTGCGCTGCAAAAGAGAAAAACATTCGAAAATCAGCCAAAAAGTAGGCAACAGCATTAAAAATATGAATATGTTATGATTTAGTCAATTTCTATAAAATAAACGCTAAATGTTACACAAAGCTTGCTACAATACACAAATGAAAACCTCATTTAAATAGGTTAAGCCGTTTCTGAGATTAGCGTGCACAGATACAAAAAGGCTTACGATTTTATATATATAAGATAGATATTTATGCAATAATATTATTAGAAAATTATTAATAAAATTATTTTCTTTTTTTTCAGATATCATTAATTGCCAAGTCTTTCACATATCTATGAAATTTGTATGACTGAGGAGACACATTAAAAACCGATTGCAATATGAAAAGAAGCGGAATGAAAATTTTCAGTTGCGCACATATAGCGAAGAAATGGTGGCTACTTTTGCATATATTTAGTATATCATTAATATTTATGGATAGTCTTAGCATATCAAGTAAGTTTAATAATTTACCACATATATTTATAGTATATTTATTTTTATTTAAAGTAAGTGTGCATTGCAATAAACAAAGACTCCTTTATTATTGAACGGTAATTTAGAGATTTTGATATTAAAAATAATAAAAATCTTAGGTTAAGTGGCAGCCCTCAGACGGGAGGCTCACTTAGGTACAAAAAAAGAGTAGGGCCTATTGTGATACCAGCAAAGATTTAACACAGCACCCTTTAGTCCGATGTGGAGAACTATTTGGATTCCGAAATGAATCTAGCTATGTCCCTGATTGGTAGGAATGATAGTTCGGTTAAGCTGGAGAGAAATCCAGAGCCTAGGTGGTTCCATCTTCTTCTGGCGAGTGATGGACACTGGAACATGAGGTGAAGCACAGTTTCCTCCTCCTCTTCAGAGCCGCAACTGTGTCAGAAATCGTAATGCGGAAGCCCAAGTCTGCCAGCATGTTTGCTTATGACACAATGGCCCGTTAGTACGTTTATGGTCTTAAAATTCTTAAGTTTGAATGATCGCTATAACATATACACGACTATTTTCATATTGTTTATGTTCTTGCAAATCTTTCTTTATTTTTATCGACCCTTTCTCTTTTTATGTTTACAGTACCGTTTATTAAATATTTTTACAATATTTTATTCGGGGTTTCTTTTCAATTTCCACGAAATATGTTCCTTTTTTTTTGGCTCACGAGAATAAGAACAATTGTGTTTATTTGTCGCAGATTTTTAAAGTGATTTTTCAAAAATATTGTGATATAAGTTCCTGGTATTTAAGTTGTATTTTTGTTAATAACAAGTGAGCTCGGCTTGTTACGCTACGCCCCGCACGTGATGTTAGTGTGTGATGCTGTTCTCTTTTTTATTTTTAATTGTAGTACATTGCGCATTGAAAAATCAGACTAATCAAATATTAATATTGACATAATTGTCGGATATGTTTATCATAGACGACTTGATTTATTTTAAAATATGTCTCTTAGCTTTACATGCAAATTTTTATCCACCAATTTCTCGACAACAGCAGGTCCGATCCGAAAATTAAGTATGCAATCATTCCTTAGCACAATTGTAGGATTTAAAAAAAAAAGAATTATTAAAATTGGTTCAGCATAGTTTGCGTGAAAGCGTTACATACAAAGCCCATATAAGCAAATTTATGTAATAGTATAGTAATAGATTTAGATATAGATGGGTCGAAAGTGTCCTAACGACGAAAGAAAAAGCAGGAATCTCTATCTCTCAATCTTTCTTACAGAGCAATAGAAAAAAAAACAGAGGAAGCTGTACCATAGTGTATCATTATACATTATTAAAAATAATTCAAAGTAAAACTTTTATTTCCATGATTTATGTAAGGAACAACATTTTTTGAATCGCCACTGCAGTCGCGAAGGTGCCGATATGGTCTTTGGATGCTCTTCTTTTATGGAACCTTCGAGCTCTTCTATCTAAAATGAACAGTGTAACTTATAAACAGGTACTGGAAGGGCATTTTCAGAGTTTAGAAATATGTTTGGCCCTTTGAAGTGGTGTTTCAGCATGATAATACACCAATCCATACCACCCAAATGGTTATACCTTGGATTCAACCCCAGAATGTCGACTTACTAATGAAGATTTTTTTTCCAAAATTCCGGTTTCTAATTAGAAATTCTCGACATAATTTGAGGCGATTGAAACAACATATTATACATGTTGCATTAGTTGATAATTTCCCCTTCCTGACACACAGACCACACGACCAAAAGCGCAACAGAGTACTGACAAGGTTATGGCTTCCGTATTTTGGGATGCATACAGTGTTTTGTGTATCGACTTCCTTGAAAAAGGCAAGAAAGTCAATAGCGACTGCTATATGGTCCAACTGGATTGTTTGAACAAGTAAATTTCGAAAAATCTGGCGCTTATGCAAAAAATAAAGTTATTTTTCACCAAGACAATGCACAGTGTCGCAAGACTTTGTTTACGATGGCAAAATTACACGAATTACACTTCGCATTGTTTCAACACCCACCATTTTCTCCAGATTTGGCCACAAGCGTCTATTACCTGTTCACAGAACTAAAAAAATACTGATCAAAAAGAGATTTGGCTCTTATGAGGAGGTGATCGTCGAAACAAACACCTATAAATCGTTCTACAAGAAAGTTATCCAAATGCTAGAGAAGCCCAAGAATGATTGTAAAGCTCTGGAAGCAGCCTATTACCCCGTTTATACGACAGCCGAAACAGTTTTCACTGAGATCAGATTGACTCAGAATACTTTTTCAGTTCTTTCTAAACACGAGATTCGACTTCAATAAGCGCACATTTCAAACTCATAGTTATTTTAGTAAAACGAACGGAAATGTAGTATAAGGGCTTAGACTTTTCAAAACGCTGTTCGCAAAATGTTGTTTTGACCAAAAAAGTTGTGTTTTCTTCATTAGACTTGGAACTTATCAGCCGATGTGTACATTGTATGTCATAAAAACCTTTAAGATTTTCTGTGGGCAACTTTATTATATACTTACCTATAATTATGTTCATTAAGGCACTCACAAGTTTATGTACTCATAGGTAGTCTCTGGTGGAATCAGCATTTTCTAGTTTAATTATGTTTTACGATCTAACTAATGACTCCAAAAAATGTATTAGGTTGTATTACTTATTTTTTATTTTAAATGTTCAGAAGCATTCATTTTGCGGAATATTATGATGATATATTAACTTGTACGAGTACAACATAAAAAGAGACTGCGAATTTAGATAAAAAAAAGACGAAACAGAAAAATTGTATAATATCAAAACGAATCTGTTTCAATTTGCACATCCGGCAAATGAGGTTTGCCATTGAGGTGAACCACCCACTTTGATTCGGGAAAACATCTTTAAAATGCTTTCGGAATCGCTTAGGTGAGATAACATCGCGCGTCGATTTCATTAGGGGCAAATGTTTTCCACTTCATTAATTTTATCGTTTATGCTTTAAACAATTTGGCATAATTTAGTGCAGGTCTTGTTTTTAAACACACAGTGCACACTTTTATCATGGCCTTTGAGCGCCTTATCGAGATACTACATCTCTGTGGGGATGATGATGATGATGTTGATGACAACAGCGATGCTGTAAATATTGTAGATAGTATAAAGCGCTGAGACTTCAACCTTCCAAACAAAAAGCAGATTCAGACCGTTGCAGAAAAGCGAAGCTCTTCTCCAATCTTAGATAAAACAAGGTGTGGAGATGATGGCGACGATGATGATGATGATGACACTGGTAAATGCTGCGGCAGTTTCATGCGGCACCCCCAGGCGTTCAACATAAAGTGATGAGGATGGATGATTGGTGTGAGTCGTGTGAGCATCGGTTGCACTCTACTTGAGACGCAACAGCTATTTGCTTCAAAGGGGTTGAGTTAATTGCAATCAAGGCAAACTCAATGGGCCGCACAACTCTGTCATCAACTCTTGCAACGTAATCATCCTAAGCGTTCGCTTCGGCAGAGTAGTGCATTCTTACTCCCTTCCATACCATTCCTTGTGATTCGTGCCATATCTGTTCAGTACTGCCGCAAGTTGTCACGAAGTGGAGTGCCTCTGACAGCCGACATAATCTGCATGCCTTACATTTTGTGTGCAAAATGCTGCTTTTTGGTTTCGCTTTGTGAAGTGAAGCTCTCGCTAAAGTAATGAAATTCTTGAAGCGAACTCTCATAGGCGTAAGGAGCTTATCCACTCAGGGGTAGCAATAGTCAGTCAACTACTTACTTATATCCATATCGACTGATTTATGTGTAATGATCTACAAAGTCTAAAGTGAATCTTGAAGAAAAGTACAATACTTAATTTGTCAAATAATTTATTTGATATTGAGTGTGACATGTGCATCTTTTTCGATATGATGATGCGCCTCTGGAAGAGAATCCTGTATGTTGTCATTCTCTTTATTTTTGCTTTCATTTATTTTTTCCATACAAAAAATAAAAGAAAAAAGGAACAAAATCTGATATTTTTTTTATTTTCGCAAAGCTGGAGCTAACTGAAAATTTGCAAGGCGCGTACAACAACTCATTGCGGTTTGAATGTTGTCTCCAGGGTCTTTGAAACAAATATACGCCCATTCTTCAAATATTTGCCAACACATACAAACACATACATACAAATTTACAATATGTGTCTGTATATAGGGGTAAACATACATATATAGATACACAAATACAAGTACTAAAGTAGAAGAAAGATACATCTCGATAAAAAGTTATTTGAGAAGGAAATGAATGGGTGGTAACGACTTTAGAATGAGGAAAGCATCTTTTCACTCGTTAGAAGTGAAGTGTTACTTGGAGTTGGAATCTCAAGTTTACATCTACATTTAATGTTAATTTGTATTTAAGCTTGTTTCTCTTGTCTTAATATGAATCTTCTTGCGTTCGTTTCTCATTTACAGATGCTTCTAATTACTTTGACACTCAAGGACCCAGTTTTTCGCATGAACCTCCCAACCGCATTGAGTTTATGAACAGCGTCGGTAGCACAGCAGACTGCATTGCACATGGGAATCCCCCACCAAATGTCGAGTGGCTGGACAAGGAAAACAACCCCATCACATCTATTTCTAAGGTAAATATTTCAGTACATACATACTTTTTAAAATGAATTTTATGTTTCCGTTTTTTTCTTAATTACATGGAATATTATTATTTATGTTAAGATACGAGAGTATTATGAAAAAAACTTAACAGTCCATTATGATTATATGAAAAATTAAGGATGAGTTATCAAAATAAGTTGTACTTGTTTATGTAGTAGAGAATACATATATACTTATATACATAGGTATTTACATATACTTAGTATAAGTGGTTAAATGAAACCATTTTTGTCACTAATTAAAACGACAAAAAAGTTGAATTTTTCAATTTTTTCACAACACCTTTATAATCGCGATCATTTAAAAGTGTTTTATGCATAGTAAATGTTAGATTTAAAAGTTCTGAGTTCTTTAAGTGCCATATCATTAAAATAGTTGCAAATCTCTGTCAGATCGAGAAGGAAACAATATACAAAAATTAGTCTGAAAGTAGAAAATATGCTCGAATCCATTGGTGACTACAGGCTAGAACAGAATGGTGAAGCTGAAGCTGAGTCTGAAGCCGGTCAAAAAAAAAAAATACAAATGCATCTGAGTCCGAAGCTGAAGCCGTCACGGCTTCAAATCATCTGTCTCTCTCTGTCTATCTCTGTCTATCTCTCAAATGACAAGTACAGCTTATTGCTATTCAAAACAAAAGCAAAAATGGATGAAAGCGTATCGAAGTTGATTTTGTTGGTCCAAAATAAAGAATTTTTGTATAATTTAAAGCACGTGGACTACTGCTTCAGCTTTAGCTTCAGACTCATCCTCAGCTTCACCATTCTGTTCCAGCCTAAAGGTAAATATTTGTCACTTTTTATAAGAATTTAAGAGGGTGAAACAATAACATTTATGACCATTCATATGTTGTACTTACTTTATACAAAGCTTTTGACGTGCTGATCTTGGTCTTTTTATCACGAGATTTTTCTTTACATTTATGGCCCCCTTTTCCTTGGGGTCAGGGGTATTTGCACAAGACCAATTTGTAATAAATATTGTTAAAATTTATTTTTATTGTGAGATTTTTGTATAGATGCTATAAAAACAAAAATGTTAAATTATTTAAACAAATACAAGAACAAAATTTATAGTAAGCGAGTATTGATTTTTTGATAAATATGGTTTGAAAGAAGAAAAATTCATTTCAAATGTAGCACAATTGGATAATTGTCATGCACTGGAAAAAAATATCTTTCCATCATTAAATCTCATTCAAACTACACTGAAACAAATTGTACATATTCTTTTTAATTTTAAACTTTTTCTATTCGGTATCTAATTTGATAAATCTTGTAAATCCAGTTGACCCTCGATTGTCCGAACTGCTTCATACTGATACCATTATCGAAAATAAAAGTCTTAAGAGGTTATAGTACGAGTGTTGTTTCAGTGATGACTACCTGATTCTTACCGCCAAGCCATTTATTCAGGTTTGGAAATAGGAATTTGTATCAGGAAGCTAAATTTGAAGATAGTCGCTGGATAGGGAAGTAGTTTGTAGTCAAATTTATGGATTATTGTCAGAGTGAGTACACACGTGTGCAACCATGCATTGTCATGATGGAAAAGGACTTTTTCTCAGGCAAATTTGGTTGTTTTTTGATTCAAATTAACACCTTTCAAGGCAATCGGTGTGAACTACACTGTTTGCATCCTTAAAAAAAACCGAAGACCCATCTTGGCCTTGGCTTTCTTTTGGTGCACGTTCCCTCGGAGAAGTCCACTGCATCAACTGTTCCTTGCTCTCTAATGTGCTGTGATGATCCATGGTTACGAAACGGTGCAAAAACTCGTTCGAGTTGCTGTTGAACATCGCCAAACAATCCTTTAAAGTGGTAACATTTTCATGACTAAATACTCATATAAAATGTGATGTACCCACTCAGTTGAGATGCCTACAGCCTCGGCCACTTCACGCACTTTCAATTCTCCAAATGCCCAGCATCATTCCATGGATTGTATAGACGATTTATGGCGTGACGAACTCTTTTGGGCACCCTGATTGTCGGCGTAGCTTGTGTTGGTACTTCCACAACGGAATTTAATAAACAACTTCTTATCTGACTTTTCCTTGGTTTCATTGATGGTTTTCTTATTCAAAAAATAATGCTTAATGAGCAAAGAGATTCATTTTTTGCATTTTCGTTGTAATGCTATGAAAGGATGCCAAACACAAACTGATGACGGAGCTTGCTCTCTTAACTGATGGTAATTTACCGAAGCAATTACGTGGGAATATCAAAAAGTCACAACTTATTTAACTTCCCTCGTATAAATATGTGTAAAAATTAAAATATATCTAACAATTTTAGGGTAATCTCTTTAAATTTGCATTTACCTTTAAGTAAATGAATTTGTTTGTATTAAATTAATGTGCATTTTATATGGCTTTAGGACAATAATGAATTCAAAGAACCCAATCAAAATTGCATATTTGATATTTGATTCTGATATAAAATATACGTAAATAGTAATAAAAAATGTAAAATCATTGTTAATGGAAAAAATGAATGAAACAAGGATATTAGAGGAAAGTTACAGTTAATAGAGGCATAAATTCCAACACTCAACATCCCAGTTCACACATGTAAGCGGTTGATTAAAATCCAGTTTAAATGTATTTTGTAATTTTTTTTATTCATTTAAATTGAGCCCACACAAGATTTTAGATTAACTGTAACAATGTTAGAGAATCAGAGTCAGAATTTTGTTGAGTGTATTTTTTTTTCATTTGTTTCCGATTGTCCTGAGGTTGCATTGCCTCTTATGCTCACACAAAGAGTGGAACGGTATTTTAAAATACGAGTACCCTTGAGTTGAAGACCGTGCAACCAAGCATTCGATGCACAGTATATTTTTTTCCAAAGCTACAGAGGATCAAAAAGAATACGTGAATGAACGCGTGCAATTTTTCGTTTTGCAGTTTCTCCTTTCCTCTGGATTAATTCGTCCTCTATTTTATTCACGTCCTTTGCAAGAAGACTTGAAGTGTGTGTATCAGTGGTTGGTAGGGTGGGTTGTAGGTGGTTAGACTTCTGCATTCATGCACACATCAATACATGATATGTAAGGAACGTTAGTACAATATACGAGTATAGTATGTTATATGTCCGTGGTATGTGTTGGTGGCTGTGTGATTGTGTCTTTATGGATGTGTGCAATATTTCATGAAATTGTAATGCTGGCGGGATGGTGGACCAATTGTAGTTGCAGTAATTTATCACGGGTTCAGGTTGAATGCATATGCTGCTGCCGTGATTTATTTTGTGCTCTGACTTTGAACTACTATTTTTCAAAGTTGGCAAAAGTAGGTTTAAAAAGTTTTTGGCCTTTCAATAGGGGACGACAATATCATACTACTTAGTATGTATTGTACAATAGTTTATATTGTAATAGTATGTCTTGTCGAACCGATACTTTTAAATTGTATTGTATGTAGTTCTTGAAATTGTTTTATCTTCTAAAATTCCATTTAAACAAATGAGAAATGTAATTCATCTTTGTCTATTGGAAGTTTTCAAACTAATCTAGTAAAATGCATTATTTATTATTATTATTTCATATGCAAACCCAGGGCATTTAATACTGAAAAAATTATAAATTTGTAGAATTTAATTTAGTATGTTTTACGTTTTATTGATAAAATCAAAGTTAATACATGTTTACTATATTGTTTGATCATATTTATGTATAAATGTTTCAATTCTTTTAAAGGTTCGTCATATCTTAGCAAATGGTTCACTATATTTTCCACCATTTGCGGCTGAGGAATTTCGACAAGATGTTCATTGGTCAGTGTATCACTGCGTTGCATCAAATTCAGTTGGAACCATTGTTTCTAGAGATGTTATTGTCAAAGCAGGTATGTGTTAATATAAAACAAAAAATATGTAATCATAAGCTACGTCATGTAAGTATAATATAGATAATTGATTAAGCCAGAGATATTACATTTGTTAAAAAAGTATAGACACAACCGTGTATACAGTGAAGAGTAAAATTGATAAATTTTAGACATTTTAGTTTGCAACACAACACAAACAGCTGAATAGAAAATTATGTAAAAAATACTAGATAGTCTTTAGTTCATTAGCAAAAGATTACCAAACTCACTTTAGTGGAAAATAAAATATATGATATAATAAAAAATAAAAACCAGAATACCTGCCTTTGCTCAATTATGAAAGTTTTGCCGAACAAGAATAATTTAAATGTTTGGTTTCTGAGCCCGTTTTTAGGATTCCGTACCCAAAGGGTGCCAACGGGACCCTAAGGATTACTAAGCACTCTCTGTCCGTCCGTCCATCAGAGAGCTCTATCTCATGAGAGGTCTATCTCATAAATACGAAAAATAAAATAAAGTTAAAAACATTTAGGGTCCCCATTCAGAAGGGTACCTCCCATACAAATCCAAATTGAAATCAATGTTTATATTATCATTTTTTCCACATTTTGTTTAATGTTTTGTAGCATACTTTTGGGCGATGTTAATTTTTTTTTTTTTAATTACTTTAGACCCTAGTTAAATCTTTCACTTTTGCGAGAAAGACAAATTAATTTTATATAACTTCAGACGGAGGTACAAGCTTTACGTCTAACGAATATGCCTACATAGTGTTAAAACCTTATGCGATGGTACGGAACCCTTCGTGTGCGAGTTCGACTCCCACTTGACCGATTATTTTATAACTTTACATATTTCCAAACATATTTTCTAATAGTTTCTATTAATGGGTATTAAGAATTTTATTGAAATCGTGTTTCACTCCGTCCCAAAGTTAATTTTTAGTAATGGGAGCTATATTGAGTGTTTAGAAGCCTCCCATTTTTTAATGGTTCTAAAGTATCACTCGGATTCAGGACAGGGCTTTCGGCATACTTCTTCTTCAATGATGAATTGGTGTCATCGTTAACATTTCAAAGGACAATTTTTTCAGAAAGTTGTCTAGAATGTCGGAATTTTTTCTTAGGATCTTCTATTCTGTCTAGTGAAATATCATTTTGATAAGCAAACTACCCACATTCTATTGTATCCACCATTATATCTTCGCCTCAAATTTGAGAGTCAACTAGGCATGGCGATTTTAACTGCTCCAAATTAGCTAAACTGGAATGCAGATGATTGGAAACGCATGATTTGTACGCTTAACCAATGTCAATCAGTTAAGAAGTATAATGCCACTGTAGCTCCTTAAAACAACTAATAAAACATTTACTCACTGGTGAAAGATATAAAATAGTGGATGCAAACGAAAATACAGTATCTGCTACACTCTATATTCTTAATTTAAAAGACATCTGCTTTATAAATGCAATTATTTAACACCCATAATGAGGTGGGTAGGGGAAATCTTTATTAACTATATCTATCCATCTATAACATATACAAGTATATAAAAATGATATGCCGCATGTTCGAAGTCCCATAATTTGAGAACGGCTCAACCAATTTAGATAATTGTTGTGTTTGATTTTTTCTTTGTTCGGGCAGTACAACATCTGCGGGCCTCTAGCTCATCAACAAAATTGAATTTCTTTTCAAAGATCGAATGGGTAATTTACTAAAGTAAATATCTTTATAATAAATGAATAAAATGGTCAAAGAGTTTAGTAATGTTTTTTCCAATGACTAACTGTTTCTTGTGTCGGCCAATTGCTTCCGTTCATTTGTAATAGGCAACCTTTTCAGGACACATTTTCATTTTATTTATTCTATATCTATTCTACACATGCTGTTTCAATGATTTATTTCATTTTTATGATTTAAGTTTCCATGATCCTTTTTACATTCATGCTTGTATTTACAAAGGAAAAAAGAAATCATTTTTAAGACAAAACAATTGCCAAACTTTTCTGATTAATGTAAATCTTGTTTTCATAAAAATGTAGAAACACTAAGAAATAGATTGAAATAGGAAGGGAGGAGAGCAATCTCCAGTTGTTTACCAGTTAGACTAATTGATGCATATAAGGATTCTTCACATTCTGAAGGACTTTGTGGAAAAATTGTTATCCATGTTCGCTGTCACATATGTACTATACACATACATACATAGGCATACATATATAAAAATAGGCACATATACCATATAGTGAACTATTCTATAGTTGTACTATGGTACAAGTGAGATACGCACAAACAGCGTATTTGCGCCTAGAAACGATTATATACGTTTGTATGTATGGAAATATCTGTATAGACCTATATATATGTATATACACATATGGATACATATGTGTAGTATGTTTGAGAAACAATATGGCTAAAAGTATGGGAGACAAACGGCAAAAGCAATAGTGGCAACAACACTTGCGACAGCCACACTAGCTGCTGCTGCTGCTGCAGCATCAGGAACCTCTATAAAAACAACACCAACATGGAATAACAAACTGCAGCGCAAACAGAATCTAATTGCATCCTTTGGAATCGTTGGCTTGGCCATGTTGAAAAACTCATTTCGCTTCAAATTTGAATTTTTGTCCGTCAATTGCGAAGGCTACAAATTGGACATGAACATAAAGGAGACGTAGAGATGTAGAGAGATGGGGAGGAAGTGGAAGCCCTGAGTAGTATGGATAGTGCAGGCTATGATATGAGTGTAGGTCAGTTACCAAGCCGAGATGAACATCAAACTCGTGCTGTGCTGTGCCTTGCTGTGATGTATGCTTGTTATGCAAACAATACCAGTCCTCAGACACATGCTCGCATCCTACTTACTATAGGTAGTATATATGGGCTCTTATGTATGTATATAGTACTGTATAGATATACAGATGTGAATTTATATACATATATACGTGTATGTGCATTCACATCCAGAGAGCTTTTCGTACATACAAACTGAAATACACTTGTGTGCTATTTTTATGTGCTCACATAGGAGAGGGAACTGTTGGTCGGTCGGTCGGTCTGTTGGTCGTTCTGTCGGTGTATGTTCAAAAAACCAAAAAGAAAATGAGAAATATTTCGTAGTTGTTTGGCAAAATCGAATGAGGCTTTTAGGACTTTTTTAACCGAACTCTTTTGAAACCATCGAAAAAACATTTACTGCAAGCAGAGTTCCAGTTTAGCTGATGACCAGGGAATTCGGCAGCAAATTCACCATTGCCAGTAGCATCGGACAGCATACTAGTAGTTTTGTACATAGCAACAACAAATCCAAAGCTACAACACATCTTTTTTTTTTGTTGCATTGGTAACGTTGCGCTGTTTACTAACTTGGCAGGAACCTATCCCAGCCAAAAACTAACCATTCAAATTAAAGGAACCGTTGAATAGTATAGTGATATCACATACAGACTCGTATATCTACATACGTTTGTATGTAAGTAAAGGCTATGTGAAATATTGCTCATACATATGTGCATGTGTATGTATGTGGTTTTGGGCATGTTTTGTTCGTTGTTACATAGATACACGTACATACATGTGTATGTAGGTAGGCACGTTGTCTTTTCAAATACCATACACTATCCTATATGGCCAGACGGGGTCAAGTGGTGCTCGATATCTCAAGTTTCATTTACAAATGAACAAAACCTACTACTTGGCATTTGTTCTAACTTACTACAAGTTTTTAAGTTGCACCTCAAACACAATTCTTCAAAGACCAAAAACCCTATAAACTCAAGCAAAAGTTAGAAAAGATAAAAGTTTTCTGTAATAAATCAGTCAATACATACCTTATTTTAAAACTTTTACCATATATAATATTAATAAATTATAATTTCATTTTTTTCAGTTGTTAATCAACGTTACGAACCGGAAGTACAAAATCCTGGCGGTTTCATTGGAAGTAATGTTCTAATTAAATGCAATATTCCATCATTTGTCAAAGAATATGTGACAGTAACTTCATGGCTACAGGAACCCAATTTTAATATTTATCCATCATTAGAAGGCGGTAAGTTTGTTTATAGATTCTATTTGAAATATTTTTGTTTAATTAAATTATATTTTTAGATGGAAAAAATCATATGCTGCCAACTGGCGAACTATTGGTCTATAACATTACACGTTCAGACGCACACAAAATCTATCGTTGTAGAACGCATCATAAATTAACACAAGACTCTATTGTTAGTAGTAATGCAGGAAAAATTCAGTTGACAGGTAAGTGAATGTATCTAACTACATAAAAATATAGTACTTTTTGTTGGATATTGGAAATCAATTGAATCCAAGCTTCTTTTAATGAATATGTACCTCATATGAGGAATTATATGTGCATGCCTTTCTGTTAGTTTTCATTTTTTGACTAAGAAGAGTTATTCAAATTTAAAGTATGGAGTTTTATTACTCAAATTCATATTAATTAGACCTATTTTTGAATTTTGAACTTATTTAGACGAAATGGCATGGTGTCTACCAATGCTTTCAGCGTGTTTGTGCTAATTTCAGCCTTTCGTGTAGTTTACAGTTTTGAGCTCCTTTGCCAATTTATCTTCCATTTCTATATACTTTGACGGAGAGAATTCCCCAGATACCCTCAATGGAGTTAAGGTCCGAACTTACGGGTGGGTGGCCAGTTCAGTACTGGAAAATTTTTGGTTGAAAAATATGTCTTAGTGACCTTTGCATTGTGTATTGGCGATTTATACTGCTGATATGTCCAATTATTTCCATGAAGCTGATATGCAAATTATATTAACTCATCTATATATATCGTAAGCCTTTTTGTGTCTGTGTACGCTAATCTCAGAAACGGCTTAACCTATTTAAATGCGGTTTTCACTGGTGAATTGTAGCTTTGTGTAACATGTAGCGCTTATTTTATCGAAATCGACTGACTCAATCAAAAGATATTCATATTTTTAATTCTGTTGCCTAATTTTTATCTGATTTTCGAATGTTTTACTCTTTTGCAGCGCAGCAACATTAAACAGCTGATGATTAGGAAAAAAGTTAACAAAGTTAACACGCTATAAATATGGGTGGGCACAGCTAGTTGTCTAATAGTTCGTTATACATCTCCGCATTCATTTTTATTGATATGAAACAAATTGGTAAATAAATGGAGTCCATATCTTTACCGATCCTCCACCATGTACTACACGAGTGCGACAATATTTTTTGCAGCAATCAGGACTTATTAATTAAACTTTTTTTCATCACTAAACATTAATATCCCAAAATTGGTATTTAGTGGCAAATGCTCAGTTTGCGTTTATATGCTGACTTAATAACCCAGGTTTAGGTTACATATAATAATATGTAATGATGGTATTTTCGGGAAATATTTGAAGAATCCTACTTCTTGACCCATATGACTCCTTATCTGTCTAGTGCTCATAAAATCAACAACTGCTAAACATTGTATCAGTACTCAATTATAACGAAATTTAAATGTTTAGGCAAGTTATAATAAATGCAAAGTCAATACTTGGGGGGAAAGCTAAAAAGTGTGGTTTCCTCGACTCAGGATTGGGGTTTAAGCAGGCTTATCCAATTGCCAACTATAAAAAACTATTGGCTTTAACGAAATCAGGACCAAATGCACATCTTAGGCTAGATTTGAGCGTTTATAAAGTTTTCTTCACGGAAATAACTATAAATGGAGCATTGATGATTGCCTAAAATTACCCTTCCATACGCTAATCCATCTCCATCGGCAAATGACAACAATAACTGAATATAATTGAGTAGTCCAATTCAACTGTTTTCTGGCAAAAATTGGTCTAACAAATATGTGGGAATCACTTCATCCAGAAACTGGGCTTGTCATTTTATTGTCATTTTAAATTTCCAGACATATCCAGCAGCGAAAATACTTTATCCATTAACTGTAGAATTTCTTTTTATTAATTAATTTTATAGCTACAAAACTTTCGACTAAGTATCTTCCAAATATGATCTTAGGTTTTTTATTAAAGGCATAATTTTTAAAATACCATAATATGTACAATAGATCAAAATAGAGCGCGCAGACAGTGCAATCTTAATACTGAAGAAACGTACCACGTCTTCCTTGTATGCTCTTGGTACCTACTAGTTAGAAACTATTACCTAGGCGACCTAATAATTCTAGCTAATAGGTATAATAATTCTTTAGCTAACTTTGTATACTTAGTAGATTAACAAAATTATTTAATTACTTGTGGAAAAACATTAGTTTCTACATGTATTTATAGTACACAAACTTATAGTTTTAAACAGATATTTAATTGAATAATAATAAAAAAAAACATAAGAGGGAAAAAATATTAAAACATTATGTTAAATACTGAAAATAATTTATGCAAACTAAATAAAATACGCAAAATGTTATCATATTGCATGTGTTTCCTTTTCTTAATGGGAGTGAATTTCTCTCCAAGTGGCGTGAGTAAGTAAGAATGGAATTCTGCTTCAGAATGGACCATGTCTACTTATCAAATAAAATAGTAGTGTTTTAGCTTTTATACAATAGTTGTGACCCGTGCTTTTATGAATTGTGTAGGTCAAATGTATCAAATTAGTATTTACAAGAATAAATTATGATCATAGGAGTAATGTAATCTGAAAACAGATATCGCCAAAACTGTGCAATTTATAAGTACATATGTGGTTTTCTATTTATGGTATTCTACTTTACCCTCAAAATCATTTCGTTGCTTAATGTTAGGAAATAATCGCAATAAAGCACAATCAAAGTTAACAACAATTATGACAGAAAAGAATTATAGTCTCTACAATATACGAGTACAGATGCAAAATGTTATTATGTTATGTACATATGTATGTATGGTATATTTATTGCATGCTATTTTTATCATAATGGGCTTCTGGGTGAACTCGCGAGTAATCGCGAGCGGCCTGCATAACCTAACCTAACCTAATCATGCTAAGTGTTAAGATATGATTAAAGATTAGATTTTATCTGATCGGCAAAAATAGAATTAGATACTAGTTCGTGGTATAAGTTGTACGATTGACATAAATCGCGGATTGGGTCATGCTGCAAATAAGTAGGTCCCAACATATATAGCGGAAAAATTCTTTGTAAGCCGAGAAGGGACATTGAAATTTATGATACCAAGCAAAGATGGGGAAGAGATACAGACAATATCTAGATTGTGCTAGAAAGTGACACCAAGAGTCATTCTATGACTGGATAATTTCGGGAGATAGTGGCTTTACAGTGGCTCGTATCACGAAGATTCGGTTTTGTGCTTTACAGTGATATTTTAGCATCACGAACAGCAGTTTTTTCTTTTGATAATGTGTGGCACGCAACAAAAATGGAAGAAGAAGACACCTGAAAATCACAAAAAACGACGAAATTGTTAAAATGTTGCCAACATACATGGAAAAATGGCCCAACATTACTTAGAAAAAACCGAATCAAAGCATATCAATTTGAGATTAGAATCTATCAATCGAATCACATCTACAACAACAACCCCTCAATTTTGTCATTTTCCCTGTTGTTGTTGTCAAATGGAACTCGAATCATTAGTCGCATCTTCATAGATTCGAATTAATTCACCTTAAAGCCACTGTTAGGATATTGTGTGCGTTTAATCCAACTAATTTTAGTAGATTTGCAAGATTTTCATTAAGAGAATACATTGTTATTGCTAGGGTTGCAAACCGGTTCGGAACCGAACAGTATGGTTCGGTTCAGTTCATTATAAAAAGGTAATTCTTTATCATACATCTACTCAAATTTATTTTATTTGACTTAAGGGCAAATATAGGTGAAGACCTTTTAGAAGACATTCTTTTATTAAATTTGAATACTAAATTGAAAAAAATTCATATAACCTATGAAATATGTAAATTATTGCAAAGCAATTAAAGAACAATGCCTTTTAACTTGCTTTCTTAATCAACTGATTTTTGAAATAATAAAAAGTAAAAGTTAAGTTTTGATACATAATATAAACACTTAGTGAACAAATATTGAACCATTTGAACCGAACCGCACCGGTACAAGTTTCCTCTAAGTGGTTTGAACCACTGAACCGTACCACACCGTTGTTTGAAGTGGTTTACAACATTGGTTATTGCTTTGCTAATAATTCAAACCAATACCTTCAAAACTGTGCAAAGTTGTTATTCGCTTTCTAATGTGGAAGAAAAGGAAGACTTCGAGTATGAAGTTTACATACAAAATGTTATGCAGGAAACAGGTGTTGGATGGACAACCAAAATGTCGCTTTAGAAACTTACTTCACCAAAATTAAGGAACACAAATTTAGTATAAAAAATTTACATTAAATGGTACATAAGAAAGTTCAAAGGTACATTAAACAGTTAAAATCAATATCAAATCAAAGAAGGACCTGCCTTTATCGCCAGAGCATTTGAAAATTGAATATGAATACAAGAATAAATATCTTAATAAAGTTGAGTTAATTTATTATTGTTGTTTAGATCTTTACCATTGTTATAGATTAGAAAAATTGTTGAATTATTTTCTGAAGAGTAGATAGAACTGGTACTTTACTATTGTATCTATCATTACTATTGTATCTAATACTGATTTAATGTGTATTCGAGTAAGTGAACATTTTGCATTATTCAGTTTTTGTTAATAATCATTTATTATTTCTTTTATTTTACAGAAATGAGAGATCTTGTTCCTCCCATAATGAATGAGAAAATTGTTTCCATAAGCTCCCGGCTCGGAGATCCACTTGTGGTGCCTTGTGTTGCCTATGCAAATCCTAAGGCGGTGTACAGGTAATTAATTATCTTTAATAAAAATTGTAATACATGTGCATACATTGTCATTTTCCGTTTCTAGTTAGTTAATAGTACACGTATAGAATAGAAGACGTGTAGTATACAGCTTAAACGCTTCTTTATTAATTTTATTTAGACCCTAATTAACTGAACTGATAACAATTAATTACTTCCACTTGCAAGCAAGTAACCCTCAAAACAGTAACTGAAGAAGAATAAAATGAAAAGGAAAGGAAAGGAAAGAAATTTAATTTCAGAGAAACATTTAATAGTATCGTCGGTGTCATCACCGGACTTCATCGGGTCTATTTACCGCAGCAAATCCGTATCCAGTTGCTCTACTCGTCTATTTACCATTTTGTTGGCAAATTGTTATGGGTTTCGCTTTTGCTGTTTCTGGTGCTTCTGTTACGCTTGTTTCCTGTTTTTGATTTTACTTGTAAGCTTCCATTTGTTTCTCTTTTCCCGTTGCTTCTGATGATGTCGTCGCCTTCGTTTCGTTATGGTCGCTCTAACGGAAGTCGCAGGTGGCTCCTTGCTTCTCGATACCCGCCTCTTGTCCTTGCCTTCTCGTTCAGGTCGGTTGAAACTTTGTGGATGCTGATGTGATCCTGCTTTCTCCTTGCTCGTATATTCAAATGATGCATGTCAATGCACTCGAGCGTATCAACTGAATTTGCTTTACTGTTCCTTTTCCCTCAAGCGAACAGGCAGGACCAAGTAGGGATCGGGCTCAGCACATCCAGCGCCAGTCCGTCTCAACTCTGGTATGTTACGTGTTATTGTCGTTGTAGTTGTCGTTGCTATTGCTGTTGCTTTAGCCGTTGTTATTGTATTATTTTTTGTTGGAGTTGCCATCGTTGTTGTCGTCATCATCATCGTTCCTTCTAGTCCTTCTCACTCCTGACTCATAGCTCCACGTCGTTGTCGTTTCGCTAGCTTTGCAACGCTTTTCTTTGTTTTATTTGTGATGTTTTCCTCTTTAATTTTTCTGCATGATGTTTTCTGCTCTTTGCTTCATGACTTTGAGTTGTTGACTGTATGTGTGTGTGTGTGTGCGAGAGTGCGGGTGTGTGTGTGTGGGTATTTACCCATGTCAACATACTCAGACACACATACGTAAAAAAAAACTCATGTGTGCCTTTCTTTGAAGTGGTGGGTGAAAAGTGGCAGACGACTTGTTATTCACATACAGATATATATATATGTGTGTAAGTTTGCAAGTACGTACGTATGTATGTACATACATATGTATTGTTTATTCCCCTATTCCCTCCGCATACTCACATACTCAATCAACATAGCCATATTACTGGGGTGTGCAAGTGTAAAAAACGCATGTTATGCGCTGGAGCTTGTCCATGCGAATGCTTATATATGTGAGTGAGTATTTATATGTGCTTCCTGTGTCTACATAGTACACATATGAGAATACCCACATACACACACACTAACACACAATACCTTCATCACAACAACAACAGTTTTGTTCGGTTTGGTTCTGTGTGTGACTTTTTTCATTTCCACAATTTTTTATGGTTTTGTGCAAAATTGTTCAAGGTGTATGTGTAGTCAGTCCTCTGCTAAAATTATTTTTTGAACACACAAACAACATACTCGTACACATCATAGTACAAGTGAGAGTACCTCTCCTCAAATTCTCCATCAAAGCAGTCCCAAAAGTATTTCTTTTGTCAGTTCTTTAGAAAAAGTGAAGACATTCGCTGGAATTTTAATGAAGAAATTTTAATTTAAAATGGTTTATTTCAGGAAATGCTACTACTACAAGTTCTACGATACGTTTTGACACAATCATGTTATAATATGTTTATACGAAATATCAGAAGGCTCTGTGGCTACGTCAAAGCTTTCACATTTCCTCTAATCGTAAATAATAATGGAAAAATCTTAATTTAAAAATTCAAGAAAATAAAATTAAAAGCAGACTATTATTTCACATGAGTTGATCAACTCAGATGGTATCCATAATCTTTGCTATACAATAATTTAATACTTGAAACATTTCAGCATTTCAATCTATACAAAAGTTTTCTATACAATACATATTAAAAAAATGAGGTCTTCAAAGCTACACTAAGGTTTGGTTGAAAAATGAGGCCAAGTGCGGCACAAATGCCTTTGTTGTTGTTCGAATCAAAACAATAGAATAAGAATCTCTACAAATTTGGTCTTCGCCAAAATGATAAGCCGCTTGTTCGAAGTCCCATAACTAAATTTTTAGGGTTCCGTATCCAAAGGGTTCCCTCAAGTGCTTACGCTGTCCGTCCGTCCGTCAGTGAGCTATATCTCATGAACCGTAATAGGTAGATAGTTAAATTTACACAGATTGTGAATACAACATGTGCTCATTGGAGCACTGCGCGCAGTTTTTATCTTTTGTGTCCCATTTTGCCAAATTTTTTGTAGTATACTTTTAAGTGCTGTTCAAATATTTTACTTTAGCGACAAAAACAAAAGCAAATTTTATATAATTTCAGACAGAGGCACAAGCTTTATGAATTTGCATATATAGTGTTAAAACTTGTGCGGGTCCGAGTCACACTTGACCGATTTCTTGTTTTTGTTGTGTTCATAATTGTTTATTAAGTAAAAATCTTAGTTGTTATTGTAGATATTTAGACATGTACTATAACTAGACTTGTAAGATAACATACAAAATCTACATCTTTATTTGACTGGACTATTTGGAATGTACAATTACAACGTCCTTCAATTGATTGATAAATAAATATTTGTTGTATTCTTTGGTATTGAATCTATAATTTGACAAGATTTAATAGTCAATTAATTGTATTTGATACCATGATACTCCATTTAATGCAAAATTAAAATGTAGTTTTGTTTAGTTGCTTTTGTTTGGATTACTAAGTTTTTAATAGCTGCAATGATATGTGATGCAAGCTTAAAGTTTAACTTTCCTAGTTGTTATCTAGTTGTTTATTATAAACTATAAACGATATTATACAAGCATTATAAAATAGTACTTAATTGGATATAAAACTTTACGGTTACGGTAACACTATTCTGTTTTTCATTATCAATTTCTATGTGGTCTAATTGACAGCTTGTCCGTGAGTAATATTATTGCCTAAAAGGCAGTGATTGACATTTTAAAAACCACAGTGGCCACAGTAATATGATTTAGAAGTAATCATTAAACATATTCTAATGATGGAAAATTTCCAGTTTCTAAGTAGCAGTGGTCTAGATTTTTAAATGAATATACTATACATGATATTTTTCAGACCTTAATCAAATTTGAGGTATTTTTGAATTTTAAAATTTAATTAAAAGAAATAAATTGTGTGAAATCTTTATTTATTATCCCACCCCCTACATATGTATGTGGATCGCATTTTATCTTTTAGTGACTGTAAACATTTACAGAAAGAAAAAAACGAAAAGCGATATCCTACTGTGCGTACTCAGTTATAAATGTGTCAAACTATCGATAGTCTCACCATCGATATTTTTCGATGGTTTGCATAAAACTATCAATATTCATTGATAATCCCCGAAAAACAATAAACCATCGATAGCACTATCGTATCGTATCAAAAAAATTAAAATTAAATCTGTAAAACAGGTTTTTTTTTCTTAAACAAAACAAAACTTAGTCCCACCATTCATAGTTTTCGATGGTTTGAAAAAAGCCAGAGAGTATTATGTTTAAAATCTTTGGCTCAACTAAAAGTTAATATCTTGTATTCTGTAGGTCGATTTTGATGAAATTTAATTCATAATTAAGCTTCATATCTAAATAAATATTGTGAGGAAAAGATTAAAGTGCAAAATCGGTTAAGAGAGAGTCGGATTTGTACACGTAGGGTTCCATATCATCGCACAAGGTTTTAACACTATGTATGCAAATTCGTTGGACGTAAAGCTTGTAACTCTGTCAGAAGTTATGTAAAATTAATTTGCATCGCCCATACAAAAAAATTAACCAAAAAGAGAAACAAAAATTGATTAACTTGAATTTGGGTTTGTATGGGAGGTCTCCTTCATAGTTGCCAGGAATGGAGCATCATCTCCATTTGTAGGGTCCGAACCATTCTTTGGAGTAGGATCGGGTAACATCTCCCGTATTATCTGGGAAGAAGAGGACAAACAAAGGAGATAACACTGGGAAAATGATCAGGGCTATCACACTCCAAATTAGGGACGTACAACCTAAAACGCTTCAAGGACTGTATGAACTTAACAAATAACAAAAAAAGAATCATTACGGGGTTACTAACAGGACATTGTAGGTTGAATCGTCATCTAACAAAACTGGAAATCTGGGCTAATGGTCTTTGCAAGTTCTGCGGGGAAGATGAGACCGCACTACATGCGATAGGAACTTGCTCTGCCCTCATGCGCAGGAGAAGCAAACACCTTGGCGAACCCTATCCGAGGACGAATTGAGACTCTGTGAGGTAGGACCAATACTAAAATTCATCGAGGGTATTGGGCTAAGAGAAATACTCTAAGTCCATGAAGGGGGCACAATAGATCTTATAGGTCGCAGTGCTACATCCCCCCTAACAATAATAATAATAATAATCTTTCATAGCTATTCTATGATCTTGAAATAAACATAGTTGGTGAATATGAGTCACACATTTATAGTGTCCATATTTCGATAAGATATAAAACAAAAAAGTTTTTCTATTAAGAACATTAATTTAAATTTGGGTCTGTAAGAGGACCCCTCTATGTTCTTAACTTTATTTTAATTTTGTTATTATATTGTCGTTATGAACGCAGTGATGGACGGACAGATGGACGGACAGTGTAGGCTTAGAAATAGGATCTTGTTTGCACCCTTTGGGTATGGAACCCTAAAAACGAATGACTACCAGCTGGGGCTTTCGACTCACAATTAAGCTTGTACCTTTCAGTTATTCGATTTTACATCCAATGAGTGGCTTTAACGTGATGCGTGCTATCTGTCTACGATTTTGTTATGTGTAGAATGTTTAGATTAAAGTTATTTGGATCCTGGTAATAATGAAAAAGAATATCATTCAAGTGTCCTCCTCTGCTAGTTTGGCTTGCTGTCAATATATTATCAAAATCTTTAATAGCTTTTTCGCATAATGATGGTTCAATTAGTGATATTTGCGCGATGATGTGGTCTTTGAGGTGTTGAATAGTTTGAGGCTTATCCAACTTGCATTGATGTTGGTGTCAATTCACGTCTGTTCTTTGAAACATTATTTAATTATTAAATTTCTCTTTTAAAAGATTGATTGATTCAGTTGCTGTGTGGCATGTTGCACCGTTATTCTCTCATGTGGCAATCTATTTTAACTAACCGGAATGTACTACATATTTACTTTATACATGAAAAACAATGGTGTAATCTAGAAAGTGTAAAAACTTTTTCGCAAATTTATAAAGATACCTCAAATTTTAATGTTTATTCACTTTTGACATTTGAGATTCTATGCATTCAAGGCAGCTTTATTTATTAGTTGAAATTTCTTGAACTTTCAATTGAAAAAATTATTATAAATTCTTATTTATCAACCTTTTCACTCACTTCAAAAATATTTATTTCTCCTTCTACGATGTTGCGTAGTATATTTTTTCAATAAAATGTTTGTAGTACAATAAATCATACAATATATTGTATTTTCTTTATGTTAGATGGTATACAAAACGACCTAACAATGAAGAATCGATACAGCATTTATTGGCTACTGGACGAGCAAAAATAAAGGATGGAACTTTAATAATAACTGCCGTAGAGAAACTGGACAATGGAGCATTTCATTGCACTGCCACCAACTCGGAAGGCAGTGAGACTTTGGAAGTTCAGTTGTCTGTGACATCTGCTTTGTCTGCAAGCATTCAACCGAACATACAAACTGTCAACCTTGGACAAACAGCCGATCTAGTGAGTACAATATATTGTTAAATATTTCTATAATGGTTTTCAGCTTAATGAATTGTATTGATGCAATCTCCATGTAGACTTGCAGTGCATCCGGTTTTCCTAAACAAGGTATAATATGGCTAAAGGATGGACAGACATTGAGGTCGGGTTCAAGAGTGAGACTTTTATCAAAAGAGCATATTCGTATAACATCAATAACTAAAGAAGACAAGGGCATGTATCAGTGTATTGTCAAAAATGATATGGAATCGGCTCAGAGCACTGCAGAGCTACGTTTAGGCGGTATGATTTCTATTTCATAATTTAACAAAAAATCTTTATGTAATACTATTTGAATGTGAATGAATTGTTTTTATAGAGGTCGCACCGCAGCTTATTTATAAATTTATAGAGCAAACAATGCAACCGGGTCCTTCAGTTTCTTTAAAATGCAGTGCGAGCGGAAATCCTACACCAAAGATTGTTTGGCTTCTTGATGGATTTCCACTTCCAAATGTAAGTATTTTTACATCATAATAAGTATATTTTTGTTGAGAAAATGATGATAGTAGATCATTATGGATTCTCAATCCCTGACCTATGAGACAGGGCACTATTTGGTCCATGTATAAAACGTTGTTCGCTCTATATAAGTTTAAGAACTGATGGTATATATCAAATATGTAAATTCTAGATGAAATGGGTATTAAAAAATGTTATATTGGAGCCAACGGAATATACATAGTTTCTTGTATTATAAATGTATAATTTCCTAGAAGCAGTCATTAGGGGGCTTTGGCAAAATCATTTGTTTTTGTTAGCTAATCATATCTATAGACATACATACATCTAAAGATTTTTTGGGGTCTCTTTTTTCTACAAACTTAAATAGGGTCAAAAATGCATAGTTATCAAGTACAAAGGAGCGAAAGAACCAACCATTTAATGATAAAAAGTTTGGTGAATATTTTGCAGAAAGGGTAGAAATCAATTTTATAGAAATTGTCAACCATCCAATCAAATTTATAAAGAGAAATACATAACTAACACACAAACATACACCATAAACACACACAAGAGCAATTTACGTTTAAAAGATTACTTTCTCTACCAATACTAAAAACCAACTCTTTATCCACATGTACTCGTATCTAGATATTCAATATGTAGTATGTAGAATATGTTCATTGATGTAACTTTTGTCCTTTTGCTATACCATTTACTCGAACACATGTACATTTTCCTCAATTTTTTTTTACAATATTTTATTTACGCAATAGTGTCAATGGTCGTAAAAAGAAATAGACAAAAAGGATACTGCAGAAGGTTTTTCTACAATTTTCTAATTTACAAATTTTGTGAATATCCTTTCAAATAAAGGGACACAACACACCAACCATGTAAAAGCATAACATAACAAAGCAAATAAGTTTTTCTCATATACCATATACTCGTACTATTGATTGTATTTTATTTTTAGAAGGTAATACAATATAATATACTCATAGTGGTAGTAAAAGAGAGATACAATAATTAATTTGCTTACATTGTACTATGGTATGCAATAAATGTCTCAATCGAATTCAACTTAACGAATAAATAAGGAATTTTGTAAAGAATTTACAACAGAATATTGCATGGAAAATGTTATTATTTGATCCGTTTAAACAACTAATAAGCGCACACATTAAATACATACATCTTTTTTGGTAGAAGTACAATATGTTTTCAATTTATAATTAAAAATAAATTCAAAATAGAAAATATTTAAGCTATTTAATTATATACAAAACTAACTGATTAGGCATTTTTGGTTACAAAAAGCTCAATATTAAATAACAAAAGCAACTAAGTATCTATAGTATATATGTTAGTCGAGTAAGGATTGACTTTCATATACATAAGTATATAATTTGTATCTGCATGAAAACAAAAGAACATAGTTGAAAATGAGTAAATTTGTAAAAGGTCATACTAGATTTTGTAGGCATAACTAGGAGGAAAAGTGGGAAAAATAAGAAACAAATTCAGATTAAGACAGTACTACAATAACTACATGTCTTAAATTTTGATATTTTAAAGTTTATAAAATGCGACCGACAGACCAACAAACACAATGATTCAATTGTTGTTTTATAAGGCACATCATTTTCATGCATCGCCTGTCATATTACCAATCGTTGAATATCACAAACATTTCTAAATTTACATTACGTACCCTTACATTTAAATAGTACTTAGTGTGGCAGCAGTGTTAAATAGTATGGTAAATAGAAATGTGTTGGCAACAGAACCATCAGAATTGTATTTGGTGCTCAAGAGTTTTGTAAAATGGTTTCCATTTAATGTTTTTCGAACTTTTTATGTAACAAAGTATGTACATATATACATACTTACAATACATAGCTTTGGGTATTGTGTGTACAAATATATGTATCGGTATACATACCCCAATTACCTATTTGGCATTCCTTTGGTAACCTGGTATTGAAGTAACTTTTCAAATGATGAGACCTAGAAATGCGCATTTTTTTTTGATGAAATATTAAAGAAATACATATATTGGGTACACAAGTAAGTCTTAAAGGATATTTTCTTGATTTTAAAGTGTTATTGTGCAAAATTGGTACACGGTATTTTATTGAAAGTATTGACCATCTAGCTCTTGTAAGCTATGACTTTTCCCCACTTTTCTGGCAATACATGGATTCCTCGCCAATGAAACTGTTCGTCTTTGGAGACCAAGAAATCATCAAACCAATTTATGATACCTTCAACTCAAGTAAAGCGTATTCCCGTAAGGCCGTTCTGCATCGACCATATGGTTTAAAGTCTGGACTTGAACTTCCCATCCGGTGCCATCAATTTGTCTACGTTTGCGACATCCGGCCGAGCATTATCATGTTGCTCATTCCGACCATTTTTCAGCAATCGCACACTTCAATTGCATCAGTTGCTGTCCATAGAAAGCCCAGTCGTTCGTCTCACCACTTTTCAGAAGCTTGTAGTACACGCTTCCATTCTGGTACCACCAAATGAAGAGCATAACCTTGCTGCCATGGGTGTTTAGCTTTGGCGTCAATGGTCCGTGTTCGCCGCACTTCTCGCATTTTGGGGTATCGCAATGAATTCATTTTTCATCGCCGGTGACGATACGATGCAAAAACGACTTCCCTTTATACTGTTGAAAGAGCATTTCGGAAGCAGTGACACGCCGTTCATTGAGTCTGACTGCACTGTCGCAAGAACACTCTGGCCTTGTTATCAACTAATGAGAACCTCCGAGCTCCTTCATTTTAACAAGAAAAGGGGCACTGCACCATCGGGCCGATTGCCCACAGGATGCAAGTTCCACACCATGACTTCTGTCGTAGCTGTGAAGACAAGGAGGAGCCGGAGAGCATCCAACACCTCCTCTGTGATTGCCTTGTTCTTCTCAGTAAACGAACTCGGTTTCTCGGGAAGCCGTTCTTCGAAGAGTTGGGTAGTTTGGCAAAATGTCCTTTGGGGAACCTGGCTCTGTTCGTGGACTCCTCAGGTTGGTTTTGGAGATAGAGGGAGATAGCTAGACCAACCTTGGACTGTTGTGTGATTACCCCTTACCCCTTTTTCATCAGGCATCACAATGGGCTTTTAAGGCTTCTAGGTGAACTCGCGAGTAATTAAATAATTTGGACCATACCAATGTCTTTCAACCACAATGAAACGGCTTGTTGAGTCATGCCTAAGGTTGCCGCAAGTTCTTCTTGAGTTTGGCACGGGTCTTCATCCAAATTCTTCTTCAAAATGTCCTCCAATTCAGCGTTTACAAACGTAGGTGGCCTTCCTTCGCGCTCCTTGTCAGTTGTGACAAGATCACCACTTTTGAACCGTTAGAACCAGTACACGCTAGTTGAAATTGATGCTTCCATAAGCATAACACAGCAGGCGATGACTTTCTGCTGCAATTTTCTTCAGATACAAATGCTCCTTGCGAATAGAGTTTTGTATGCACAAAAACAGACATAGTTGTCGAACGAAAAAAATATGTTTTTGACACATAGTTAAAAATAACTCAGTATATTGCAGAAAAATAGTTAACAACACATAAAGTGATAGGAAAAAAACAAATTTTCGTTTAAATTGAAATTCAAAGAAATGTGAAAACATTTAAATATTTATTTAAAATGTGAATTTTTTTGTGAGAATTGTTTCTAGCGATTATTTTTAATAATACCATACAAAAATTTTAATTAATATGACTCTGCTCTTGTACACGAAATTATTGTTGCACCATATATTTTGCAATATTGGATCCATGAATAATTTGAATGTTTTTAAGAGACTTAGAAAGTTTATGAATATACTATATTTATTGTGAAATAATTGCAGAATGATCGATTAATGATTGGACAATATGTGACAATGTTTGGGGATGTTATAAGTCATGTGAATATATCTGCAGTAAAATCAGAAGATGGTGGAGACTATGAATGCAAGGCAGTATCTCGCGCTGGTGAATCCTCTCATTCAGCTCGGCTGAATATTTACGGTAATTTAAAAAAAGAATATTCTTTTATAAATATAAAATATTATTTAAACTTATTTTTATTTGATGAAAATTGAAAGACTTTAGGCCAAATTGTACATCATATTTTCGTTATTATTTATACATACAATATTACATTATGTGTGAGTATTTTTTTGTTTCGTATTATTTTAGGAATGCCATACGTTCGCCCAATGCAAAAATTATCCGCTGTTGCGGGTAAATCGTTTTTTCTGAAGTGCCCCGTAGCTGGATATCCAATTGATAGCATCATCATTGAAAAAGGTATTTTCTAATTAAACTAACAATTGCAAGTAGTGCTTGAATCAGTAGAATTTCGAGAGATTATTAGATTAATTGACAGAAACAAAACAAAAAAAATTTTGACATAGAAGTGCCCTTCAGCGACTCCCACCATCGTATCTCCAACAAACTTTGATAGACACACAAAATGTGTTGCTGACATATATAGATATTTTATGTACGTGTATCTCTGACACAATGAATATTGATTGATATTTGCAAAGGACTCAAAAACCGCAATTTGTTTGTATACTATCTGTATGAAATTTATTTAGATGGCATAAGACTCCCCACGAATATATGACAGAGAGTGCAGAATGGTACATTAACTATAGAGAACGTGCAGCGTTCCGCCGACCAAGGCACTTACACTTGCATTGCACGCAATAAACACAACTATACCTCGCAGAGATCTGTTGATGTTAAAGTTTTGGGTAAGTTCGCATATTTTATTTATTTAATACGAGTATATTTAAACTCGAATTTGGTATGTAAGCTGAAATAATTTTTTTTTTTGTTTTTAACTGCGATTAAATTATTAGTTTATTTCCATAAATTTGCCAAGCAAAACAAAAAAAAGATAAATTTAAATTTTTTAAATTTATTATTATTTTTATTATTTTTTATTATTATAAAAGAGTTCAAGTTTATTTTAAGTTTTCCATTAAAGGCTCACATAATAACTAACATTTTTGCAATGCAATTGAACTCATTCACACAATTCCTTTTTAATTAAAGTTATATTCATTTTGTTTATATTTTTGATAAATTTTTTCTTAATTTGAACTTTGATGGTTTTATATATTCTTTACACAATAAGTGTGATTAGATTATGACAATTTATTAGTACTGGGAGGTGGGATGTTTTGCCAAAAACAATTCTTCACACAAAACTGTATAGAAATATGTATATAGCTTTTATAGTTTCCGGTCAGTTGGACATTTAGGCAAGGTTTAACCTTTATTAGTTTTCTTTTGTGCATTCATAACAAATGAAAAGTTTTAATTAATTTATAAGCGTAGCATCTTTCGCATATGATATATTCTTATTTCAATGCAACATCAACTATCAAATTCGATTGATGTGAGAGTCCATCTACATTGGTGATTGTATCAGCCATATTAAAATGAAATAAACATATCTGTTGACTTCTTATGGAAAGTGATGACTTCTTCCAAGTCCAAATCAATAAAATAAATATTAACGACTCTTTCAGTTGGGCAAAGAAATACGTCCGCACTGTACTGTCTTAGTTTTTGTAATGATTTTATTAGAAAAACTTAAAAAAAGCAGTACATTTCCCCCAAAAACTACAATTTTGCAGTACAACTACTTCAAAACGCAGTATTTTTTCGCATTACATGTTACACATTACTTTTTCCTAAATAAAGCCATTTTATAGTAAAAAAAAAAAACAAATTTTTTTGCAGTTCTTTGATGGTGAAGAGATGTGATGGACAAGTGAAAATAATGTAAAAAATACATTCATTCAGTAGCGACAATCACATGATTTTTTTATTGTCTGAACATTGTTTCTTATGAAGGAGCACACACAACACAAAATACATATTTTTGTCTGAATCGTTTTATGGCTAGTTGTCAAGAAGTACACCTCTTTGCATACGGCAAACACACACCAAAAACAGCGTCTTTGTCGCTAATTGAGTAGTTGGTTATGGGTCGGCCTACACAGCGTAAGTCAAATCAAAAAGAAAAGACAAAACTGAAAGTCATGTCTCGTTGTGGATAGCTGGCCTTTCGTCTTTTGAAGACAAAATTTCGGCACATAGGAGAACACGGAACGTGTTCTTCTCTTCCATTAGGATCCGATTAGTGTGTGTTTCTTGCCTTATAAGTCAAAGACGTTTTGTCTAATCCGGTGTGTTCTCAGCTTTATAAATTTCTGACTGTTAGGAAATATTGAAAATTGTTCAAAATCGATTGCATTATTAATTTGTTTTGAACATTTAAGGAATTATAAATGTTAACGCAGTAGAAATGCAGTATTTTGGTAAAAAACGCAGTACACAGGTTTTGGATCTGAAATGCAATACAATTCTGCGAAACGCAGTACGACCATCGAAAATCTCTAACATTACTTAACCCATTAAATTTAAAAAGACAAATATATCTATCTCTTATTAGAAACACTAAATAAGGGCGGCCCTAAATATCATCACATTAGGCCACAATAATATCGAAAGATAGTTGGCTTTTATGCAACAAAAATTCTGCAAAAAACTTATTTGGTTTCTGCATTTCTGTAATGGTATTTTTGCCATCCAGAAACAGTTACTTGTGGCATACTAAACCAACCATTGTAATTCATGGAATATTTACTTGATACTGTGATTGTCATTAAATTTTGGCTATGGTAATATCATTTGAAGATTAGTAATTTTTATAAATTGTTCAGATTTGGGAACAGATTGTGCTGTTTTGTCTGTGATTCTTAGATACTTAATATATACGAGTACATATATACATATGTAGGATGCAAAACATAAAAGCAATTATAAATATCAAATGTTGCGCAACATAGTTTATGGCCAAATTTTAAATACAAAACAAATAATAAGGATGCTATCACAGAAAGCATTTCATCAACAATTCAAATTGTGTTCATCTTTTTCTATTTTAAAGTTGATCTTCTACTATATTCCATAACATACATTGAATATATAATATATACTTAATTTCTATTCAGTTACAATTAAGTTGATTTCATTTTTATTTTTATTATACTTTGTTTGTTTGATTTTGACATGTCCGGCTAAAAATTTGAGAATGTTAATTAAGAATTTTATTTAACTCTTATATATGGTATATGTACGTTAGTTAAGACAATATTTAAATTAAAAATGTAATAAAAAAACCAGGCAGAATATTAATTTCGGTTTTACCGAAGCCTAAATACCGTTTTCATAAATAAATGAAAAATTTAAAGAAAAAAGTACCTGTTAAGTAAACTAATCTAAAATTTGGGTGATTTGTTATAAGTAAGAGTGATCCAAACAATCCGATGTAAACAAATATAGTACAATACCTACCATAGGTTCCAATGAAATTGTCCAGCCACCGGAATATATTTTGTTTGAAAATCATTACATGGCATTAATAAATTTGACTGGCTTCGAGAGATGTCCGCCACCAGAGATTTTACTGTATTTACTCATAAGTATTTAGCTTAGGAAATGAAAAATTTGGTTAAACAAAATCTGGTCCAATCTGGTTGTGATATGTTATATCCATTATTATTTAATCTAGTTCTTAAAAGAGACTTAAGCTTCTATTTGGTTGGTTAGTTCTTCTAGTAAGAAGGGAAATGAAGTATGAATGATAGTGGTCTGCCAAGGAGTCAACATATTTAATCTCTAGATGTTATTTATTAAGACTATGTATCACAAATATACTCTCTGGAACCTTTTTTCCATACTTTTGGTTACTTTATAGATCTGCCCAAACTAAATGTGTTTAAGCTTTTATCCTAATGTCGGTATAGGATATAATGACTTGATATTTACCATACATTTATACGAATATACTGTTGGAAGACACAAATATGCACACAAATACCTAGGAATGCACGCAAGCATATCAATATTCTCATAAACATACACACATACACACACACACAATATGGTACATATAAATACTACGTTCTAGGTATATACATATAATTTTACATAAATGTATGCATGTATGATGTATAAGTATACAGCATACAAATGTTTGTAATGTATAAATGTCGAGCACTAGTACTGACCCAGATATAAAGATACAAACGTAAATTAACACGTTTAAACCTCAATGCACTTTACTACATACTTACTACTACTATTGTACAACAAAGCACGCACGTGGAATTTTTTAATGAAAATTCCAATGAATTTATACATTTTGTTTATCTCAATTTTAATGAAATGAATATCTGTATGCAACAGCCTTTATTTGTTTTTATATACAATATTTGGTTTATCTCTTCTTGATTTTTCTTTTGTGTTTATTTTTGATACTTGTGAAATTCCGGAGCAGAACCTTTAATCTGCATTTGGAATGTATTTGACGCATGCAGCACGTCCATCTTGCACTCACAGTTCACTCACTCTTCCTTCGCAAGTTTTTCACTTTGCAACAATTTCTTACTTGTCCGCATATGTAATACTATATTCTTATGTCTTGATTTATTAAGTCAAGTCAACCTGTTTGTTTCGCTCTCTCTCTCTCTCTTTTATCTGCATTCATTATTTTGTACTTCTATTCTACAATATTTACTTACAATTATTACTTGCACATAATCCTTATTCTCACTACATTCTTAATCATGCATTCAATCACTCATTCATTCCTTTGCATAAGTTTCTTTATTCAATTACTTACTACTACTACTTATGTTCGCACATGCACTTGCATCTGATCCAGCACTTTCACTTGCACTTGCATTAGCACTTTCATTTTCAAAAACGCGCGGTGTCCAAAACTGTGGCGCCCGACACATTTGTGTGTTGTTGTTGTTGCTTTTCCACTCGAAACATGATGTATTTCCTATACATATGTTCCATATATTGATACGATTAGTTGGATTTCCAGTGAATCCTCATTATGGGGCATTGCATTGTGTTCAGGCGGTCATCATCAAAAGGATTAATTCACAATGTCCAAATAGGATACATTTCTGTAAATTTTCAAATTTAATATCATAGATTCACACTTCCAGTGCGCATTAGGTAACAAAGATTCCTATAATAAAAAGAATATTAAATGAAATTAGTTTCGGATTTGCTTTATGACAAAATGCATTGGTTTTGTTCTAAAGATTTACAGACGATACAATTTTAAGTGAATAAGCTTGCTTTATAAGAACTTCTTTTATACAGGGGTTTCCAATAAGAGGTGTTACTTTGATATTCAAAGAAAATGGCATTTTTTGAGATAAATCGGATGGGATGTTTATTTCATTATAAAGAGGAAGGTAGGCCGTTAATAACGGAAAACAACATCAGCCAAATGGCCACCACGACCACGCTTACAGGACCATATCCTTTTCATGATATTTTCTATAACCAAATCACAAAGTGGCTGCCCTATGTCCTCGATAGCCTCACGAATTCCATCTTTGAGGTCTTGAATCGACGCTGGGCTATTGGCGTAGACCTTATCTTTTACGTGGCCCCAAAGGAAGATCACCTCTTCGAGAGATAACACGGTCCAGAAACTTTTCCTGTAAAAGATCAATGGTTTCGTTGCTTGTGTAATGACGTTTGCGAAATGCCCAATCAGGAATGGACAAACCTGGGTTTTCTTCAACACTTTGGGCTACAGCAGCAATATTCTCTGTTGTTCTTGAGCGACATGCACGGGTTTTATTCTTCACATCACTAACTTGTCCCAACAGTTTGAATTTTTCCACCGACGACCCAAAAATGTTTTAGTTTGACGAACCGTCTCTGCCAAATTTTCACCATTTTTATAGTGAATTTTAATAATTTCAATGCGTTGTTGAAGCGTGTATCGTTCCATTTTTAAGTATTAATGGCCTAGTTTCTACTTGTCAAATGTCAGAAAATGACAACTTCAAAAGTGACATCTACCGAAATAGCGGGCTATTTAGCACGTCTTATTGGAAAACCCATTAGTTACATCCTTCTTTTCTTTTGTATTTATTGTAATATTTTGAGTATCTACTCATTTGCCTCATTTAATGTTCTATTAAATTATTTCCTTTGATAATCCAAAGCTAAAATTCCAATTTCATCACGATGAACGCCTGATTCACATTCACTATATACTTACTATATATCAAGTACGCCCATCACCACATGGCGAGATTAAATATTGAATCTATTTACATACAATACAATATTGAACTTCTTCAATGATATTCCTTTATAGTATAAACATTTTAACTTTTACCTATTGACATTTTTTTTTAAAACTATATACTGTAGTAAAAATTCTTAAAATTTTCTGGATAAGAAAGAAAATCAATAAATAATTATTATTCATGCAAAGGTCAACTCGAAAGATATAGTTGTTGTTTAATTCACAATCCAGAAAGAACCAAATTGAATAATTGAAGAAAGACGCGATCTACTATTTTAATGCTTTTCTCTATGTAAATTATGAAACAAATACAGTCCCGCCGAAGATTACACCATTTTCATTCGCGCGCGATTTGAATGTCGGCGACCGTACGAGCATCCAATGTGTCATTGGCACCGGGGACCTACCGCTCACATTTACATGGTTGAAGGATGGACAGCCATTGCAAACGGTAGCCGCGGTCGGTCCGCAGAGCGGAGGGGCTGCTAGTGTCAGCGGTGGGCTTAGCGGTACCGGTGGCGTTGCTGCATCTGGTCCCGGCTCTGGCTCCAGCTTAACGTCGTCGTCGTCATCTCTGTCGTCGGCGGCAGTAGCTGTATCACCTATTTTAATGACCTACCAGCACATCGACTCGAATGACCATGGTCGTAGCGGTGGTGAAACCAGCGGCCAAGTGACAATTCGCCAAAATGATGATTTCACAAGCGCCCTCAGCATCACAAGTGTGACGAGGGCTCAGAGCGGCACCTATACGTGTCGAGTTCAAAACGATGCCGCCACTGTATCGCACTCTGCACAGCTAAGAGTTAATGGTATTTGCCTGTTGTATTGTATTTTGTGGGAATCTTGTAATATTATATTATTATTATTATACTTAGTATACTCGTATAATTGCACATGTATATTATATATACGAGTGTTAGTTGTTTGATTTGTTCTTACAACATTGCACATTGCTTGCTTTCATTTGGTTATTTATTGCTTTTATGTTAAACAAGAGTACATAGTACATGTATTGATTGAACTTATATCAATTATAATATCAATTTAATAATCGTCTATATTAGAGCGTTTAGAGCATGGTTAATTTAATGATAAAAGACAATACTTATGTATATAGTGTAAACATTGATTAAAGATTTATAAACGATTATTGCTATACTATTGTAAGTACCATAAGACGAATGAATTGATTCATGATTCACTTCATGAAATACTTTCAGAATTGTAAGTGTTTAAATATATTTTAGTTTCCTAAAACAAGGAAAGTTTTTGAAAAACATAACATGTTTTTCTTGGTATGCCTTAAAGCGAATTGGCTTGCCTATCTTCAAATGATGAAAGTGTATTTAATATATAATAGTATATACTATAATATAATGTATATAGTACAATAATTAAAGACTTAATAAAATAAATAAATATATATCTTTATACTATTAATATTAAAATGGTTTTATTAATCAGTTAAAATTATGATTTTATAAAGATTTATGAAATATTTTCATAAAATATTTGCATGATATTGTATATGAGAATACAAAAAAATATCTGATTTATCTTAATTATCCATTTATCTATGTATTTTTAACAAAACTACTACTTACTATTAGAAAATATTGTACTATTAAATTTTCATTTACATTTTAATTTATGCTTTTTGATTTAATGATTCTAATCTTTATAAAAAATACCTTAATACATTTAGTTCCTCCAAGAATTTCACCATTCAATTTTGAGGACGAAATCACGGAAGGTATGCGGACTCAGTTGATGTGCTCTAGTAGCCAGGGTGATCAGCCGTTCAATATAACATGGCTAAGGAACAATGTGCCCATACTAAGCAATACAGCAGCCTCTGATATTGGAGGTGGTGGCGATCAAGCTACTGCGGGCAAGGGTTTGTTGGGCAAGAAATTTATTCCGCCGGATCCTTCGCTTACGATCAGTGAATATGCCCCTTTCTCCAGCATTATTTCAATACATAACGTCTCCTCGCGGCACAATGGCAACTACACCTGTCGCGTTACAAATCGCGCCGGTTCTGTCGAGTATACGGCAGTGCTTTCGGTTTCGGGTAAACAAGTGTAACTATTTCCATCTAGAAATGCCATTTGGGCCACCAAGCAAGCCAAGTGTCAAAAAATGTCATTCGTAATTTGCACAGATGAGCGCACAAATCACACACAAGAGCACACGATAAACCACTATTATCTAATATAGATTCTTTTGCACAATCTCACTTAAAAAAATCACTGCAAGCTATAACGTAAATTAGTCAGGACACATAACTACTACTAACAATATAACTAACACCAGAGTAAGTTTGTAAGGTTAAGACAAAGAAATAGTGAAAACTTAAGAAAAGACTAAAATCGCTGCCAGACAATGAAATAGGACAAACTGTTGATCCTGTTAGAATTCTATCAATTAATGATAAAAAAAAAATGTAAAGTTTCTATCCAATTAGTTGAAAGATTATATCGGAACACTCATTTCAAATATACTTACACGTTTATAGCTTTAAATATTACAGATATGTATGTATGGATTTACATATTACCACTTAGAGAAATAGATCGAAAAACCGTAATTCGATATCTCACTTGAAGTTAGCTCTATTTTTGTGATTTATACAGAGAAATAGATCTTAACAGCTGAAAAATTTAATCACCCGAATAGTTACCGCGCCTCACATTGCTTTATTTTGGATGACGCGAATGTAAAATTTCACTCTACCGAAACCAAAGATGTTTCACATCAAAAAATATCTATAAAAATGATATCCTTAATTGTATACTTTACTTTTTTATTTATTGAGATGTTATTACAAAAAAAAAAAAAAAACAAAACGAATTTTCAACTTTCCTGGTAGATTATTTAAACATGTTCAACGTCCCTCTCTTCTTGATGACTTAAGCGCACAATGACAAAATTGTTCTTACAGGCATTGTGCATTCCTATTTTTTCAGAATATATAAATTACTTGGCGCCACGACTTTTGAGACACGTTATATATTAAAAGTATTGGCGACTCTAACAGCGTTTCAATGAAACACAGCTATAAAATTTGGACCCATTTTTAAAAATGTTTTCACGCTAAAATGGGAGAACGAGAATCATTTTTATTTTGTTTTGTGCAATCTGCACTTAATTTACTCCTGTGCATTTGCACGCAGGAGCCCCAAATTTCTGAGGCATACAACATTATGGGTGCAAAAAAAAATCATCTTAAATATGATTAGTTTATTTTGTACTAATAACTGGAATCTACGGCTTATAAACGGATATAGGATGGAATTGGTTTTATTGCTTTTATCTATTTTTTCTTTGATGATAAGCTTCTTATCAAGGAAGGAGCCAAGGTATTGGATAGGTTTCTCCATTTAGTTACAACTCAAAATTAGGTAAAAAAACATTGTTTTCGCTTCTTAGTGAAGTAAAGTTTTTTCAGCATTTAACTTTATTTCCCATCGTCTAAAATAACTAGATAGGGATATAAGTCCACTCTGAAGTATGATAAGGATTGCATTTTAGGATTCAACTGAGCAGTATAAAGCCGTGTTATCTGCGAAAACTGACGTTATGCAGTCTTCAAACATTGGAATATCATGAGTGTATACATACAATAGTATTATATAGAACAGGACCTATTTTTTTCCTATTAATTTTTTCTTGAAGTTTGCTGTATGGCAAATATTTATTTAGATATTTATTTATTTATTTAGAAAGTTGGTTAAGCTAAAACTTCCTTAGACCTTTGATCTATTAAATATATGGATCTTATATAACAACAAATGGAATTTTCTTCAAAAGCACCTATTTGCAAAGCTGTACATGCTTCGCTAGCATTTCTCACTATATCTAATTGGACTTACTATATGTTACAACTTGACTAAATCTTTTCTTATTCTAGATAACAGAAATGTGTTTTATTTAAGTTTTTTTTTTACTGTAGTTTCTAGATACTTTGTATAAAAAAAGTCTATATACATATTACTTTGGTAAGATTATGAAGATTATATGATGGTAAGTTTTAATCTTGGTAGTTTTGCATTTACATAGTTCAACTTAGTGCATGTCAGAAAGCATGATTATAATAATCCAAAGTTCTTTTAGCAAGAAATTTCAGCACACAAATGACTTATATAATAATATTTTGACTATAGTACCCCCTCGATGGATTCTAAAGCCAACTGATCAGGATACCATTTTGGGAAACCCAGTGGTTATAACATGCAAAGCTGATGGCTTTCCAACTCCCACAGTACAGTGGAAGCAATCCATAGGTAAGATACCAAATATTATTGTTGAACTGACTTGAAAATGTTTCCTTCTAGGTGACTCTGGGGATTATCGCGAGTTGAGCTATAGTATTGAAAATAGTAATTCACATTCTATCATTGAAACATTCAATAATGGATCATTGGTTATATCAAAAGTGGGTAGGGAACACGAGGGAAGCTATCTTTGCCAAGCAAGTAATGGCATTGGCGCTGGTTTAAGTACACTTATTAAGCTGAAAGTTCATGGTAAGAGGTGATGGGTTTTTTTGCACACTGATGTATTCTAATAATCCAAAATTCTCTAGTTGGACCATCGGTAACAGTTTCAAAAAAACAACTATCAGTAAGACGTGGAGAACGAATTACATTGCGCTGCGAGGCCGACGGTGATCAACCATTAGACATATCTTGGCGTGCCAAAGCTAATCGTATCGATCCATCATACGACATCCGATATCATATCAAAGATTCACCATTAAGTCGAGGTGTTGCTTCTGAAATAACTATTCTTCAAACACTTCTCACAGACCGTGGCGAGTACTCGTGCATTGCAAGCAATGCTTATGGTCATGACAGAGCGGTCATTCATCTACAAGTTCAAGAACCACCAAATTTCCCAGTCAATTTACATGTTACTGATTTGGGCAGCCGATCAGTAACTTTGGCATGGTCACCAAATGATCAGGATTCGGTTATATTGGGTGGAGGTGGTGGCAACAATAGAGATTCTCAGCCCATTTCAAATTATATACTTCAGTATAAAAAGGCTGGTGGTAAGTCGGAAAAAAGGAAATTAACTTGTTATAAATGCTAATTTAAAAACTTTTTTTTTTAAAGACGTTTGGCATGAGCACAACAATCAGAAACTTTTACCTGGCGATAAGACAACAGCTCAAATAGGATCCCTTCGTCCTGCTCAAGCATATCATTTTCGCTTGTATGCTGAGAACCATTTAGGGACTAGTGCTCCAAGTGATATATTGCTTGTTCAAACCGATGCTGAAGTACCGAGTGGAAGGCCCCAAGAGGTCACTGCTGAACCACTTGGTCCTCAGCAACTTTTAATAACCTGGCGGCCACCGGAACGTGATACTTGGAATGGTGAACTGCTAGGATACATAATTGCATACCAGAAAAGTGGTGGTGCCGATAATCCGCAAAACTTTACCAAGGTCAATAATTTAGGCGGGGAAGGGTTGAATGATTTTCGATTGATTGGCTTAGATAAATACACGCAATATGCAATCACAGTATCTGCTTTCAATGTAAAGGGCGATGGACCACCCAGTGAAGTTGCTTTAGGCCACACTTTGGAAGATGTACCCTCAGCGCCTCCTCAGGGTGTGTCTTGCATAGCTTTAACAGCGCAAAACATTCAAATCTCCTGGCAAGCACCCCCAAAGGAATCGAATCATGGAATTATTCAAGGCTATAAGCTACTTTACGAGCCCGGATATGTTGAGACTGAATATGGATCACGAGAAACAAAAATCACATCTGCTCTAAGCACAGTCCTGCATGGATTACAACCTTTTACTAACTATAGTGTTCAAGTTTTAGCATTTACACGCGCTGGCGAAGGAGTTGTTAGCACAACGGTTTCCTGTACTACGGAAGAAGCTGTTCCAGATGCACCTGAACGCGTTAAGTCAGTAGTAAGCAGTGAATCATCTGTAATCATCAGTTGGCTGCCACCAAGACGACCAAATGGTATTGTAACTAAGTACAATGTTTATATACGCATACTGGATAAAGGACAGGAATTAAAAATTCTAAAAGAGGTTCTACCTTCTCATAATCGGCATTTTGAAGCAAAGGATCTTAATTTTCGAGAAACATATGAGGCTTGGGTAACAGCTTCTACTAGAGTGGGTCAGGGCCCTAGTACTCCGGTTATAAAATTGGTACCAAGTAATTCTGTTCCTGCTGCCATAATTTCATTTGGCCAAATGCTAAGTGTCAGTTGGAGGGTTGACATGAAATTGGCCTGTATATATGTTGGTAATCCAAAACCAAATGCCGAGTGGAAGGTTCTTAATACACGTTCAAAAAAACATTTCCGTCTCGAAGTTAGTAATGATAATACTCTCAGTTTGCGGAACATTCAACGCTCTCATGAAGGTAACTATTCGTGTGTGGTAAGGAACTCAATTGGATCGGACCATATAGTTTACCAGCTCTTTGTACAAGGTAAGAGATAAAAGATTAATAAATTCTGAACATATTACATGTTTGTTTTTAGTCCCACCATCAGCACCTATAGTAACTGTTATAGGCAGCTCGGCAAACTCTGTATCAGTGCAATGGAGAGTAGAAGATATTGGGGGTTCGCCCTTACGTGGCTTTACTTTAACATATCGTAAAGAGTTTGGCGATTGGGAAGAGGTACAACTGGACCGGAGAGTAAACTCGTATGTGCTTGATAACCTACAGTGCGGCACACGATATCAGTTTACAGTGGTAACTTTTAATAAAATTGGTAGTAGCGCTACCAGTGCCACTGAAGTGGCCAAAACAAAAGGTAATGATCGTTCGACATAAATATTAAGTCCTTAATGCTCATGATTTATTTTCGTTTTAGGCAATAAACCTATTGCTCCAATCAAACAAAGTTTGATAAGGCCAAATATTACATCAGCTCTTTTGGAGCTCTCTACTTGGCAAGATGGTGGCTGCCCGATTTTGTATTTTAGCATTGAGTTCAAACGTTATGGTGTCTCAAGTGATTGGATTATAGTGTCAAGTCGGATTGAATCAATTGTATGTACCATATTGTGGATTTACTAACGGAATTTGTATTGTATAATTATACGATTTGCATTCATAGACTCGTTATACCATTGGTGACTTAGAGGCTGGAACCTCGTATAGCTTACGAGTTACTGCACATAATAATGCTGGTTCTACAATGAAAGAGTTTTACTTTGATACACTTCATTTCAATGGAATGTCCGGAGAATTGGAAAGAGCTGAACTGCCAGAGGTTGAAACCATATTTCGTGATGCTTACCTTATCGCTGTCATAATAACGTCAATTTTTGGTACAGTCCTAGCACTTGTTGGTGCTTGCATCTGCTTTAAAAACTGTAAGAGTAAATGATGTTCAAGTATATATACCTAAGTTATTCGGGAATATTACACTGTATTTCCAGATCCCCGACATTTTTTTTCTCGCAATGTTGAATCTGTGCGGCCTAGTGGCGTTGAGGGCAAGGACATGCAACACCGCGAACAATTTTATGGTACGGTACGCAAGACTTGCCAGCAATCTCCTCCTGAATCGGTTGCTGGACTTGAGCGCATTCCTGAATACTCAGAAGACATATATCCTTACGCTACATTCCATTTACCAGAACACGAAAACCAATCGGGAAATATTCCATTGAACCGTAAAGGCGTGCAACCTAAATATGATCCACGGAGTGGCGATGATAATACGCTCAGCAGCGCGGGAGTGAAAGTGAAGCGTTCCATTTCATCTAGTGTGGGAGGAAGCAACTCAAATGCTAATCTTGGAAACGTTGGCGTTGTTAGCACCTCTGGAGAATGTAGCCATATGAACACGGAGAAGAGAAATAAACGTCGGTCTAGAGCTATTAAATCGGAATCGGAAGAATATGATAGTTTGAATAGTGACAGTGACATAAGCGGTGAGCGCATCAGAGAGGAAAGTCGTAGTGCCCGCGAAAGCTCTAGTCATATAGATGATAGCGGATTTTCAAGTAAGTCAATTTTCAATTCTTAATTAATCTTGCTGTAAAATATAATTATATTCAATTAGCACACGGTCACAGTCTTAGAGGAGGCAGCGGGAGCAGCAAGGATCGAGAACATTTGTCTGTATTCAGCAGACCTCAACTGCATAGTAAGTTAGTACCTAATTTTACTTTAGAATTGTTAAACTATTTAACATCCCAGCACTAATACAGTTGAACTAAATTTTAAGACCCAAGTATTTCCCTCTATAGACGATTTGTTAACCATTTTGCTTAAACCATATTCAATTATTGTATACGTATAATCCTTCATCAGAAAATATTTTGCCGATACTCAAGAAAGATACCTCGAAAGAAAACTCACGCACTTTTAATAAGCCTCCGCCCACGGCTGCAATCGTTGAAGTTAAACAATCGTCCATGAAATCCGCAAAATCCTTTTTCCAAGCAATAATCCCTTCCATGGGTATGTTGCACAAGCATGTACCTTCGTCACCAAAAGCCTCAACCAGATCCACTCCCAAAGCACAGTTAACGAGCAAAAATCGTGCTGAACTTCCAACACCAATTTCAACACGTTCCACATCGCCACCCACTTCATCGCAGCACATAACACCATCTCTGTCATCACCCTTTCGACATACATCCTCATCGCCGTCGTCTAAGCATGAACCCGGCGAAATTGCCTCTAATCCTCAAGCAGTCATCAGCAGTCAACGTGGTAGACCGGGCGCTTTGGTCTTCATAAAACCAACCGCTTCTAGTGCTAGCGGTGCTGCCGGATGCCATCACCGGTCGCTTTCGTCTAGGCAAGCTCATTTATAGACGTGCATAAATGTTTATACAATATTTTACACCAAAGAGCCTTCATAGACACGCTAATACTATCATTAATCTATATGTTACATCTACATACTACAATACATTTTGTACATATAATACATACACACATACATACACATATTACCATTTTGCATGCCTTCGATTTATCTACTAAGTACTAAGAATACAAAATCATCTAATGTTACAAGCCCCCTTATTCTTATCTATTGGCGATGATGAAAAGTATAGAAGAGGGCGAAACTTTAACTTTGATTCCATGGAAGATTGCTTTCACACACTTGACATAACATTAAAGTTAAAAAATAATATTATAAGAAAAACTAAATTTTGACCCAATAGGTTATACAAATTCAATAGTTCTGATGTGAACTGTATCCGCACTCTTGTTATTATTGTGGTGTTTTCTAAGTTCTCCTTACACTGACATCAATTTATTTGTTGGAAGATGTTTTGAACTAGTTCTAGTTGAATTCATTAACAAGGACAGTGTGATACCGAGTCATAGTAGAAGACACGAGTCGAAGACAGCATAGACAAAAAATGCTTAATGACTAGTTTTGAGAACACACATGACTCGTAATGACTCGATTTAAAAACACAATTACTCGTTGTCATAATGTTTTTGATACTGTGACAGTGTTACTATTCCAAGCTTGTTGTCGCATTTCCTCTCACTCGCACTTACACTTGCTTTGTTATATTTGATTTACACTTATGTGCGTGCAGACAGAGCTCTCTCTCAAAATTTTCGACTATCAGCTGCGTTGCTGTACATATCTTAGCGAATTCAAATTACTTTTTTCATTTCTCATAATACTGTGATTTCGAGTCACACCGAGTCATATCAAGTCACACCGCGTCATACCAGAAGACACGAATCACATGAAATTGTATTTTTATGATAGTTTGATACCGATTCAAAGCAGCAGGCAAGAGTAGCACGACAGCAAACATTCGAGTCAATGAGTCGGAGAAGGAAGTTTAATTATTGACAGTTAACAATTACTTAGTGCGCACTTGTGTAGAGCTCTACAATCAAACACTTTTAATTATTTATACCTAATTGTCGGACAAGAACTTTTTGTAGGAACTTACAAATTAAATTTTCATCTCTCTTGATTGGAAAAAAAAACACTGTCATATTGGTGAATAATCTACTTTTTGAGATCTTACTTTCCTCCTTCTGGTTGACATACTACACATGTATATTTGCACAAACTTATCATATTGTAATATATGTACCCTTTTTCTAATATGGTGTATGAGTATAGAATATACAAACTGCATGGATCCAAATTTTTTAAAAAATTTATTCATTAAATTAGTTTTATTTCTATCGTATCCATATTATATAAGTAGTTCCGATCTATATATGTACTCTTAATTGATGTTATTTAAAAAAAAAGAGGAGAGTTTTCTTTACAAATTTTGTATAATTTATTTATACAGCAGCTTGGACCCCGTGCCCTTCGACTACCGGCTCTTTGACCCGCCACCAAAACAACATAAACAATCACCGCAATCACCACAACATCAACGACAAGCTTGTCCCACACCACCATCTTCCAAAAATTCAGCCAACTATTCAGATTTGTCCGCCTGTGTACCCGGCCGGATGCGATCAAAAAATTCCGATACTAATTCCGGCAGCGGTGTCCACAGTCTCTCCCCTGAATTCAACCGGTCTGACAACGGGATCGCCGCCACGCATATTACCCAGTCGGGGTCATATGTCGAAATATTAAAACAGCAGGACAATGATCAACTTCCAATGCAAAAACGTACCGTTCGGTCAGGTATGTCCAGTCAAAAAAAGAGCTACGGCGATTTTCTAACCATTACGCCGCGTCGTAAAGGAAAGAATCAATTAAATTGTGATCCATACACGAGTAACAACTTTGATGAGGGACAAGACAACTATCGTCATCACTTGCCATACAGCATCGAACCACTCCATTTGCTGGGCGTACCCAACAATGAAAAGTCCACCTTTTTTGATTATCGCGCTATGGAGACACTCAGTAATGCTGACACTTTAGCAATCGGATCATCAATTTCTGGACAAAACTATACTAAGGGCAAATCCCTGGATGGCTGCACTTCAAATCAGTTTGGAAACTTAAATGCACCATCAACCGAAGAACAATTTCAACACATTATCATTGAGAAAAACTTAAGTCCCCCGTCAGCTTTTAGTGATGCAGCCGCTGGCAATATGTAAAATACAAATATCTAAGTATCTAAGTGGAATATATACAATACTACATTACAATAGTGTGTAAAGCTGAGCTAATTGGGTCAACCAAAGTACCAAAGTATATAGTTAGTTCAGAATATTACATATCAACATACATAAATCTCTTAAATCGGAAGTAAAAGAAAAAGAAGAAAAGAATTGCAATCTCGTTATAGACTTACTAACATAAACATATGTATGTACTCGTATGTATGTAAATGCAAGCCATCAATGGGTAACTAATGCAATGCATTTAGTATTTAAATAATATAAATTTATACATTATGGAATTATGACTGAAAAATATAAAAAAATAGTGTTTATCTGCTCACTATTTATTTAAATATCCAATTTTAATTGTTGCTTAGATAAATGTACTCCGATAAAAACAAAACAAAACAGAAAAAACAACGAGTTAATAAGAACATTTAGTTTAATTTTACACCCAACAAAAATCAATTATTGTAATTCCACTTTACCATACCAAACTTTTTATTATATGTACTATCTATATTTTATTTATTTACATAAAATATTGTATGGATTAAAATTCAATATTTCAATTCTACTTATTATAAGATTTGTATTGATGTACAATAGTACAAATCCTTACACACAATTGCAAATGAAATCTCAGTCAATGGAAGAACCTATCAATTAGGGACTCTGTCTATTGGGTCCCAAAAGTAAGATAATAACAAAAAAAAAAAAATACAATTCTTCAATTAAAAAGTATATACTTTATTATACTACAATATAAGCGAAATTCAATTTGTTTGGTCAATTTTTTATATTCAATTGAAAGTATATAATTAAAAATAATTAGGATTAATAATGATGATATTGAATATTGAAATAAATGTAGTTCAGTTTATACTTAAATGGATGTTGTTCAATGTGCAATTAAACAGTAGAATGAATAATGAAAATACAATTGAGAAATTGAAATAAAAAATAAAAAATGAATTATACAATATTAATAATGATAACAATTGGAGTGATTTTAAATAAAATTTAAATTTGCAAGTTTATTTGTATTAAAAACAATAAATCTATTCATATGTTTAAATAATATAATTTTCGTTTACTTTAATACAATATTATATAAGTTTACTGGAGATCTGTCAGTCGTCGAAAGGTTAAGTATTTGTTGATTTTGGAATTATGTTGACAATACTTTTATTGTTCTAAAATTCAATTGATCATCAATCATTTTTCTATAATGCAATTTTATAACTTTATATCATGATCGTTAGTGAACAATATGAATCCAATAAATTATAGTGTAGTACGATCCTACTGTTCATTGTTGGGTATAGGTATATATAAAAGAGGATGCTATTTCCTGTTTGTCGCTAATGTTTGAGAGAACGCGTAAATACTTTTTTTAATTTTAAATATTTTACTCAAGCAGGCTTCTTCTTATAGATCTTTCTTCGTTGAGTAATCGCCGAATTTCTTTAAGAATAAGTTTTCCTCATAAACTTATTACTGGTATTGTTGATTCGCCGGGGCTTTTGTGTCAACTTAGTTTCTGTGTCCCTAGTCGTACTACTATGAATTTTGTTCCACTTGCTCTAGGTAGGTGCACAACTAACTTTACCTCACACGATCCAGATTTATTTTCTTTTTGCCTAATTAGTTGTAAAGCTTTATTTTAATTATTTTTAATGTAATCTTTTGTTGACAGTATTTTGTCATAAATAAGTAAATAAAGAAATTGCTTGTGGTACAGGGAATTGAGTGGAATGCCTTTTCTATTGTATGTTTTTTTGAGTAAATATCGACTGCCGTAGTGCTTCTCATTCTTTGAATTGTATGTGATAGAGGAAATTGAGAGATAGATTTTATCTAATTTGATGTGTAGATAGAAGAAAAGAATCGATGCAAAAAGTCTTCTGTCAAATGATCTCGATATATCAGATAATTATCGTCAGATTTTTCAAATTAAAAAAAGATCAGCATAATGCACTAACATCATGTCGGGAGCAAAGCATGCCGGGTACGCTAGTAGATTTATATACTATTATATAACTATTGTGTGCCAAAACATTTAATCTGTACACGCGTCAACATTATGTCCGTTCTGTTATTCGCTACTTACCTTTAGTTTAGTTTGTTTTTCGCTAACTAAGCTTTAAACTAAGCTTTGAATGCAAACGAACAAAGGACAGTGTAGTGTTAACCAGTTAACAGTTAAAAATTCTATTGCAAGTGTGAGTCGATCAAGATATGTAAGTATTATACATACAAATTTATGAGTTACAGATAAAAATTATTTGTAGTTGCATCAAGTCCACGTTGAAGTATAATAAAGATCAAATTTTAAACTAATTTTTTGCGCAGTCTCTTGAATCAATTTTCAAGACACAACACTACGCAACATTATCCAAATTTGCATAAAATCATTGGGTAGGAATATTACTTAATATGATTAGCACATTGATTATTTTGGTTGCCTTTATCTGGTCTGGTCTTGCCTTTTTTTAAAATTTATTGTATAAAAACAAACCTGCGACTTAGCGGTTATAAAAAATGTATGTGACAATATGTTAAGAGATTGAAAGATGGCTCAAAGCCTAAAAAGTATTTGCAGGTTAATTTAGAAGCGAAGTATACGTTCTCTTTGTCGTCCGTGTACCCACAGGTCATCAGGATGGAGGCGCTTGAGCTTCCTCCTGGAGGTATTTATAGCCAAAGCATAAGCTAGTTTATTGACATGAGACTTTAGCCGGTCAATATACCGGCTTGTGTGCAAATTTATCTGCTCAAGGATGGAGAGAGGTATATATTTGAGTCGGCTGCAGTACCCCATAGGGGAATCCCATAAATCCAGGACGGGACCATTATAGCCTCGTAGATGGTAAATTTGTTCCTCAGGCCAGTGCCGAAAGAGCAAGTTCAGCTTCTTCAGTTTTTGGCGACAAGTTGTCTTCCCAAGAAAAAAGAAATAAGATTATATTACCAAATTTAGCTAGTCTGGTTAGCTGCAGCGGTAAATGTTGATTTGCTTAAATGTACTCGTATATAAAAAATAAAAATAAATTGAAGACAAAGCAAAGACCATTAACACCCTTGGATTTGTTAGGTTATTTTATCAAACACATCTGAACTCAGCAATCCGAAATTGGAAATTATAATAAAAAATAATTGGTTATTTTGCGCCAAATTAAAAAAGTTTGGATCTCGTCAACATCCACAGGGCTAAAAATCATCCATGTGAACACATAAGTACAAAAAAAAAAAAAAAAATCATCAAAATAGGTGAAATGCTGCTTCAAACATATTGTGTCAATCATGTTGCATCGAACTTGCCATTCTGCTTTCATCCAATACATAAACCATATCACAAATGTCATCTTGTAGTCTTGGAGCAATCTGGATAATATCCAAAGTCATTGAAAAGCTTTCACATTGTAAAGGATGTTCGAGCGAGATACATTATTTGAAAATAACGATAACTGCCAGAACAATCGAGTCGATAAATTTAATATAAACTATCCTATATTATATTAGGAAACGCAACACATAAGAGAGTTTACCATTGAAAAGTACTATAACAGAATGTTGTTAAACAAAATAACAAAATAATAACAATACGCGTTTAGTTAAAAATGAAACTATAAATTAAAGTGTGTGCAATTAAGTAATAAATAAAGGAAATTATAAGAAGTATCTGTCCGATAGTATTGTTAAAGTAAATTTCGTATGATTCGTTCGTATGGTAAGTTAAAACTAATGTTATTTTATATCTTATACAATGTTGCGAATATTATGATAAATTATTTAATGGTGGGATCGAAATATAAAACTAGTGATACAATAATGTACTCGTATATACAATAGATAAGAATAATAAGATGTGGTCATAATTTTGAACTCAAGGAAGCTTACTTGCCATTTACACAGAATTTTTGTAAATATTTTGAAAAGTGTTATATATATATGTTCTAGATAAGTTACATGAGAAAATTCTACCAAGTAAAAGCCAATGCTCTCTGGGTAGAAGAAAGCACTTGCAGCATATCTAGGTAAACCTGGTCTAATATGAATAGGAAACGAACCGGCCAGCTGCTAAATCTCGGTAGAACCTCAATAAGCAAGACCATAAACGTACTAATGGGCCATTGCGTCATAGGCAAACATGCTGGCAAACTTGGGCTTCTTCATTACGATTTCTGCCGCATCTGCGGCTCTGAAGAGGAGGAGGAGACTGTGCTTCACCTCATGTGCCAGTGTCCATCCCTCGCCAGAAGATGATGGAACCACCGAACTATCATTCCTACCCATCAAGGATATAGCTAGGTTCATTTTGGAATCCAAATAATTCTCCTCATCGCACTAAGGGGTGCCGTGTCCACTCGTTGCTGGTATCACAATGGGCCATACTCTTTTTTGTGCCTAAGTGATCCTCTCGTCTGAGGGCTGCCACCTAACCTAACCTATAGATAAATTAAAAAACAAGTTTTATAAGGAATAACTATCTCTAGTAAACGGGGTCTTTGCCTCCGAAATGCACATCATATGTTACACAGATATTAACTTTTGTCAAGTTTCAAATGAAAAATATTGTCAAGGATCAGAACCACATGGTATACTACTTTGAATCGAAAGTGTTCTCGTCTGTTTCACATATTCATTATTATCCCTAACTTGAAAATTGAGAAAAGTTTGTTCATTATAATGATCATAGAGGTATTATGTTTGGTTAGATCTTGTTTTCTGACCATATACATACGTTAACAATATTACGAGTCCCTAAGATTAGAAGCTCGTCATTATGATCAACTTTTTCTTATAATATTGTAGTTGGATGAGTCTAAAAACAAAAAGTTTTCATGAAGACTAAAGTTTTTCGATCTATTTTATAAGGCAACTAACTTACTATGTAGATGAATAGATAGAGGTTAAAAGAACTTCATCCATAGGGAAAGATACACAAAATGCATTCATTTCACTTTGATTTTATGTACATTGACTATGGTATACGAGTATATGAATGTGTATTTGTATCTATATGGTTTTATAAGTTACGCGTATTTAATTTGTTTGTCAAAAATAAAAAAGTCCTTTCACAATGAAACTATTTGAAATGCAAATAAATTGAAAACTGACTTTGGTTTTTGAGCTAAAACATTTAAGTTTTGTAATTGTTAAAAACTTTTCAAACTTTTGTAAACAGTAACGATCAACTTATAATACAAAGGCGTTTATTTTTACATAGATACATTCATACATACATACATGTCTACATACTACATACAAGGAGTACAATACTTATAAGTGATAGTAGTAGACACATATGTGTTTCATGTTGAAACATAAGTAGATACAACACAAAGCAATTTCTATATTGACATTATTTGAATACTGAAAACTTTTTGTGTGTATTGAATGCATATTTACTTAAAAATATCTTCCAGTAAATATCAAAGAGATAGAGAAAGAGATAGAGAGAGAGAGAGAGACAGAGAGAAGGAATGGGTCCATTGTTTATTCTGTTTTTAGTTGTCAAACATCATTTACAAGTTTTATTAGCTCGTTTGTTAATCGTGGTTTACAAGAAAGAGCAATAAGGAAACTGTTAGATAAAGTATTGTATAATTGTACAATAATCGGTTGCTTTATATGGGGGAAATTTAGGGAGAAGTGTAAAGTCACTTATGCCTAAGTTTGCATTTATCAAATTTTTATTCCTTTTAGTTTTTGAGAAATATTTCTAAAGAAGAAACCTTCTTTTTTGACGACAACAGTGGAAACACAAAAAACGTAAATCAGGAGCGTTATGATAACCGATTTTTTGATGTTGATTGTTCATGAAAATAGTATGGAGCACTTTTGGTTTCAACAAGACTGCACATCATTTCAGACAACTCGTGTCACAATTGATTTTTTGAAGACATTGTTCTCCGTTCACTGGATATAAAAAAAATAAGATTTTGTGTGGCCAACGCCTGATATAACACCGCATGGATTTTTTTCTCTGAGTCTTCTTGCTGTCAAAGGTTTATATCAACAAGCCTAGATAGACTAACAACTGACAGGAAATAGCAGCCATATCGGCCGAAAAATTGGCAAACACGATGAAAAATGAAAAAAGCATGCAAATTACCATGCCATTCGAGCTCAGGGCGACCACTTGCGGGATATCAACATAAAAAAATGATGTAATCAAATCTCCTTAAACCATTTTAAATGATCTTTCACTGAACTGTAGTTTTTCAATGTACTTTTTGTTTTAATAAATGAATCCTTCTAATAGGGCCACCCTTTTTTTCAAACTAAATACAATTTTGTAGCAATGGAGCATAAAATATTTTAATGATTCTATAGAATAGTTATGTGGGGTTCAAAATAGTGTTTGTTACACACAAGCCAAAGAGCTCCAGATAAACGGTGAAGTATTGTGTTTTGAGAGGCTTGAAGTCGCTGAATTTTGGTGGTAGCAGGAGTACCCCATATTTGTAACAAGCATTAATTGTGCTCTTGTTGTTGATTGGCAATTTACTGGACGGGCGTAACAACCAGTCAAGCCTACGCAACTATGCATGACAGCATACGGTGATGGTTTTTATGTGAGGTAGTTGTCCAGGATTAGTCCGAGGTAACGGATTTGGTCCACCTGCGGGATGATACTCGAGTCAAAGTTGAGAACTGGACAAGAGCCACACCTCAATGTAAAAACACAATTTGCCGATTTCTCTGCATTTATACCAATGTTCAGAGGCTCGGTCCAGGCGTGGGATCTTTGCAAGAAATCATGGAATTACTCTGAAGCTTCCTGGGCACAGAAAGAGTTTACTAGGCCGGCTGTATCGTCCGTATATGTAGCGATGATGGCTTGATCTGAATCAATCGTTGGAATGTGTTATGTATACAGCGAGTAGAGAACAGGGGCTAATACATTGACAAAAAGGTTCGACCACATAGATAGCTTTTTAATAGATTCTACTGTTTAGCTGGGAGAAGGCTTTTGCTCTTGTGAAGCAAACCGAAAATCCATAAATATGGCTAACCGAGCATAAAATAATCAATTGGCTTTTTATACAATATATCATATTAATGTTCTTCTTATAATAAACATTAATTATCTTGCATAATATTTCAACATAATATCTCAAAAGCTATAGAGATATGTGGATAAGAAAAATATAAATAAAAGACACATACAGTACGAATATAATTATTAATGAAAAATGAATATTTTTTGTATATAGGATTATGGTTTTTGAAATCTTAAAGAATTTTGAACATACATATATCCATGATAGTATGGAAGTTCGTCTGTTGAAGGCTGCGAATTTAAATTAATTAACCTATTATCTCTTGGGAATATTAATATATGTATTTTCGTATATGAAGTTGGTCTGGTTTGACTAGATTTTCAACAGTGTGTTGGATTGAGTCACAACAATAGTGTAAGAAAACAATATAAGAAATAAATGAAAGAAAGGACGTGATATTTTCTAATCACTAAAAGTCACTAAAATACTGAAAATATGCTTTTGTTATTCATCAAACTATTTTTTGGTATTATTTTATGCTTTTCAAAGACAGGATCGACTATGGTATATGTGTATATATGTACTTAGTATATATACATACCATATATGTACAATGAACATACTTAATTTCATTCATACATGAGTGTAGAATAGAACAATACATAATCCTCTTATCGATTCCTTTGCATTCGCCATAGTAGTATGCTACAGTATTCTACATATGCCTGTTACACTATGATTCCTTCCTTCCTGTACACTAGTATGGTATATGGTTGTATGAATTTGTGTAAATGCAAAAACTGTTTGTTTATCCGCCCTCCAGGCAGATTCCTGGCATGTCTGCCGTCAAACTGATATAAACAATTCGCTACAGCAAAAGTCAAAAGAAACAAAGGTCTTTTGCCTGACGAAATTTTCTCATCAAACATCCAAGTGCGAGTTGTTTCATTGAATTAGGCAAATGCAATTAATGGTATTGTTTCATTCATAAAACAAATGATGGATCCATCCAACCATCCATCTAGCCATTTTTGCCTTATATTTTTAATATTTTGAATTCTATTCTTTAAATGAAGATTTACTCCTACCATATGTGGTCTTAATACTTATACTAATCTTTCATAATTTGATAAAATTACAGAGATTTATTGCCAAAATTATATATAGAAAACCTTGTCAATAAAACCAAAATTCCCATATAATAGACTTAATCATCTCCTGGTTTCTTCAGTATGTGTATTCTCTATGAAACAAAGTACTAAGTGGAAAGCAAAATTTTTATATTACACAATATTATTCAGTGTCAGTAACTAGCTATGTTCAAACAAGATTCCTTAAAAGATAGAAGATAGTTTTTAAGAAGAGGTGATGAAGAGTAAAATATTTCCAAACATGTTTTCAACAAGTTATGTATGTGTTTTCCATTCATTCTCCTTTCCTCACAAAAAAAAAAAGAAAAAAAGAGTATGTTAAGGAAAATAACAAAATTGAGAGAAGGGAAAAAACGCCGTGAAATGCTAAACAAGAGCACAGCACAACACAATAAAATGTTTCCCTACATGAATTCCTTGAGTGGCGTTTCCTGCTTCCAAAAATGTATCTTGCACCCTACATCCATATTAAACAGCAGTTTAGACTAAGCTATCAATATTTACAAACTTCTAACAAGTAGTTTTATTTTAGTATTTAAAATAAATATTTTTTTAAAGAAGTAGGACATACAGAATAAAGAAAATTGAAGAATCCATTATCTTATTAGGATGCAAATAGCAGAAAATTTCAGAATAATGGTCAAATCCCGATCAATGCATGTGTTAGACTGTCCTGCTGTGCGAGACAATCACTTGGAATGGTCTAACCGATCGGAAAATGAAGTACCGGGGGTAAATGTTTAAAATGTCATTTTTTTCTTTAAAAATTCACAATAATTTAGGAATAATGGCAAATGATTTTTTATTCAAAGTATTGAAAACGATGCTTCCTACACATTTTGTCCATGTTTGGTAAAATGTAGTCAAATTGTTACAGGTATGTTTTCAAATGAGTCGCCATCTTCTATCTCAATTTCTGGGTACTTTAAATGCATTTCATATTCGCTACTTGATCCACCGATTTTTGAAATTGTCATCGTCTAGTTTTTCCAAGAAAGCGTTTGGCTAACCACTACTTAAATGGGTCAATCTTTTAGAACTACACAAGTTTAAGAGTAAATATTACCATTATCATTATTACAATATTATTATCACTACATACTATCAAGCAAAGTCGAAATTTTAAGAAGTTTGGATACTGATAACTTCTAAACCACGCAATGGATTTTGATACGATTTTCTCTATCATTTAAAGAAATTTCTCCGAAAGGTTCTTATGTACAATTAATTTTAACTAATGGTAATGAATGCTTCGTTTATTGGTTATATGGTGATTTAGAGATATTTTTTAAAATCAATCAAGTCGTATTAATTTGTTAATTATTATTGTGCGTCAATATTAATTCAATTATATTTGGAAGTATTGCGCAATATACTGCGAAGATTGATTAATTTGTGTACCCCAAAACAGTTACGCCAAGAATTAAGGATTTCTTATATACATAGGTCGTGGAACAAGAAACGGATACAAACATCATTTGCTTCAGAATGATGAAATGGCGATGAAGAAATGGAAATGGGAAACGGCTGTCCAAAGCACCTGTGCATATCAGAGAAGGGTCTCTGGTCTTAGAATAAAATATTGTAATTGAAACACAATTTGAAAATATGTTGCATACATTAAGGATGAAATTGAAGCGTATACAAAAGACTTGCGAGCATGAACAATTTGTACAAGATGAAGTAAACTAATGTGATACGCAGAAACAGTAAAGGAATTTTACCTCTGACGTTGGTCATGCTGACAGCAGTAGCTTATTATATTCTATCTCGATGTTTAAGCGCATCCTAAAATTCACTTCACGCAAGAATTCCTTTTGTTCTCATAACATTTTTGAAATTAGTTTGAAAAATGTAAACGTTTTTGTGCCAAAAAACAAAATGCAGGTGCTCATCGTTATAGTAGTAAAATAGTTTGCGTGTGGGCGATAAAGGTAAAAAAATGTTGAAAGTATTTAGTTGTCGCATATTATTCAACATACTATCATGTTTACCACCCAATACATAAAATATATGGTACTATAAACTTCAAGAAAACACAAAAATTCAGAAGAATACAAATATTTTATAATACTTACTATAATGTATACTAGTGGTAGTAGTAGATACAATGCTTTTATTTAACGTGTGATGATAAATTGACTTAAAGTTAAAAATAACATTTTGTTAGCCATTTAGTTCATGTGTCAAAGTTTGCTTTAGATACTAATACATCTCAGATTTCATAGCAAACACATTAACTTTGAATGCGACCAATTTCCGTTTTGGGTACAATATAATGAGGGTGGTTGGTGTCTATCTGGTGAATGATGTCCATTGACATCAATATATTCACACTGCACCCAAACATTCTGTCCACTTATTTAATATCTGTTAAATATTTTAGTTCATTCCACTGTTATTAAGTAAGTATCTATACAAAAAACATTATAGATTCGCGCAGATTCTCACGTTCTTGGTTGCGTTGCTGAAAGTTTGGTCCTGCACTAAGTGGATTGACGCATTCATGATGATGTCTAGTTTGTCTGGTAGTGAATCGAAAAGTTGTAATCTTCTTATAAACACTTTGGTTCTATTAGCTTTCTCTTTGCTTAATATTTTCATATCGTGTCTTCGAAACTTTCCCAATACCTAAGCAAAGTTCGCTTAGAATGATAAATATACCAAATTCCCTGTAATGAGCCAATGTCATTTGTCTTCATTGTCATGATGAAATGAAACTGAACTCAAATATTGTAGATGTACTTCAATATATGAGCGATGATTTAAAGTTCCTAAATATCTGATTATGAAGTGAGTTTCATTAATAAAAATTTAATTTGGACTTCATAGGCTTTTGTATTTAGACTAGTTTCTATAATGAAATATAAATTCAAATTATAGTTTGCAATATAATTTAACTATAAAATAATGGGAGTTAAATAGCTTTAATATAAGGTGGCAATTAAAATTGTTGATTAGTTTATACATATGCATGTATGGCTTCGATACATTTTCAAAATGACAGAGTACTATTAGATTATTGAACCTTTTATCCGTGGCTGTCACAAAAAGATGAGTAGACATTGCACACACACTTCCTCATATGAGGACTCACGCATACTTTATTTAGTATGCCCATCCTAATTTTATTTCAAAAGTGTTTGCGTAAACATTGACAGCATTTTGACTGGAAATACCACAACTGAGCTTCGTAGTAGAAGGGATGAAGTATACTGCTACTCAGCATTACATTTTGACGTAATGGAAGCAACTACTGATTCCCTCCTCCTTCCCATTTTTAGCCCTTCCGATTCTCATGAAACGCACTTGGTGTTCATATTGTACATACTACTATGTTATATTTGTGCCGGGCATGCTTTGTCGCTCATTTAATACTTGAGATGTTCGAGAATAAGCTGCTTTCACACAAATGTTGATGCCACTTGACGCATTTCTTTGTCGAAAGATCATGGTTTTGACGATGGTAATGCTAAACATCATAGCACTAAAGACGAAGTAGTAGAAGAGTCAAGAACTTCACTCTTGATACTCTGGAAAACCTTACTTATTCCTTCGGAATGTTTCAAATACAACAATTGCTATTACAGTGCGAAAATGTGTGGCAAGATTTTTATTTAACACAAATATTAGCTACGGATTAGAGGATGTGCAAAATGTTTAACTGTCACTGTCATGTCCTCCTGTCAAAAAGAATATTTTTATGAAATTACATTTTCGTCAAGTTTGCAAAAAAAAAAACAGTAAAGAAAAAATAACACCAAATATGTATTTATAGATAACTGAGTTTAACAGAGCGAATTGAATAAATTCTCCCTTAATATCTAATTGAAATGATGATAGAAATAAAAAAATCATTGTGATGTTTGTTGGTATACCACCATATAGTCTGATGATGTGAGTGTTGGAACATTGTAATAAACCCTTTTCTTTAACTGACTAATACTTATAATGAAAAGATCCTGCCGAAGTTCTATGGTATTTTAGTCATCACTACAGACAAGTATCAATACTTTATGGAAAGGTTTTACAAACTATTGTACATTCTTTAGAAAGAAAGAATTTCAAAGTCTATCTATACTAATATTATAAAGGGGAAAGATTTGTGTTTTTTGTTTGATTGTTTATATGAAAGCTACATTATAAGCGAGTAACATAGGCTCTATTACAATAATGTAATCAAAGGTATCAGAAATGTATACTATTTTTAAATTGCTTACAATTCGTACGTTTTTTCGTTATTCATGCTTTGCTGCTCTTCGTTCTCTTATTTCTGAATATGACGTTCATTGAGAGCGGTTCAAAAGAGAGACAGTACTTTTACAAGGATGTCTTTTACGCCAGAACATTCTCTCACGAAATTTGTTTGTTGAGAAGAGAAACTAGTTTTTTGTTGTTTTCTTTTCCCGTCATTTTGTTGTTTGATCATTTCGTTTGGCTTACGTAGATGCCTAATGTAAGTATAGAGCGGATAATGTAGTGTTGGTTGTGTGGGACAACAGAACGCACACCAGAGATGTCCAGTGAATGCAATAATCGCGTTCATGAAGGCTTAAAAAAAATTAAGCTTAAGCAAGTTGAATGCAAGAAAGTTAAAGATGAACAAAACCTTCCATGAAAGAAAGCAACAACAACATACGTACGGACTGGACAAAAAAGTGAAAAAAACAATGTCCACTTGTGACCTTTAAAAAACAAAGTGTTTGCTGCACATTTCTGACGCACACCTTTACAAAGAAACATAAATGAAAAGGAAAAATCGTTGTCGCAGAATCATTGTGTATAAAACAGGTATATGAAATGAATAGACTGGACAAATCGCTCTTAAAAAACCTCTAAAATAATAACAATATACACATAAAATTTTGGAATTCCTGGCGATGCCGGGTAAAGCTGCTAGCTTATTATCGATAACTATCGATCATTTCCAGGACACCTTGACAGCGCTTTAATAAATGCAGGTAGCCCTGGTGTGGAACAGCTGAATTAGGAGTGAAGAAGAGGAGGAATAATAAATGAGAAGTGAATGACATAGAAAGAAATTGAACTGGACAAATGAAAAATCTCCATATTGGATTTTTAGACGAGAAGAAAGAGAGAAGTTTTGGGATGTTTTTGCATTGCCTGTTGCTGCCGGATCACCACGTCGCCACTTGCCTCCGTTGGATCACCGCATCGAGCTGCATGTCGCCTTGGATCACCACGTCTCCACTTGCCTCCGTCAGATCACTGCACACGCCGCATCACCCTCGGCGTGGTAGCCGTTCGCCAATTGACAACAGATTTTTAGTTTGTATAATTTTGAAACTCTGACAAATTGGAAATTTGTAACAATTTTATCATAATGCATACATATACATGAGAACAAATCAAATCAAGTGAGAGTCTAAAGTTCCCCATCTTCTTTGAGTATAATTAATAAAAGAAGATTATAATTTCCACGAGTTAACATTTAACAACACCTAGTAAGCTCCAAAGCAGACCTATGTTCCATGTCATGTATGTCAGAAACTGAGAGAAAATAAGTTTTTCTTATAACAGCAAGTCGTTTTTCGCGTATGGTCGTTTTATGTGTCTTTAGATATTCATACTTTTACAATTATGTTATGCTACTTAAGTTAGCACATATGGAAGAGTATGTATGAATGATCTTACAAAAGACATTCCATTTATGCGATAAAATGCACAAAAAGAAAAGGACAAGTTTTGAATGTTTTTCTTATTGTAATGAAGGTACATATACTTGTATTCAGAGTCAGAGCCACCGCTTGGTGACAAAAGTACTTGGAATTTTACTTAGAGCAACATTTGCTTAATACGAAAATCTGGTTCAGCTATGCAGCATCATCATATTGGCACAAATTCAAATGGAAAAATGTACCTGCATTCATTTTAACATGTTTATTTCATTTTATGACTGCATTATTGTTTAAAAGTCTTTTTAGATATTTTACATCTTTTTTTCTGTTTTGTGCTTCGAGATTGCATTTAAAAATTCAAAGGAGCTCAGGTGTGGTTGTTCACTTCTCTTTTACTTTGACTACAGATTCAGCATTGTTTTTCCCACACAATTCCTTAACCAAACCTGTGTTGTTAAGCAACAAAAGTTTATCCTCAAGACTTTGTGGATGCAAACAATGAAAGAAAGAATCCAAGACAACTTTCGTAAGTACATCTTACCGGCGTGGTAAGTTAGCATACGTTTAAGATACACATACAAAAAAAGAAAACACAATTAAATGAGGATTAGCGACAAAACAAATTTCCAAAGAACTTGTTGTTCTCTTCAAACAGAATTCGAAGGATTAGGTTTGGGATGTCTAACAAAATTGACGTCATAACAATCAAACTGGATGGATGATTATTCTTTTAAATTTTATAAAAATGCCTACCACAATTGTTACACGAGCACCAGTATAAGATAATAGAAGAATTTTTATGTGCTTTGATAACTTTGATCAAATGAAAATATCATCTCAATTTTTTTAAAAACTATTGTACTAAATGCCCGTTGACACAGATGGGTGGATATGGCCATGACGGTTCCTCTAGCAATAATAATAACGGGCACGAAAGCACAGCGACCAATAAGATCTATTGTACATGGCATTATTTTATAGAAACCCTATATGTTTAGACTTTTGATGAATCTTAACATTACTTGGGGTTTGTTGTTCCACAATTTGTGTGGATTAACAACAGTGTCACCGAGGTGGTGAAGTCTTTGTCTACCGAGTGCAGGACATTTGCAGAGTATATGCTCTGAACTTTCTTTATCCATTTCACAAAATCGGCATAATCAGTGTCGGAAAGACCTAACTTATTTTGATGATACCTTAGGTTGCAATAACCCGTGAAGTATCCAGTCAAAATGCGTAAGTCTACTCTACTGAGTGAGAGAAGCTTATTCGAGATACCCTTTGAAAGAGTGAGGAATTGTTTTGCCTGGCGTTGTCCGGTGGAGTTCAACCATTGTTTTAGAAATTTCTCTTACTCAAGTTTCCTGATTGCTTCGTTTTTGTGGCTTTTCGAGAGACCACAGAAAGGCTCAGGACCGGAAAAGGGCATGATCGCCCCTTGTTTAGACAAGTAGTCGGCCTTTTCATTGCCTTCATGACCTTCATGTCCTGGTACCCACCTTAATACAACAGTATTAAAGTTACCCAGTTCATTTAACAGGTTTAGGCAGTCATATGCCATCTTTGAGGTGAAAGTGACCGACTGTAGGGCTTTTAAGGCAGCAATACTAATCATTCTAATATTTTGGAACTTTTATACCAAGTACATAGGTATACGAGATTTTCGCTGCACGCTTCTATAACTTACAAATGTCAGACCAAAGTGACAGCACTCATAGATTTATGTTAATGGCAGCTATATCAAATATTGATTTGATTGGGATAATTGGATGTCTATACAAATTTTCTTTGAATATCTCAAGATGTGCCATATTTTTTCATACAAAAAGACATAAAAAAGGGTTTTCCAAAAATGTTATAGATTATATATTAATTAATTTGCTTAACTGTGGTAATTTTCACATAAGTTATGGATAGGTATAGAATTTTTGGTTCAATGTGCTCGTGGTGAAGTAACATTTTCCTTAGCTAAACGGGGCCATGTCTTTTTCAATTTTGTATTGAATTGGTCCAATAGTTCACTGTAATACTGCCCAGTGATTGTTCTTCCCTTTTGCAAATATTGTAGCTCATGAGGATTATTCTCTTATAATCCCAAAAAATTGTGGCAGTGACCTTTCCGGACGATGGGACAGTCTTTGCCTTCTTCGAAGCAGATTCTCCACGAAAAATCCATTGTTTTGACTGTCGCTTAGTCTCTGGAGTATAATAATGGATATAGGTTTCCTACGAATTTTGAACTGCTTCAACATTTTGAGCCGTAAGCAATCGGGGCACCTATCGGGCCCACACATTTATTTTGCTAAACATATCATTTAAAATATTAACTCCCGTTCCGTATGACATGCCTACGGTCTCTGCTCCTTCGTGTACTTTCGTTCAGCGATCAGCGAGAATCATTTCGTGGACCCTTTCAACGGTTTACTCAGGTGTACTACGTTTAAATTCGTTGAGCCAATATCTTATGGTTGTGGTAAAGCGTCCCCATAGAGATCATCCAACTTCACTTTTATTTCTTTGCATGTCTTTTCTCTTTTTTTCGTGTGATACAATTGGCTGCCGAATGAAAAGTAACCCATGAATCTGTCTGAAGTTTAGTATGGTGTCGTGTGACAAATGACATTACACGACTTCCTTCAGCAACGCCACCTTTATGGGAACCTATTGAAAATACCGGATTAAAAGCTTCTGGAAATAACCTCTTTAAGATCCACAAAATCCTTTGCGTAGGTAACCGAGTCTATCTACTTACCAAATTTTAGCTTTCCATGAAATAATAGTCCAGATGGACAGATAATTCTCCTCTTTGTACTTTTAATGGTCTTACAATTCGCCTTCATGCATAAATACACATTCTGCTACATACTTATTATCAGCAAAAACTTGTAAAAATACAAATCAAATACAAGTTAACCTTACTCTATGAAGTGTAATATCTATATAGATGAAATACATATGTGTAAGTATGTACAGCCGAATCCTTCATCCTATATTAACGAAAAACGAATCAAATCGAATAGATTTAATGGATATAATTTTATCAAGGCTTCAATTGGTTGTGAGGTGTCATTTTTGATTGACCAGAAAGTTTTAGATTTTAAGTCTTCTAATATTTTTTTTAAATTTTAGACGAGGTAAAGCCTTAAATTGGATTAAGCGTTTAGTTTTAATGATTTCTTTTCACACAAACAATTACACTAATAATATTTGTTTATGGTTGTTTGACTCAGATACTTACTTGTGCATGTTTGGAATGAGTACTCGTATTAGAGGGATGTATGGTAAAGTTCGAATGCATTCTGTAGAATGCGGTTGCTTGCTCTAATACTATTGTACGACCGACTCTTTAGCTTGGCTTGTTAGTGAATTGTGTTCACCAATTCACTCCAACCATTTAACGATTTCTCTTGAAGGAACATTTTGTGTTTTAGTGCTTTAGACTTCGGTAATTTAACTTCTTGTTTTACGGCTCATTTGTTACAGCCACGCATATCAAGTCGATTTTTCATATGTTATGACAGCCAAGACGAAGCGACCGACTTCTTACTAGGATAAGGCTACTCTGTCGATGACAGACTCCAAATTGTTTTGCACAATTCTGTGACATTATATTGTATTTCGTATTTTGTTTTTTTTTCGTTTATGTTAACAATTATTATGAAACACGGAAACTAATTTGATTCTACTTAATTCATAATCAACGAAGTGAACTAACCAAACCAAACCAATTCAAATACAATATACAATACCATATGTGTGTTTAAGTTAAAGAAAGTATGGAAAACAATTGGTTTTCAATTATTATATAATATCAGAAATGCTTCTTGCCATATGTTATAGCCACTTCTTGTTACTAATATTCATGTTTATAAGTATTTACAAAATTCTTTAAAACTTTTTAGATATTTTTCCTTAAATTGCACAGAGTAAATGAAATAAATATCGATAAAGAAATCGATACAATTTCCTTTATGAAACTGGAGGATATTAAATTTCTAAAATGTCACTTCTATACATCCGGCTACGCAATTTTCTACTACCATATATTCATATGTCAGAAAAATTTATACTATTTTAACATACTCGTACAAAACAACCTACATAAAAATATACAAATATTTTCGCGAAAATAAGTATGATACTTGTATACTATAGAATATGGGTTTATATTAAGTTGTCATTTAAATGCCAAAAGCATTTCATTATAGAAAATTTTGTTAGTAAAAATAAAATAAAATACTTCAAATTTACAATATGAATAAATATGTTTGTAAGTAAATATAAATCTTTGCAGAAAATTTAATATAATGCCATACTATAGTTTCAAACAGCTGAGTCTATCTATACACAGCACATAATTACCAGACATTTATTAGAGCTTATGAAATATACTACTACTGCTACTACTACAATACTATGTGCGAGTAGATCAGTTGGTTTGGGGTTTGCTAAACTTAATAAGGGAAGCTTAGACCGACAACAGAGTATCAACATACGCACGCGGGTCCATCAATCATAGTGGATTGGATAAAATGTTGTGGTTTTCGAAGGGAAATCAATTTTATTTTTAATTGCATAAAATAAGAAATCATATCTAGTTATTCAGAAAAGGATTTAAATCTTAATTAAGTAACTCTAAGTAAATAATAAATTGCTTTTGATTGAAGTGATGAGCTATTATAGTAAGTACAATATTTTTGAAATAAAAATAAAATACAATTTAGCACCTCAGTTTGAATCCTTCACTCACAATTCAAAGAATCATTCAATCAGTACCACTTTGTGTTTTGTAGTAAACAGTATTATTGATCTAATAGTAGTAGTAGTAGAAGTAGTATTAGTACGAGGTATCTTTTTTTATCCTGTTTCTCCTCCGGGGTAACTTTGACATCGATGTCATAAATTAACATTGCAATCGCAGACCATTGATGATAAATCATTCGCTCGAATGAGTTTTCATCTGCCACATGAATTCCATTCCATTCCGTTCCCTTGGTCTGCGTTTCAATGGATGGACTAGTATGGTATGGTGTGGTATGGTATGAAGAAGCCCTTGGCTAAAAGCGACGTGATGGGATTTTCAAAATCCACGCCAACATTTCCTCTTTATGATGTTATGATGTTTAAGAAGCGAGCGAACTGTGATGCTAACTTTGTTAGTTGAAGTTTATGTTTTATTTGGTGTCAATTTGGGGCAGGAATCATTCTCACTTTACTCATAATAAACCATACAGAATTCAATTTAACCACACAAAAATGAAGAATTTGATTGCTTAAAATTGAATTTGTTGTTTATTTTTTTTTTATATTGCGCTAAGCTATCAACAGAGACACCGCGGATGTGATTTATTTAACCAACCCATATCTATTGTGTATATAATATTTGTATTCATTGTATTTATGTGGCCCCACTTCAAAAAGGAAGTTTTAACAACAAGTATCACTCTTCTCTTCTGGTCTCTTCCTGTCTCTTGTATCGTTTTGCTCTTTTGCATGAACACTGATGATTATTAAGTATACCATAACAGGAAAGTGTTAAGTTTTTATTTGCTCCTAATTGAGGAAGTCTATAATTAAGACAACAACAAAATAAAATGGTGAATGTACTGGAGCATAGAGTAATTAAGAACAGGATATAATTATCAAAATTTTAAGGACTCTCATTATCTTTTTAATTGTTTTGTCAGTGTTTTTATGTTTAATAATCTCAATTTAAGTGAATTTAATAGTATGCTAAATTTTTAAATGTCCAATTCAGAAAAGTGACCTTTAAAAAAGTATGATTAATTCTTTGAGTAGCGAATGCAGGCAATTGTTTATGTTACATGAATTGTGCGACAAAATTGTTTGTTTTTGAGTTCAATCCTTGAGACTCCTCAACTGAACTTAACTAAATTAAATGAAGATTTTAGTTCGAAGTGCCGTTCAAAGTTTTACTTGCAGCATAGAACATTCCACTTCTGGCATCAGTACGCGAAACTTTCTTCTTGTTCCGACACAACAACCAACCTTTCAGATACAGTTACTTACTAAGATGACGAAGTACATTGAAGTCAAAATGCACTTCTTCAAAATACAAGGCCTAACATGATACATTCATTGTATTGTACATACAATACAATACTAGGAACGAGTATTTCGTGTTCACCAACTTTGTGGAGAAGAATAGTTTAGGTTTACATAAAATTTTGGTAAAGAAGGGATGCTTAAGAACAGTGGAACAAAATGAAATACATGGTGCATGTTACAAAATTGTAAAATAACAAATACTGATGGCAGAAAACAATATATTTAAATCCTCAAAATATACGAAGAAGCTTTCAAAAGAACAGTTGAATATAATTGAAAATGTTTTGCATGACTGAGGACAATTGAAATAAAAAACATATACAGGATGAATAAAGACTTTTCTTGTTTATTAGTTGTCAAAAAATTTAAATGTTCAGAATGTTCAATGATCAAGCGCTATTTTCCTACAGATAAATAAATCAACATTTAAATTCTAGCACATCGTTCATCAATCCGAGTGATAGCAGTCTAGGTTAAGAAAGTTTCTCAGTACATCATTGTCTACACATCTACTATTCTTCTCTATAAATTTGAACTAACAGTTAGTAGGCTTATAGAACATTATCAAAAGATTATTTTTTAAATTACAAAAACTAGCAGACAAAGCTTGTTCATATGAGAAATAAAATATCTGAAAAAAAATTTGTTTGGCTCATTAAATTTTGCAAAAAAGAAATGGATACCTTTGAGAAAATGTTAATACAAATGTTGCAAGAAATACAAGAATATGCATTGATAATATTGGTGGGATGTATATTTTTCGTTAACATATACCTGACCTATAGAAGATATCAACAACAGAATGGTGCTCGTTTTAATAATCCATAGAAGATGCTAGTTTATGTTTTGTTAATTGGATTCTACATATGGCTCTTAAACACATTGTAAAACAAATATTCAATTAAAGGGTGCTTTGGACCTCAAGCTTCAGTTAGCGGCCTTTTGATTTGCTAATCTTAAGCTTTAGTTATGTTTTCATATTTTGTTATTGTTAATTATTACTGAATTTTCTTAAGCTTAAATTATATAAACATATCTCATATTCTGGAATTGACTGCTCAATGGAGTTGAGTTATTTTATTATTTACCTTGTACCATCTTTAGTTCTTTTAGATTATCTTTTGTTTAGCTATAAGCTTTGTTCAAAGTAATTTGTTAGGCTAAGTGATGAAAAGGAAAGGAGGTAAAATCATTCGGAAATTGAAAGGCCCAGCGTGCAATTCATCTTTCTGTGTTATTCGAGACATTCCTTTCAAGGGAAGGGTCTGGCAGCTGGAAATATCTATTCTGGAATAGCCAGGTAGTATGGAACGTTTTGACGGTCTATGTATGCAAAGGGTTCGACACTGGCACAACATTTGATGATTTGCCCGACTATCCTATAATGCGTCAACTGACCTGTGATGAATGTCAAAGCTTACCCGATCTTTATCAGGACGGGGACAATGGCGAAACGGTGACAAAGTTAGCATCTTGCATTAAGGCTCAGGAAAATCAACAACAATAGCAACAACAAGATGAATGCATCGAGGATATATCGGCAGAAAAATGTGATATATGTGGTGGGGCAAAACCGAATGCCAAGACCATAACAGACGAAGGCAAATTGATTATTTAAAAACAACAAGATATGAGTTGTTGGCTGGCATAGGTTTGAATGTTATAGTCCTAATGTGAATCTCTTATCATTAAGATGATTACCATGGATCCCATGGTTGGTGGAGCATGCATATATTTTAATTTTATAAAATTTATATAAAGAAGCTTCTTAAACAAAATCTAAAAGAAAAGAAAAATGTAATTGAAAAATAAATAAGGTTTTTTCCCAATTTTCCATAGCATAAAATGTGTAAAAAGATATAGCTTTTTAATTAAAAATTTGAAAACTAAACTCTGCGAAATAGGGTTAATAAATAAATAACTATAAAAATAAATATTTTATACAAGGATACCCAACCTTGCTTTGCACGGGTTATTTGAATATATCGGATCTCGAGAACGTGAACTGACCATCCTATGTTCAAGCCGGGAACCAATCATACACATTCACAAAATTTCAATGCAATCAGATGAACGGCATAACATACCAACAAACAAACACTAATTTTTAAATTTAGACAGCCCATACAAAATTTTTAAAAGTATTCTTGTTATAACAAAGAATAACAGAAATTTTCAAAAAGAAAAAATAAATCAAGAAACGCTGAGATCGTCACCATATATCCACATAACTTAATAAGTCTCCGGGCAACACTATTTGCTAACCCACATAATTTCTGGATAGTACATAATTAATGACATTCCGACAATTAGTTTACAGGTTACGGTGGTTTTAGTAGTCCCAAAATTTTACTTATTTTTAAAAATAATTGGTTACTAAACAAACTTTGGAGGGTAAGGAGCATGATGCGTCGCTAATAGCCTCTCTGTACAAATGTCATCCTCAACCTTCTCGTGGTGCCCTCTGTTTTTCACTAATGAGGAAATGGCGACCGAGCACACAGCGGGATAACTGCACAACATCAGCATTCTAGGGAAAATCCTAGATGCTCGCCTCACGGTTTAGGCAAGTCTGGAAGCCTAATCGTAGTAAACATGGCTATGAAGGTAGCACACCTGCCGCCAGACAAGGGCGCCTTGGTCCAATCAAGATTAGCCTCGTTGACGACTTATGGCAAACGAAAAAGGTTAAGAGTAGGACAATTCACCTAGCGCAGGACGCTCAACCGAGAGACCGGGCTACGAGCAATGGCGCAAAACAGAGAGCATTGGAAACCCTTTGTTAATAACTTATGTGAATGACTACGTTTATAATTTGTTTAATTATGAATATGTCCCTAATAATAATAATAAACAATGATGAAAAATTGTTTTTTTGATGGGGAAAAAATACTTTTGAAGCTTAACTGTGGCTTGATAAGCATTATGGAAGTAGGAATGATTCTTTGACTTGGAATTGTCAAAAGTTTTTGACAATTTGCAACAAAAAACAGTAATATATCGGAAACAGGAGGAGTCCACTCGTCTCAAAATACAGCATGTATGACTATGTTTATAAATAAAGTGTCCGTGTCTACCCAAGAGAGCAATCGCCCACCGAAATATATTAAGTTCTAAAAAATAACAATAAGATTAGATCAGATTATATTAGATTAGGAGAAAGACGGGAACTAGTACACCTCATCAATGCAGCCACAAAGGGCCAATTATGACAACCTCCGTAATTACAGTCCCTTCGAGATTCTGGTGAATCTGTAAATTCATTAGGTTCCATGTACAGGCTACCCAAGATATCTAATGCTTTGCTGCCTCCCTTTTAACACAATGCAATGTCCTGTTAAGAAACCTAAGGCTATACGAATACCTAGCCATGTTAAACTCTGTAGTTCTTGTGCTCTTTTCAATCTAGACCTAGTTGGTATGAATGTTTTTGCTGCTTTAATATTTTTGTATGTACCCAAATACCCAATACTAATAAATAATTATAATTATCACTAAATAGAGAGATCAATATAACTCCAAGTTAGTCAGCAGAATGGCCTTAGTCCAATAAGGACACTAGCATGTCCATTCCTAGCGGGTACATCTGCCTCATAAACATAACAAATTAATTGGGACTGAGAAACTTGTACGCCCATGAGAAATGTCTGTCTAGGAGAAGATGACCGTGTCTTTCAAACTCAAATTACTGTTCCTTATACTTAGTTCCTAGAAAAAAATGTATATTTAAAGGAAATGTTAGCAATAGTTTATGTTTTTTAACTAACATGTTAGATCTTTTCCGAATTATTGCCTGTTGAGTGAGTACTATTAATATTTTTTTGAATTGTGACATATTTCTTCTTAATATTTCTCTACTCAAATTCATGTGTAAGCAAATAATTTTGTTGCTCTTTTTCTGTTAAACACAAAAAAAAAAGAACTGAAAAAATAAGTTAAATATAAATACTTTTTGGCATCCTTCCTGAAATCGAGTTGACCGTAATAAATAATATGCTATCACAGATGTTGCATTTCCTTTCATTCGTGAATATATTGAAAACATATTCGACGAAGTCAGGCATACCAATTATTATTGTACAAAAAAAAAAAAAATGATAAAACATTTCAGTTCTACAGGTTTATATTGTCGAATGTACAATTTAAGTTAATAATTTTAATTAAATTTAATTTGTATAACCTTTAATCGCACTTACATAGGAAGTACTCCTACTTAATTAGAGTACTTTTATTGCTATTTGAAACTAAGTAGGTACTTGATTAATTGAGATGGATATTCTTAATTATTTCAATTTACTATTATAACAAAAGCAGTTGAACTACCAAAGGGTGAGTGTTACAAGTGTAACATTGATCTCTTAGTTAGTTGAATGTGATTTTTTGACATTTGCCTTCATTTATCTGACGACGAATCCTTTTTAATTAGTATTTACTTAAAGCCACTTTTAATTCCTCATTAATTTCGATTATTATCGTTTTAAGTAAGATGACATTTATCAGAGCACACACAACATTATTTTATTCCGCCAAAAAACCATCCAAGTCGAACTAAGTAAGCTACAAGAATCCGAAAGATACAAAGATACTCGTATCGTATCCAACGTTGTCGTGCACCACGCACATACATACACACATCCATCCCAATATAACCCAATACGAAATACCAAAAATTTTGTACAATAAAATGTTAGTAGTAGTAGACAAAGTGAGTTTGTTCACGCGCCTCAGTGTGTCGTAGTCAAGTTTTCAACAAAGCTGGAATCCTCTAAGCTTCAAGATTCGCCAAGCTAATCCCAAAAAAAGAAACTGAGTAAATCCTCAAGTGTTTCTTGGATTTTATTATTTAAAGTGATTAAAAGTTATCGTTGTCGTTGTCGTTCTGTTGTGCTTCACTTTGCCATGCTTTACTCTGTTTATTTCATTGAAGTCAACTTGAGAGCTTTTGCTAGAAAGTGATTATGTAAGCGCCATAAACTCTCAGCTACAGTACAGTATACTCCACTCCAGTTACACAATTACTACATACTACTTTCCACAAATGTCCTTTACAGGGTAGGAAGATATACAAAAATATATAATACTTACTATTGTTTCCAAAATTTAAGCCGAAGAACAAAAATCATAGAATCAAAGAAACTAAGTTGTGATTGAAATTGCCAAAAATGTTTATTGAATCTTTAATTTTTATGAAACATATTCACTCACAAATTCAATTTGTCCACACCAAATGCCGATGGGCTAAAGAAGTAGGCGATTTTGAATCGTGAACCCTTTTTATTGTGCAAAAATTTCCAAATGTAATTGGTGTCGTAATTAACAACATTTTTACGCTCTTACGAATGCATTTGACATTTCGCAAAGTTTATTTGCCGGAAGGAGATTTCAATTATATTTTTAATTTACCAACTTTGAAGAAAATTAAAACTTTTCAGAATTGTCGCAAGTTTTTAATAAACAGCGTAAAAATGTTTGTTTTTATCGGTGGAACCACCACGTTGCAAAATTAATTCCCATTCATTTGAATTTTATGCGTACATAAATGACTGAAGTTCAAAAATTGTTTGCCATTTGCACATTTGCCTGCCGTTTGCTTATTGAGAGCTAATAAAAACTTTGCACAATTTTCAATACCCCTTTACCTCTTCAGTATTTGTATATACCATTTATGATTTAAGGTTACTATTAACTATATGTAACCATATGTATATATGTAACATAAGGGCTGCATACGGTTGAAATCGTCTCTTTTAATTTTTTTATTGTTATTAAAAAGATATTAGCAAATAGAAATATTTTTCGAACTGCAAGGTGTGTTCAAATAATTGTAACTCAACTTTCGTTCAAATAATTCAATGTTATCCTTTTCAAAGAAATTTTTAGAAAACAAGAGAATCTTATATACTTTCCTTAAAGTGAAATAGTAGTTCATAATTTAGATATCTGATGTTTTTTTGTTATAAAATGACAAATCCGTTCTTGTGACAATATCTTCTATAATCTGCTTTCAGCTTTCCAATGCACAAAAATATCATTGAAGAAGCAAGAGGAGGATCTTAACATTCCGTTTATTACAATTCATCGCATTCTGACTGAAATTCTGGACTATCGGAAGATCTGCGCTCCCTTTGTGGCACAAACGGTTATTATTATTATTTATGACGTAAAGAAGAAATTATAAACATAGTCTATTCACAAATTTGATTAACATAGGACTTCCATCCGTCTCTATTGCGTGCTAATGAGCGAGGTTCGCTCATAGATTTTCTTGTCTCAGCCGCAACAGTTCGTTTCCACGTCAATTTCGGTCTCTCTCTGGACCTCGTCACTTGAGGGTTCCATTCCAATATGGCATGGCGTATTTCGTCGTTATTTTTGCGAAGGGTATGTCCCAGCCAACCGTACTTTCGTTTCCGTATCGCAATTTCAATTGCTCGCAGATTTGCCAGAGTCGCTGATTGCTAATAATTCTTGGCCACGAGATTCGCAGAATAGTACGTAGACATCCGTTGATGAACGTTTGTAGTTTTCTCATGTTTGTAGTTGTAGTATGCCAAATCTCACAGCCATAAAGCAAGACAAATTTTACACAAGCTTTAAATATTTTTATTTTCGTCTTCTGGTGGACATGTTTAGCTCTCCAGAAATTTCTTAGACTCCCAAATGCGGCCTTGGCTTTTTAAATTCTACATTCTATATCGATATGGGTTCCCCCGTTTGTTGTTATTTGGTTACCAAGATATTCAAAACGTTCAACCTCTTCGATGTCGTTACCTTCGATTATAAGATGGGTGCTAGTAGTGGTATTTTATCGCATGCTCTTAGTCTTCATGCAGTTAATATTCTATCCCACTTTTTTAGACTCCACAGTGAGTTTGTCTAGTTGGGTTTGCATATCCGAACACACGGTTACAGATACGCAAAAAGATCACACTGCAAAGACCCTATTGAAGCGCACCGCCACAGCCCAAACTTTATCAAAACTATTGTAACTGGTGCTGAAACGTGGTGTTTTCAATACTATACCGAAACTTAGCGTCAAAGTGTCGTGTGGATTCTATCAGAGTCACTTGAAAAAGTCAAGAGTGAAGGTTATGTTGGTGTGTTTCTTTGACTATAAAGAAATTATCTACAAAGTATTTATTCCGTATGGCACTACAATCAATGGCGAAGTGTATTAAGGCATTCTGAAGAGTTTGCAGCAAAGCATTGCGCTTGTGCGACCGGAGTATTGCGTAGCCAGAAACTAGTCAATTTTGCACAACATTGCCCCTGCCACCGATCATTTGCTGTACACGACATTTTCACCAAACACAGCATCACAACCATCAACCTCATCCCATATTTGCTTGATCTGGCTCCGAGTGATTAAAAAAATAGTCATAAAAGGAACTCATTACGAAAACACGAAGACTGTCGAGAAAGCTGTGACATCGGTCCTTAGCTCAATTCCGGTGAAGGACACGCAGCAGTTCTTTGAATCGTCAATAGACGATGTTGCATCAACTCGGAAGGCATGTACTTCGTATAAATTGAAACGACATTGGAGGATTTTTGCGTTTTTCTGCACTTTTAAAAAATTTCTGGAAACTTTTAGAACACTCTGAGTCAGTCAATAACGAACTAAACAAATGGCTGTAGGAAAGAAGAATTTTATTGAAGAGCTTGATACTTTCATGACTTCAGATTGGCATCACTGGGATGAGTTCTGATCAGCTGATGAATTAAATGAAATCTATTATTTTTGTTTATAACCTCAAAATCACATTTGACGATTTTATGTCCGTTTAAAGTTTTCACATTGAACAATATTCGGTGATCAGTTTTTTTTTTTGTATTTTCGGATATAAGAATCCTTCTCGAAGGATTTTAAAGCATGCTGAGGTTGTTGTAGATTGCTTACACGACAATGGCTCATCCTGCCTATTGTTCAGATCTGGCACTTTGAAGTTGAAAGAACAAATACTTACCTTGTATCAGGTGTAAAAAAATTAGTTTATCATGTGTAAAATTGTACATCGATTAGTCCTTTTACTTGAATGAATGACTTTTAAAACTTTATTATGAAGTGTTCTGTTCATAACAGTTCAAAATGGATTGTTATTATTCAAACTGAAATCTTGTTTTCTTCTTATTTCTATTTAAAAGCGATGGTATTAGTTTATATACTCGTATTTGGTTGTTAGGCTTATTTGGTACCCGTTTATTGTAATGTATTTTTTACTATACTGTTTTGCAATTTTGATACAATAGAAACAAGAGCAATGTAGCCTTAAATCCTGTATTCTTCAAATAAAATACAAGGAAGCTCTTGTACAAATATAGTATCTACAATACATACATTGGAGTATATGAACTTTTGTTTGACTCAAAAGAAAAGAAGAGAGAATATTAATTCTGCGAAATAACTGTCAAAGTATTTCCGGCACTTAAAAACACATTTAATACCTCTCTATTTGACTTCCTTGAAGCGAAGTCAAGAAAAACAATTCGAATTATTCACTTCCACGTAGAGAAAAACATTCTTACACAAAAATGCGACGTCAATTGACTCTGCCACTTGTCATTGCTGCAGCTTCTTGGCTTCCAAATTCGAGTACGCGACATTACTTGAGCCAGAATTCCTTTGGCCCTGTGCACCATTCCTTCCCTGATGCTTCTTGGCACGCATTATATCTTTCGTGTAGCAACTGCTGTTTGTGTACCTCATACATACTCGTTCCCGTATGTTTTCTTTTGCTCAAATACAATCGAAAGCCGATTTACTTTGTACAAGTACCTCAAAAAATGTTTGTTTTTTGGTTTGCCATGGAAAAAAAAATTCGAGAAAAAAGAAGAACAAGATAAAATCCTTAGAAAGGGCTCCGCTCCACACGAGGACTTTACTGCAGACGAAATGGCGAATTGCAAAAGAACACCATCCAATCCACTCCATGACTCCATGAACATTGCTTCAACCCACTCCATGCCGTTCGAGATTTCGCATCATTTATTGTTCAAAGTCTCGCTCACAAAAAGCATCCACTTGACTGACAATAATCTCTGCTGTTTCGTCGTTGTCCTTGTCGTCCTCGAACAACTCACTTGACAAATTGTGTATATCTGAGTCTGCCTGCTCCGTCTTATCATTGGAGTAGAACGAAAGTAGGGGGTGACCTAATGGTGCTGATTACGAAGGTTTTTACGTCTTACTTAACTCATAAAGAACACAATTAGCCTGGGTGACTGCAACAAGGACTTACTTCATTCTATCTTGTTTTTGTGAACTGAACTAACTGATTCTGACTTAAGTTCAATAGCACATAACCTGGGTTGTGCTCTTTGATTCTTTGAGTATCTTCGAGTATTAACAAAAAAACACACAGAAAAATAAAAACAAATACAAATACAACTTGTACATACAACAATAATGACGGATTACAGATATACGAGTAGTATATTGTACAATAAAATGCTATGTGTATAATTACCAAGAATATTCAAACTTACTGAAATGTTCATGATTTCTTTAGCTCTACGATATATGGTATATGATAGTAGAAACTATTAAAAGAACTTTTGTATTTAATTTATTATATCATGCTTCACTTGTCATTTTTGTTTTATTCATTACTTCTTTTAAATTAACGAGTTATATACAATCATTTTTAATTGTATTCATATGATTGTAGATATAACGAGTATCTTCTGCATTAAATAGTAGCCCTTAACACTATCTGCTTTTTGGAACTATGGAGCTCTCAACGATTTTCACAAATAATATCTGAATATCAACTTATGGTAAAAACAAAAATGCTCACAACAAACTTAAGATCATGTTTGTTTAAATACAAACAGATATGGCTTAATCAATTCATTACAACTATTTAATCGTGCTGTGTATATCCTATTTCACTGATTAAACTAAATATCACGACACTCAATAAGTCTCCAGTCAAACTAATAAAACCAATTTTTTGTTCCAAAACTCGATGTTTTTTGTTGTAAAAAGAATTGTTTTACTCTCAAAATAGGCCTCATTTGCAGATCTGGAAAGTGCGGTGGGTGAGGGTGCTATTCGAAGCAAAATTCATTCAACTTAACTATAGTTTTCATTGACTTGAAACGCGGAATTATCTTATTTTATCTTATCTTATCATATCTTATCTTATCTCATCTTATCTTATCTTATCTTATCTTATCTTATCTTATCTTATCTTATCTTATCTTATCTTATCTTATCTTATCTTATCTTATCTCTTATCTTATCTCTTATCTTATCTCTTATCTTATCTCTTATCTGTTACCTCTTACTTTTTATCTGTTATCTGTTATCTCTCATCTTTTTTTTTTGGTGAAACCATACATGAATGATGAATCTTGAATATTTTGGAATGGATCTGACATGGTTGGGAATTTTAGCTAGTCGTTAAACAGATTTATCTCTGATTGCCTGCATAATTCATTGAATAGATCGAAATCACCAGAACTAACTTTGATAAGTGACTCTGGCATAAAACATACTATAGTAAATGAATTGAACTAATTGCATTATTGTTTTGGTTTTGAGAGAAGGAACTCTTATTTCAACATCAATAAGATGATTAGGTTTTTGTATCTTTCCACTAATACATTCAGATAAAAATTTTTCAATATGCTTTTAAGAATCATCTAATCGAGTCAGCCAAAAAAGCAACTGCCACAACACAAAAATTGGCGAGGATTCTCCCGAACATAGGTGGATCCAGACAGCAAATACGGGTTTTACTAGGTTCGGTGAGTAAATTCTGCTTTAGGCGGCTCCGATTTGGGCTAGGGCTCTCACAACTAAGTCATACTTACGAGGAATAAAGAGTGCATACAGAGTTGGAAACTTGAGGATTTGTAGAGCCTATCGGACAGTTGCAGACGATGCAGGGGGCGTACTTGCAGGCAGACTTCCAATCGACTTGGAAGCCTGAGAGGGGCAACTTCCCATAGAAATAGCAGTTTGGAGATCAGGTGCAGGTACTTAAACATATGGCAGCACAGGTGGAACAGTGCAGAGCCACGAAGGATTCATCACCTTATCCCCAATATAGCTGATTAGCTAAAAAGGAGCGGCGGAGACGTTAGTTTCGAATTTTCCCAATTCGCTACTGGTCACGGGTGCTTCAGGTAATATCATGCCAAGGATCCGTATTGTGGCCTCTGCCTGAACATCGTAGAAGACCCAGAGCACCTCGCTCATGAGTGTCCCCGGTTTGAAGCACAGCGAAGTAGGATGTACGATCGCCTTGGATCGCTCTGCAATTCACAGGATATCGTAAGGCGTATGACATTTTCTTTGGAAGAGTGGGCATTTTCGCTACCGAAATAGCGAATATCATTCTTGAGGCTCGAATGTATGAGCATTTAATGACGCTTAGGTAAGGGCAATCTTCCCTCCCTACGATGTAATGCTTTGGTAGTTCCGTAGGGATTAAAGGATTTCGAGGCAATAGGGGGCTTTTTTATTCGATAGGAATCCGACATAGCTTGTGGCTCGGGCCTTGAGTATCTTTTTTGAAGATTTTCTGCTCCTTGTTCGCATAACATATAAAATATATTTTTTAGTATATTTATGTTAAATACGAGTATTATAGCTACTAAAATTCCGCCAATGAGTATAACTAACTATTTTTTTTTTTTTTTTTTAAATGCAAACCTTTAAATTCCTTTCCTTAATATTAAATGATTGTACTGTGATTGTTGTTGCAGAAGTGTAAATAACCATTAAAAGTAAAGCAAATCCCTAAAATGAATTTAAAGATAATTTCAGACAGACATTTATATACACAAATAATTTCACACTCATGCAGAAAAGTCATTTTTCCCAAGTTTCTTAATGTTGGGTTATGTAATTTATTTCCGAACTTTTTAAGAAACATTTTTAAAGTTCTGTCGCAACTAGGAAGGCTCCATCAAAGTACAGTGAGTACTACTTCTTAAACATAGGGTTTCTGTATCCTGAATTGTTGTTTTCTTATTATATTTTATTCTTCTTTGTAACTCAAACAGAATACAGTGACAACAAAATTGTCTCTAGTAAGTAAATGTAACTCACTCACTTTGTCCATTTGCCATAAGTTGTGTCCAACACCAGGGATTGTGTCCTATTCACGAGCAAAAGGATACGTAGAACAGACAATACTTGACTGCGTTATATTTTTTTTATTTTTTGTTTGAAATACTCATAATTTGATGTCGTACACATACTTGACTTTCCTTTCCTTAAAACACTCCTCTAAATGCAGTCCCTAATTTTAGGAATGTTCTTTTTTTTCGGTTTGCTCTCAAAGGATATGTTCGCAGAGAATATAACCGCAGGGAGCAACAGATACAATGGCACCCTAAATGAGAATAAATTGTTCTACAACTCCTTCCTATACGCAGACCCAACACTTTTGTTCGCCAACGGGCAAGGTTTGCTGCAGTAATATTTCACTAAATTAAGTAGGCTATACTTTGTCGTAATGTTGTTAACTGAATTGTTATTTACATTGGGATTCTGTTTCAATAGATAAATTGGCAAAACTTTTATTGAATTGAAAAGATGTAATATAAAAGAATAACCAAAAAGAGGCGAGAAAAAATAAAAAAAATTTTCCAGTTCTTAAATTCATCACAATTGTCAGAATTGTTATTTTCAAGAATTCATTCTTTGCCTAAAGAAACTTTTACATTAGATTTGGCTTAGTAGGAATAATTTGATTATTCCCTTTGACTAATCTTCGATCGCGTTAATTAACCGATGAGAACTTAATTTAAAATGCTATGATGTAATTATTTATCATTCCTTTATTGAAGTTTTCGATAGAAAAACTGCTATTTAGGCTTTTACACTTTTTCAGTTTATCATATACTTTTTTAAATATTAATTTCTATATATATAAAATTGGAAGTATGTATGTAAGTTGCCTATGGACTCCAAAGCTGCTAAACCAATTTTGATGAAATTTTAAGGGCATCTCTAGCATAGTCTTGAGAGTGTTTCAGTGCGAATCGGACTTGCTGTTGTCGAGAAATTGGTGGATAATAGTTGTATACAAATCTAAGAGACATACTTTAAAATCAATCAAGTCACATTTGTCAAATATATCAGGTGGTAATTATGTCAATATTAATAATTGATTCGTCTGATTTTTCAAAAGTATTTCAATTGCTGACGCACTAAGATCACGTCGGGAGCCAGGTACACTAATATAATATAACATCAGAGATTGTAAAGAACTTGTACTAAAATTTAATCATTTACAAAAGCTTTTATTGTATAAAGCATAAAATGACAAGAATCAAAATCAAATTTGGGCACATCTTTTTGCCCATTGGTCTCTCTCTCTTTTATTAATTTAAATCAATTAATACTTAACCGAATATACTCAAAATCACATGGAAATGCTCCGATATAATTCTGGCTTAGTAAAAAACAAAACACTTTTGTATATTAATGCTCCTTCATGGTGTTGAAAGAATGATTCTTATGTGTACGGATAAACCACACTCATACTGTTCCTAAGAAGCTCCAACCTAATGACTTTCAAATTTTTAACTCATTTATTGTGTTTAGGATCATCAATTTTTGTTTTATGAAGATTTGCCTGCTATTATTAAATTGTTCATCTTAATTTTTGCAAAAATCTTAAATTTTTGTATTAATTATACAAAAACTAGTTTTGATGAGGTAAAAGTCCCATTCAATTTAATCATCACATCAGATCTATATCTTGAGAAATAAAAATCTATTCTATTATAAATAGTTTGCGTCAAAACAAATAGATGGACAGAAACAGAAACTTAGTCACTTTCATTTGCCATCACAGTACAATGCCTTAACAAAATTTATTAAGCTTATGTACAAGAATTGCGCTCAATATAATCGTAGTGATAAGTTCATTAAGTTTGATCAACTGTATTTTTTGTGATTCCTTTTATTTCTAATTCTTTCTTTCTACCCATGTGATCTTCTACAAGTATGTATAATTACTATTTCAATGAAGACACCAAGTAAAACGTGGTTGTCCATTAAAAAAATAAAAGCAAAAGACATCATTGAACCACGAATAATAAATAAAGTATTGAATATACGAGTAAGTTTTAAAGAATTCCCAACAGAGGGCCCAATTAGTGTTTAAGCATACAGGATCATGTTGGAGCCAACTTTATGTAAAAGCTTCATAATTTTACCATATTTTAGATTAAATTTGACTCCATCAAAGTTTCAACAACATATTTTTTTTTCGTTCGAAAATTATGTCTGTTTTTGTGCCTACAAATCTCCATTCACGGGAAGCATTAATATTTTGCTTCCATCTGAAGAAAATTGCAGCAGAAATGTATCGACTGCTGTGCGATGCTTACAAGCAGCATGTTCCATCAATTTCAACATGTGAGTACTTGTTCCGATGTTTTAAAAAACGGCGATTTTGACACAACAGACAAGGAGCGCCGTTTCATTACGGTTGAAAGCCATTGGTATGGTCTAGAATATCGGAGAATGGGTGCCTCACGAACTCAAACCAAGAGAAATTGAAAGGATTGTCAAAGTTTCCGAAATGCTCCTTTAACGTTACAAAGGGATGTCGTTTTTCATCGTATCGTCACCGGCGATGAAAAATGGATTCATTACGACAAAAACACGAAAAGGCTTATGATAAGCGCGGCGAGCCATACAGATCTTTTCTTTCTTTTCTACTACTACCAAAGCCTAATTGTTTCTAGCTAAAATCTTACGTTCGTAAATGTAAATTCTACGTTAAATGTAAAGACAAAATGTTGGAAATTAAACTCATTAGATCTGGAATTTATCTAGGTATCGTCCTGGGTCTATTATAATATATAATATACACTGCCGACCTCTCAATTGTTGATGGCAATTATATCACAGTTGCTACTTAAGCCGATGATAAAAACTATACTTGCCACATCAGAATTCAAAGTTAAACTTCCATTATCCTGTAAAATAAACTAAGCCAATAGAAATCCTGGTTTCAAATGTGAAACATCGCTGTAAATCTAAGCACATTTAGCTTGAGACATGGTGATTGTCTACCTGTTATACTTTTTCAAGAAGTTCTTCCACACCACTCTTTTATTAACTAAATTGGTTTAAAACTTGACAGAAGACTTATTTGGAAATAGCACATCAAATGGGAACTTAAAAAAACCAGTAACAAGGCGTTTAGGTTAATTGGTTCTCATTCCAAACTTTGCCTAGTATACTTTAAAAGGCAATCATAATACCAGTGTGGACATATGGATTCAAACTTTAGGCTACAGTAGCAGAATACAACATTAAAATCTTGCAAAGATTTCAATCTATGCTCCTCCAAAGACTTGTCGGAGCTCCATTTTACGTCAAAAATTCAGTTTTGCTCCAAAAACTTCACATACCAACAGTGAATGAAGAAATTGCACAGTACATAAAATGATAAGAATATCATAATAATTAATATTAGTAATGTCGAATTGTTTAACAATATCAGTGATTTGAGAAGATTCAAACGGAATCACTCACTTGTCTTCCCATTTATGTTCGAGTACATATAATAATTTCTAGACTTAAGTAGGCCCTCAGCAAATTAAGTGAATATTTATTAAATACAAAAATCTTAAATGAAGTATTATGGTATAATAAAAAAAAAAATAAAAATTTATAGAATTCTGTATATGGTGTTGATGTAATACAATACTGTAAGGTACATATGTTTATACATTGGATACTATGCATTGTATTGTACTTGAAAAGAAATTGGATTCCACATTCTTTCAATTATTCCAAGTACTGCGGACACGTGGTGGATTGCAATTTCGAATGCTCTCTTTCTCTCTCTAACTGTTATGGAGGTGGCAGTACAAGATGTTGGGTTCTCCAACCCCTTGCCAGGTTGGACCACCAATGGGTGCACAGCAAACTCCTGCCTTCTGCGTATTTCGTTCTAAGAAGAATCCGAAGCATCACATCGTTTGAATATACGAACCACAGCACGAACAGCACTATTCGTATTCGTGCTTAAACGACAAACGCGAGGACGACTTATCAGAAATAATGCTGCAGAGCTCAGTTTCAGTTACCAAAAGGATTCTGTCGCGGGACGGTCTATCGGACGACGAAATTATCAAACCATACCAGAGTCTTACGCGCGAATATTTTTATACCATACAATAATAATAACAGATTACTATATCCAATCGAATAAAGTATCTAACAAAAAACGATCGAAACGAAACGAAACAATAATAATACAATAATAATCAGTATAACAAGTTAACGGCGACAATAATTAAACAACGAAATTTTTTCTAGATTTTTATATGTCCTTACAATACAATACAATACAGTACAATACAATAAAATATGATATATACGATATACCATATAGTATAAGAATAGAACTTTGCACTTCCTTTGTATAAATACTATATTGTACAATACTAGGTTCTAGTATAGAGCGTATAACATAAATGAATATCCCAAGTTTAGCTTTGCGGTGACTTTGTGGTGTTGCATCCGGAGTTGAGAAAAACATTGTGAATGTGCGGCTATGAAGCGTTTGAAAAATGACCATTCGGTTCGCTCGAGCTCAAGTAATGAAAAGTAACATAATTAATTTTACTGAATGTGTGAATATTGTCTGCAACGAAACTCTAAGCCAAACAGAAGAATAAGGAGAAGACCGGAAAACTATTGTAACTAACTATAGTAGTTTCAGTGGCAGTGAAAGTGTCAGTGGAAGCGCCAAGAACGCGTGCCCGGATATTGTCGAAACATTTTTCTAATATTACCAAACCGCATCGTGTTACTTGGCCAAATCAAATACTCTGTAACGCTAACACTAAACTCACTTAGGAGTTGCAGAATACTAGTATATAGTATTTCTAGTTTACCAACATCGGGTTTTTTTTTTTTTTGTTAGCTCTCAGCTTTTGAGAGTTTCACAATGCACTGAAAAGTGACGCCGTATTGCAACTTTGCAAATAAGCGCAACAGAGCGGAATCTGGTTCGGACCATCATACTTCGCTTCTCTGCCATCACCAACTGTACAACACAACACAACACAACACAATTTTGTTGAATTCTATTTTTGTATACAATATATAATAGTTGAACGAATATTTGCAACAGTTTTTTGCGGCATGCGTTTTAATCTTTTGCAACTGCAACTGTTACCACTTTAGTTCTGGATCTTACTCTTGTTGTTTGTGTCGTAGTTGTTGTTGTTGTTGTGGCTGTTCCTTCTGAAGCAATTATTCGACTATTTGTATACAAATGCAACGAAGACATAAATCAACATCATTACAGTACTGGAAACCCACAACATTTAGCCGCTTCCTTGTACTTTATTCTATACTAGTATTTCTTTAAAGAAGCGTGTGATTGTCATACTTAGAACGAACGACATAACCATCCGACGCAAGAACACAACTCAACATAAAGTTCAGATTAAGGAACCGAAAGTATCGCAGTGGGAGTCTCTCTACCGTCGCAACTTTGAAATACACTTAAAGGTAATTAAGTTTCAACAACTTAGAGTTTTTTTTTTTTTTTTTTGATACCCCAAAGCGTTATGAGCTCCTTGCTCCGTTAGTTCAGTGTTTCTAATATTTTTTTTTTAATTTGTTCTTCACGCTTTACACGCTTTAATGCTGTTGCGTTTTGTTGGACGTCACTTGAAAGTTTTCAATGTTTTCCATTCCATTCCTATGTTTTTTTCAATTTTTTTCATTTTTTGCTTGGATGCATTCTACTATAAAGTTTCGCCTATGTATAAATATATAAAGAGGGCTATGAATTATATTCTCAACTTTAAATTTATTTCACTTTTTTAAGAACTAAACTTTTCAACCAAAAATATCCTTCTTTGACTTGGCATTCATATGAATTCGTTTCCATTAAAATTTCTGTTGCATTGCTTCGTTATTTCTACATCTTCCAATATATAAAATTATTAGTGTATATGTACGAGTACTTACTTGTACATATATTAAATGACAGTCAAGAGTTCTATTGTAAATCATTAAATTAAAGTCAAATGAAGAATGCATCTTTCAATATTCGTTTAATTAAATATTAAATTACAATAGTAAATGTGACTTTATTGATTTATTTATTTTTGTTTCAATTAATTACTCGTATTTTGTTTGAGTAAAGTATTCATGATGCAAGTTTTTGATGTTCAAATTTCACAAAGTGGCATATTTAAAGTTAAACTGTATAAGTATAAACGTCACCTTTATGCTATCTAAATGTGATTTTATTATCATAACATTGGCGAAGATCCTCCATCTCTTCTGAGATGACAAGTTGAATTGTGTTACTCAGATGTGAGTACATATGTCTGAGATCTATTAACACTGGCTTGGATCGCTTATTTGAATCAATATATGTTATGCTTTTGTATTGAATCATTTGCATACTCTTATAGTTATGATTTATTGAATTTTTTTTTTTTTAAATTATATTTATTAAGAACATTGCACCGCTTAAGCTATAAAATATTGGTAAGAAAACTATTGACAATTACAGAGATTGAGTGCATTTGGGTGGGACAGGAGTCTGTCATTGTATCGGCTGTTGTGGAAGTTTATTTCCTGTACAATTGTAGGCATGCTGAGGTCGTTGTGAAGCGTAGAGTTCCTGACAAACCAAGGGGCATTGGTGATTTTTCTTAACGCTTTGTTTTGAAGGACTTGAATTTTCCTGCTATGTGAAGGGCGAGATGTACCCCATAGCTGGATACCATATTTCCAGGAAAAAGCAACGATTTGCTTGTATACTAAAAGCTTATTTTTCAAACTAAGTTTGCTCTTTTTGCACAGAAGCCAGTTAAATTTTTTCATTTTGTGGGAACAGGAACGAGCAGTAGTTGTAATATGACGTTTATTTATGTGAAATCCCAAGTATTTCACAACTGAAGACTGTGGTATTGCCAGGCCACCAAAAGTTACCGGAGGTATATCACTTCTTCTGAGGGTGAAAGAACATAGTTGTGACTTACCTGAGTTCACCTTGATATTCCATCTTTTGAACCAGGCTTCCAAACGATTCAAGTATGACTGTAGGTTTGAGGCGGCTTCATTTGTCGATTTGTCAGAACAGAGAACTGCAGTGTCATTCGCGTAAGTGGCTAAGATGGTGGAATTGGAACTAGGTTCGATATATCTGCTGTAAAGATGGTGAAAAGAACAGGAGTTAATATGCTGCCTTGGGGAACACCAGCCTGTATAGGTCTGATTGACGACTTAGTATCTCTATATTTGACGTAGAAAGTTCTGTTAGTCAAGAAAGATTCTATAACTTTGAATAGAACAGTCGGTAGGATGTCTTTTAACTTATAGAGCAGTCCTTGAAGCCAGACACGGTCGAAAGCATGTTCGAATTCAATTTTTAAATAACATACATTTAAGCCAATCTACCCTTTTAAGAGATTTGAGAGAATAATAAATAAATGGCTACAAATGATCGATCCTAAAGCAAATGATCCTACCAAAGCAAATAAAGAGATAAAAAAACTATTTCCAAAATTGAGTTAAATTTTTTCGAAAATTGTTTACTAAATTTGCATTTGATTTAGTTTATATGATGACATGTCTTCCTATCGTGGGTTAGTTGATATAAACTTGTGGGAAATAGAAAAAAAAACATTATAAAACTTCAGGTCTATAACAATAGCTTGTATAAAAAATGATAAAGATATAGTATAACTATGCATATTGACTTATCTTTTGTTGTTTATTTCAATTAATTCATTTAACACAATATTTGCCAAAAGAAATCGGGGCAGTTAGTATTGCTACACTATCGTAATTGTTTATCCGTGAAAATGAGATTACAGACAATTTGTTGTTGGGTGTACAAAATTTTGAAGTAGGAAGAAGAAAATATCACCTTTTGTGAGCGACTTGTGTAGTCATTATAATTTCATAGTCTTTATGTACATATATATCATTGAACCTTTTTGAACGTCCCTCCTTGATGACATAAGCGCGCCATGACAAGATTCCTCTTATAGGCTTCATAGCTTCTACCATTTTAAGAATATATAAATTACTTGGTGCTACGGCTTTTGAGTCACGATATATAAGAAAAGTGTCCCCTTTTTAAAAACGCCAAATAAAAAGAATAGACTTTTTCTATTTTGGGACTTGCACAATAAGTACAATATATAAAGGGATCACTCGCATTTCTATTTTTATATAAGAAACTTAATCATTTCTTCTACATTTATTTTTTAATTTAAGAGTCTTATATTCATTTTTGTTTTTCCAAAGATTTAACCAAAAATAATGTATATTTTGTGTACGGAAAGGTACTAACAAGACTCATTTCGATCTCATAAACTTTGATACGATACGAGTTTTATCAACTCATAAATACTCCAAGATTTATATAAAAGTTTTTTCAAATATTCAATATTTTCAAAATGTCAAGAAAGAAACTATCTTTGGTCTTAACAATGGTTAAATATACTTATTGGTGGCAAATAGGTTATACGTTACATCTTTAATTAGCATAATTTGCAAGCTTTCTTCACTATATTTTAATTAACTTATCCTTTAACCATTAATGATAGATAAGTTTGATCTTGAATTGTGACACATATGAAAGCTTATAATCTATATATTATTTGACATTCTACGGATGTCAACAGCTTCAATTTGGATTCTCTAATATTTCGGAAAGCTGACTGAAATATATTGCAATAAAAATAAGATTCTAATATAAGTTATTGAACAATCTCTGATTTAAAGTATATTTTGTATAGGGCCGATTCCAGTTGTCGAAGATGACCAAGATGACCTTTGACCAAGTTTAAGGTCAATTGCTTACAAACTGACCATCACAGCTAAATTGATTCTCCATTCACACTGATTGTTTCTAAATGCATTTCATGGGATCTCCGACGCACATTTCTATGTATAACAAACATCAAGGCAAAGTGATATTACTATCTGTTTACACTAGTGTAAAAGTTATAAAAATCAAATAATATTTATGACTACACTCCAATCACTTATAAAATATTTTATTGTACTTTACTTTATTTTAACTTATTACTTGTTTGTTTCGGTAACTCTTTTCAGTTCTCGATTGAAAAAAACAACTCAAAAGTCTCTCAACAATGTAATTCAAAGAAATTCTATGAATTCCAACAACTTTTGCATTTAAGTTGAAAGGAAACAACAAACATTGTGTTGTTTTGATGTCCAAAAGTTTGCTTGCCGTCGTCTGGGTATGATGGTTGGGAGAATTTTGCGTATGGAATTTGCGCAACAAAAATTTTAAATATTTTTAAACGCTTGGATTTTTTTTTATATGCTACACCTACAGATATATTTGTGAAAAAAATAAATTATGATTACAAAAGTAATAGTAGTCAGGTAGGAACGAATTTCTGATGCCTTGAACTTTATGTAGATATGCACAAGTCTGAATTAAAATCATGTTGAAAACTATATACTTTGATAGGTTAATAACGATAATTATTAATTATTATTATTGAGCGGTTCTGGGATACTTGAACTTTAACTTTACATATTAATAACTTCCATATATATTTTTAAAAATTGAGAAAAGTGTAAGTGATGTAGCTGTAAAGCTGTAAACATAGGTACAAAGATGCATAAAAATATGTGTATTAAAAAAAATGAAAATTATATGATTTTTAAGATAATATAGGCGTATCTAGTTACACATTTTATTTTTTACATGTGTGGTATCTCCACTTAACCTCCCTCGTCGTCGTCCTCTGGGCAGTATGCCTACTCAAGAACTGCTTAATGTATTACTTCAGAGTAGGCATCATTTGAGCATTCTTCCGTTGCTTCGAGATGTCATTATTCTGGTCACCCACGTCTAGGTTTACAGCATTTAACGGCATGCGACACGACTATGGGAGGGCGGAGTCATCAGGCCCGTGACTCTTACTGGTTACATGATGCCCCTGATATTGACATCAGTGACCTCAGAAGCATTGATATTGTAATCAAGGTTCGGTGACTTCAGTCTCTGGTATCTTTTGGATGATGGTTTCCGGTGTGATCGGAATAATACGGTCCGTTAGCTGAGCTCTCAGCGCTTGTCACCATTGACAATCAAAAAAAAATGATGCTCCACGTCATCAATTTCAGCGTCCGCATAGTCCCAGCTCAGTTCTCTTCATTTCCCCATTCTAGTTACACATTACTATCAATGATATAAGTACTAACAATAATAGAGAGTCAAAATTATTTAGGAATTCTATTACCAAAATGGTTTTGACTAGTAATATCATCTTTATGTTAATAGTATAATAATAATAATTCTTTAGAAAAGGTACACCAATTTATGGAAGTTTTCTTCTTTTTACCAATAACAAATAAGGTGCAAAACGATATGTTCCTTGTCATTGGATTCACAACTGTGTCAACATTATTGAAGATGAGGGTTATTCATTGGGCTTTGTCGGTCTATGGTGCTATGACCTGTGAGAATCGAGAATCTTGTTGCCTATGAGTGAGTCTCAATCCAAACGAAGGCGAGTAATTATTGTTTCATATAAAAATGTTCAACAATCAACAATGTTAATATTAACCAGCGAATTGGTAATTTTCCTAAAATTTTTAATTCCCGTGTTGATGTTTTATGATTTATATCTTTTCATTTCTAAATCAACTTAGATTCGAAATAGCAACAGAGAGAAACTATTCTATTGAAATAAACTTCAACTAACCCAAATCAAACTAATTGGCACCTTGTTGAAAACAAAATAACATTGTATTGTAAGATATTCTCTTATACTCGTACAAAGTATATCCTTTGTTTGATTCAAAGTCCATCATACATAATACAATAATACAGATGAGTTGCCAATGAAAACATGATTTCGCAACAAATTTCAATTAAGCGCTCATGTTTAACAAAGGCTGCAAATTCCTGAACTTTGTGTCTTAGACGACATAATCCCAGAAACACAATTTCAATTAACGTCCTAATTGCCAAGAACCGACGACAGATAACAAAAGCCAGACAAACCAATAGTTATTGTAATTGAAAGCAACAAAAACAAAGACAGTTAGTTGGCTACAATCGAATAATAGTGTAGCTTACATCTTCCGAAACCTTCAATGAGGACAAATAGTATTTGTCGAATAAAAAGATAACCATTGCATTCCAGTCAGAGAGAAAGCAACATCAATTGAAATGAAATGAAGAACATTTTGTAGGTTGCCGAAGGTGATTGATATAAATTGTCGGTTGAACTGCAAAACATTTGGATAACTTGCGGTGAGCATCATTCTTAAACTATTTGCAAATATTTAAAGGCTCCACTTTTTGTTAATCAGAGGTTTCCGACAGCTTATGACAGAGAGGCATGGCATGGTGTCATATTTAAATCAAACCATAAAATATGTAAATAGTCCCCTTCTCCCAGTGCCCTCTTCAGCAATGAATAAGCGTTGTAAGCAGCCCACTTATTTGCTTTATTGTTAGATTCCTCTTATTCAAACAATTTCCGCACTGAAATTCACTCGCCAACCAACCAACTCTCCAGAACTGCCCGACAACACCACGCTACTTATGCCACGCCACTCTATGCCAGGCTATGTTATTCAACTCAACTCAACTCGACTCGACTCAACTCAATTCGCCTCAACTCTGCTCGGCTCGGTTCTAATGTAATTGAATTAAGTGGCGACTTGTTGATAAGGAGCAAAGTCAACAGGCAGAAGCACGCTTCACAACTCAATTGGGTAGTGAACGTGCCGCAACTGCTGCTACCACTATCGTCCGTAAGTTGGCACGGTAACATTGCAAAAAGAAGTTTATTCAAAAAGCAACATTCCACTGTGCAAAGCCACCGTTATATCGAGTAACTTTTGTTGTGTATAGCATTCTGATGATTTGAACAACGCACTACAAAATGAACACATTTGTGTGCAGCTCGTAGACACTCTTTTAAGAGTAGGCATGCAATAGTATATATCATAGTATTAAACATAAAGAGGGTAACTAACTAACTAACATCGAAAATACTCAGTTAGGTGGCTTAGTACACTAACTTAGATTAGTTTTAAAGAAACTGCTTTAAAGTTTGGTTATTCCAGATTTATGCCGTAACATTTTTTAACATTTATATCATAAGCCAAGTACAATCAACGGACAAGAACCAAAAATCATACAGTAAAATGAAAACATACAAAATGACTGTCCATTGCCTGTGCCACCCATGTTACTTTAAAGAATACAACATAAAACTTTGTCATGATTCGTTTAATGCGATTCATGTCCGACTAAGCTTTTACAATAGATTAAATATTCTGTTTTAGTTTTCCAACAATTCAAAGAAGTTAATTCTGGTCCTTGAATGCTTAGCATAAGTTTTTTCAATGTTACGATTACTTTACCTTCTGCACTCTAAGCTTTAACCGGATTTTATTTGAATTTTTTTTAAATATTATATTATTGTAGTTAAATAATTATCTTATACTACATAGTTGATTTACCACACATTTTAAGATGCTTATAAAAATTGAAGGAAATACACGAGGTGTATTAAAATAAAAATCGGACAAAGTTGGACTCCCACTCGAAGGGTTCAGCATTATCGTTAAAGATTAATCACACTATGTACTTTTTAAATACTTTAGTTTGACGTAAAGCTTGTACCTCTGTCTGAAGTTGTTTGTTTTTTGTCACAAAAGTGAAATATTTAAACAACGAGAGTAATATAAAAAATTAACTGAAATAGACTCCTGTAATTTTTGAACTTTATATTATTTTTAGTATCGTTGTTGATATAGCGGCAATTGAATTACACAATCTGTGAAAAATTCGTTGGTCTGCTCGACATGCAGCATGTTATGCTTTAGAAAAAGAGTGGTCTACGATAATTACACTACATATTAAAGAAAGTAAGGACGAGCAACCGGTCTGAAGCTATTGGATTTCTATGAACATTACAGCACTTAAAAACAGCGATTCTAGTAATTGTTTGAATTGTAATTTTAGATCATTTCAATGCTGCTAGCAAGAAGCTTCAGAAATCCGATTTATCATCCGTTGTCCAAATTTATAGTTCTCAGAAATTCTTTTGTTGGTAATGTGGGGGATTAAACATTTCTTGAATAAAAAGAAAAAGTTATGATAATCGTCGCAGAAAATCAGAAAGCTTCAGTCAAATGAGTCACATACAAATGAAAGAGCACCCTATTTGTAGGCAAGAAAATTGTCGTAAAAATATTTACTCTCCTATTTTGGATACTAAAAGTGTTCAATTAGCTGAACGAAAAAATACATATGATAATCTTGAAAACACATCAATTTCTTTGAGATTTTATTTGAAATTGATACAAATGAGTTGAACAAAAACAAGCAAATAAATGCATTCACTTCCATTATCAGCTCAAGGATTAATCAGCAATTACTGAAGATGTCCGCTCAGCACAAAATATTTGGAAAACTATATTTTGCATTCACGGAATCTTCGAGATGTTTACCCTAAAGTAGATATGATACGTCTTTTTTAACTATCCCAGCAACTAATTGTATAGGAGAATGGGTGAAAAAACTATTTACGTTTAAGTATGGACCAAGATAGATTTAATATCCTTTCATTACGTATTGTCTATTGAAGCTCAATTAGTTCAAGAAATTGATTATGAGGGTACAATCGTCGTTTCGCGCGATCTAAAGTTTGGAAGAAGAAATTAATTTAATAAATGATAATTTAAATATTTAAAAATTAGTTGTTTAATTTTAATAAATACTTCCTTATAAAATAAAAAAGGCTTAGGGCGGCATCGAGCATAAATCCGCCATTGGATAAACTTCTTTATTTATTACTTGACTATGGAAACATCTTCTCTTATAATAGGTGATCAATTTCTTCTATGCCTTTCGATGTACCTCTACAAAGTATATAAAAATACTTATAAGCCGTGAAATTCCTGTAACTTTTTGAAACTCATCTCGTATGAAAACTACAATCTAACAAAATTTCACATTATTTTTATATTATGAGCCGTTAGTTTATGTAAATCTTCAATAAAGATATTAACACATCATAAAATTATTAGCAACTGAGCACCCAAAGGCTTTTCCTAACACATAGCAGAAGCATTAAAAATGGGTTATTGAGCATCATACTTATTTGTAGCACATATATATGTAATAAGTAAGTATATAGGATACTACCAAATATTCTACATCTAAATCTGTTTCAAGTATTTTGACATAAATCAGTGTGCACAAAAAGTGACGACTGACAGTGAAAATTCTCACTCAAGTCAACTCAACTCAACTGAATTGAAGTCAAGACATTCACTTTCCGTTCAAGCTCATTCAAATCAGTGAAAATATCAACAAATGTGCTGAGTGTTTATTCTCATAAAATCTCCAATCTTTCCATGATGCTCATGCAGAAGTGAAGTTAATGCATACTGTGAATACTCAAACTTAAGGCAAAAGAAACAAATATTCAGTCAGTCAGTCCGTCAGTCCCTTACACTGTCAGTTGGACAGACAGACATTCTGATATGGAATGGAAAAGTGACGACAAGAAAAGACAGACAGACAGACTGTACTACATAGCAAAAGATGGAAACTATTCTGAAATTGAAATTGTCTTAGAATGCAACCGGATGAGAAATGGAAAGGATACAAGACGTATGAAGGACAAGTATGTCGAGTATATATAGTATATGGTAGTATGTAGTATAACTTGTGTGAGAAATTTTACGACATATGAACTTCAATTTCTCTGTCAGTGAAATGACATTTTTGGCAAATACTCCACGAATTGTAAATGTAAATTTTTTAAATCTCTAAAATCGTAACTTGTTATTTATGTTCCATTCTACATACGAGTATTCTATTCTTTCTTCTATTATTCTTAGCCTTGATTTATTCTTGTCAAAAATAACAATCATTTATTCAAATATGTTTATTATTACATATTTTTATTTTATCAGAATGTCCTAGGAATTTCTTTATTGATGTGTTTTTTATATTTTCAATTTCCTAATAAAATCTTAAGCAATTGATCATGCTGTAAATGTTATTATTGTATGATTGATTTGTTGCAATTTCATAATTAAGTTACCCATTTACCATCATCATTAAAATAATATATACATGAAGTTGTGGGATTGTTGGCACTTTGAGGTTCATTACAAATTTATTATGAACTTGCCCATTTAATCCGTTCTTGGTCGACACCAAAGAATAACCCCTATCTACCTCTATACTTTAGTTTGTAGATAGCGGCAATGTTAAAGCGACGATGACGTAGACGATGGAGTCTATGTATGTTTGCGCATAATTAATTTGTGGGAGCGTAAAATGTATTTAATGAAATTAAGTTGCTTGTAATGTAATTTTGATTGTTTTACATAACCCAACCACCCAATGGCCCATTACTCGATCCGCAGACAGGCATGATGTCTCGCTATCTGACTATGGAAAAACAGTCTAGCCATGCTTTAAACTATCCTAGAAACGGACTACAGACGACACGCAATGAATTAGGGAAACATCTTCTAAAGTACTCAGACTAAAAAAAAAAAATTAAAGGCAAGCAAGTTGGTTGGGCAAGGCATACAACATACTACTTTGCAAAAGAGTGAGTGTGAGTTTTTGTCTTGAGAAGTGTGTGAGTAGAGTGGGTGGGTGTCTATGTTAAATTCAAAAGAGTTCGTTTGTCTGTAAAAACCACTTGAAGGCGTTAGTTCGACATTGTTGTCGTTTCAAAAACTTTTTGTTACAACTTTCTGAGTTACTTTTGTCGTACTATTTGTAAAAAGGGCGCTCATTTATCAAATGTGCTCAGGACGATGCTACAATAGTACTACGATATATTCACATTTGAGAATTTGCAATGTTCTCGACCAGTTTCCTCTTCTCGCTGAGGCTATCTTTCTTATTCTTTCTGCATATAACACTGATAAGTTTTCTCGTATGTGTGTTATAATACTTACAATACGATTTGACATGAACATATGTATGTGTTCATAGAATGTGACAAAAGCATGTAAGAATTCAACCAATTAAAGTTGTATCAAAAGTGTTATACTATTAAGTTACACTGTCCACATCCATGTAATATCAATTGTAAGTAGTAATTCTTTAATGCATGTACATTCGAACTCTTCTATAACGAACTACCAATAGCGAATTCCTTCTATAAAAAAATAATTTTCAAGCAAGCCAACTGGTGTTTTCATATAAAATACAAAGTGAAAAGCAAAAAATCAGAGATGCTTCAAAAGACTGAAATCTCTTGAAGAGCTTTTAGAAAGTATTGCAAAAGCATAGATGACCAGTGAAATTTATGATAAGTAGCTTATGAAACTAGATAGTAAATATTCTTATGGAAAGTAGGAGAACTTGCTATTATTCGGTGTTCACATATATTTTGAGCCTTCTATACAAATGTTCGCATAACTAGCATTAAATCGCATCGGACTATCAGACAACTGTATTCATGTTAAGGAATCATTATTTTCCTCAAAAAATCAGTATGTGTCAATCCGGTGCAGTGGTAACAACATACTTTCTTTCTTCATATCAACTTTTGTGCCAACAATACGCAATTTGTGAGAAGCGCTGCGGTTTTTTTGTTTTAATTTGAAGAAAAGTGCGGCTCATGGAGATCGATTGCTGCGTGAAGCATATGGGGAATATGCTCCATAAATAACACAAAACAAATTGTCAGTATTGGTTCCGCCGTTCTAAAAGTGGCGTTTTTAACACCAGTGACAAAGAATATGACAGAAAGTTTGAAGACGCTGAGTTGTAGGCGTTATTGGAGCTAGGGTCATGCCAAACTCAAGAGGTGCTCTCTGAAACCTTGGGAGTTGCTCAACAAACGATTTTAACCCATGTCATGATAATGTAAATTGGGTTCCATTTTCACGTGAGATCAACTGCTCCAAAATGAAGATTACTGACACCTTTTTTTGTCGACTTCATGATAACGAAAACCCTTATATATAAGAAATAAGCATATATACTTTTTTTTTCAAAAAAAGAATATTCTTATATAGTAAGAACACAAACGTGGCACCAGCCAGTTTCAGGGGGCGCCAAAATCATAATATAATATTTGGAATAATATTCTTCGAAAGATTAATTAAGTAAACGTTGAAATTCAATCAGAGGATATGATCATTTCGCGTTATGTGGCGATAATGCAAGGACTTGTTAAGATCTAGCAATAAATGAGAGAAAAGCCAATAGAGCATTGGATCAAAGGAGCTGCATTTGATAAAATTTTCACAAAAAAATGTAGTGGTATTAAGTTAGCAATTAACATTGTTTTTATATTTAATTCACTGTTTAGGCGAGCTTTGCATATCGTAGTCCTTAGCCATGTTCCTATTCTTCTTAGGGTACTGATGGATCTCTCTACCGATGCCGTAGTGTATGGTAGCACAAGCAAACTGCTTCTTGAATTTTTGAATAAAAATCTGCAATTTCGTAAGCAGAAGTTAAATCTGCTGGCTCTTATTTACTCCAATCTTTATACCAAATATATAGCTCATTTTCGATCATACAAGATCATAAAAAGTAATTGCATTGCAAATTTGATATTTGAAATCTTTCAAGCCAAGGTGTTGGACATGTGCTGGATGTAAAGCAGTTAAATTAAATGCTGCATTATTTTCCTTTAAAAATCTTTGTTTGAGTGCAGATATCAGACAGTCTAAATAAGGCAGAAAAATTGATTGCCGGAAGTATTCCTTTGCCGTTGTAAAACTAGAAGGTAACGTTCCTTGTGGCAGCATTACCTTCTGCGCTCAGCTTTTCTAAGCCCACAACTAATTCACAATAGTGTTTTTATACTTTGATACTTTTGTGACCAGCGTTTTTCAAAAATTAATAAAAAATGTATGATATTAATTGCTGTCACCAATACGCCCTTGGGAACGTCTATCTGGCCTCGCGATCCTAGCTATTGAAAATAAAATTACCTTTGAGACGGACTTTCATGAGCTTATAGATTCTTTCGTCGAAAATAAAGCATGCCGTGTAAAGCTGTAGCCAAATTAAAAAGATTAAAACATGTTTTATTTCAAATACTCTAACGTAAAAATGATATAAGTACCTATGGTTCTAAACCGTATTTTTCTAAAATTCTATAGTCGAAATATGTGTTTTGAAGCGGTTAATAATGATAGCGTTCAAACGTAATTTTCGACTTAAGCTACTTTGACTTATTGCCACAGATATTTAGCTTAAGCTTTATTGATTATTTTCCCGATTAGTTCGATTTTCGCTAGATTATTTTAAGTAATACAATACAAATTAAGAGTTTGGGTAACTTGTGTATGACAAAAAGAAAAGGAGAACAGGCGGATAAGTCCCAATGTATCTTTGTAATCATCCTGACCTTTCTTAAATTTATTATAGGTACATTTTTGGAGATCTCCAAGATGTATATTTCTGTTCTTTTATTGATGTCTGATTGTGCTTAGAGCAGCGCAGATGGGCAACAATACTCCTCACTTATGTTGTTAAAAGGGATTTAGAATGGCTTATATGTAATTACTTTTATTTAAATATTGTTATACATATGATTCATTTGATAGTATTGAGTTTGAAAGTATGTACATTCTTTCATTTAGTCAGTATAATGTAAACAGCTTAAATTAAGATCAAGATATGTAAAATGCCATTTATCTTGAAGTAATTACGACACTACTTAGTATTACACAAGTTTCCATTATTTAACATGAAGTGAAATTTGTGTTCCATCAACAATTAATCAGAGGCAAATTCGAAACTGGGCATCAAAATAAGGAAAAATATGCAAATGAAATTTTTCATAGCCAACGAGTGCAATCAAAGGATTTTACAAATGACCAACGATGGTTGTGATGATAAAGCGATTGCATAAAATGCTTCAACCGCATTTCAATTCAACTTCTCGGTCTCGTTCGCATCTGTCGGTGGTTCATCCATCTGTCTGGTTGGATGGCTGCCTGGCTAGTAGCCGGAACAGCCGAACAGCGGTTAGTTGGAGTCGGATACCATCGATGCTGGAATGAATGGTCGTCAGCATCAAAATGACCTACCTACTAACCATTCATGTTCGACTGATTCGCACTCCCGGCAATTGCGTTGGGCAAATACGAGTAAAAGATCCGCGGTTGCGGATGCGGAATTTCGAAATTGTATGCCGAGTAATGCGAAATTCCATTCACCACAATTTTTAATCAGAAGTAACTGGTGTGGTTGAGGATTTCCGACGGCCTAAAATAAAAATTCAAATAAAAAGATTTGAGACCAAAATCTCATTAAAAACAATTCTGCTCTGCTCTGCTCTGCTCAGTTCTGTTTTCCCTAGCACAACTGTAAATACATACATGCACAAACAAAAGATACACAAACAATCGCACATTCACATATTCGTAGTCCGATTGTTTACTTGTTTCGTAATCCTCAGCTAAGACCTCGGACCCAGTCTCCTCTTCAATACCAAAACAAACCATGCCAAGTCGTTTCTGAACTTGTCGGTAGCTTTGGCTTGTTGGTTCGTTCATTTGTTCGTTCGTCAGATATTATTCCCATTCCGTACCATTCTTCATTTCCAACTGACCGTCGTCAAGCAGGAGCGGCCGAATCATTCCGTCTATGCGTGGGTGCCACTCCATTGGGCCACTACTGCAGGCTACCACTGTTTTACGCCCTTCATCATCATCTCATCTTCTGTTTCGATGATTCCTTTTAAGCAAAACACATAATCCATTTAAATTGTTTGTGGCTTTTCTTATTGTTTGTATACCTACCCCTCCTGCCCCAAGCCGTCCCGCTTTGGTCTGTTGCCTTTGCTCACTCGGAGTCTGCAGGCAAATTGGGTTAATGTTGGCGGTTTATACATTTCCTCTTTCACTTGCGTGTGAACGAAGTTTCCGAAGAGTTATTGTTTTCTCATTGTTTTGGCCTGGCGTTGTGGCAATCCATGCAGTTTTTTTCCTTCTTGTTTTCTGTTATTATTTTCTTCTCGTTTTTTTGTTTTTTGACATTTAATTGATGCATTCTTGAAAAAATATTTGGAACAAGTTACATACAATAAATACAAATGTAAAAACTTCTCGTCGGATCTGACCGATTCTTAGTATTCCTTTGATCTTTGAGGGGAATGGAGAATGTGGAAGTTGACCTAAACCTCAGTAAGAATGAATTGTAAGCTTACGAGTTATGTTAAAAATGGCAATAATAAATTCTTCAAACTGTTACAAAATCTTCAGCAAACAATAATTTAAACAAGTCTCAATTATTTTAATATTTGTGGGAAAACTGATAGCTGGCAATGAATTATTATTATTTATAAAATAATTTTTATTTTAATCAAAAGTGTATCGATCGTTTTGTTTATATGATATCATTAATCTTGTGTGATCCATAGGTAGTCTATAAGAAATATAGGAGACACTCTCACTGAAGTAATGACTGACTAGGATTGTTATACACTGATAAATGACAAGGAGTTGAAAGTAATTGAGGTAGGTAAATATCTCAACAGAATGTGAGGGACAAGTATTACACTTGAGTGCCGCGTGTTCTTCTTCTAAAGTTGACCTAGGGTTAAACCAATCGGAATGGAATAATCCTGATCGGCAACAAAGAAAAAGGAAAAACGATAAACAAAAATCGACTTCATGTACAACAAAAGAAAGCCCCCTGGGACTATTATCTGTTTCCGAACATAATGAAATAACTCGGTGGTAAGAGATTAACAATAGTGGAATATGTTCAATGGGAAATTGAAGCCTATTTTGGAGTCATTGTGATAGATATTATTCAAAAAGCTTTAAGAATGAAATGGGCAAATTGGCAGTATAAAAAAAAAATTCTTCTCTACAACAATTTGACGAGCAAAAAATTATACTTAAGCGGCGACCAAAATATAAACGCTGACCAGAGCCCCAAAGAAACTTCTGTTTGCCACTTCATCGGCCCCTGGGTTGGACATCCCTGCTCTAAACTATTGATACCAAAAGCGGTCTAGTGAGCGAAAAAATAATCGGTGGTCCGTGAGGTGTAAACGGGGTTCCAAGATAGTGGATCTTAATTAAGCAGGTCGTGACTTTAGCAGGTGATGAAAAAAATTACAAGAAACTTTCATCAATTTCATCACACAGAAATATGCTGGCTGTCGAAAGGCGTAGGTTTAACAAAATTTTTTTCATCTTTTTGAGACCGAGTAAATTTAATGAGGTTAACTTGCAGTTACAAGGTGACAGCCTAAATTTGATCGAAACATAATTTTCATAATTTCAGCGTAAAAGTAATGAAGCAAAACATTGGACGAGTCGAATTTCCCCAGTTTCCTAATTTGTCACAGACAAACTGCCAGGAAGATGAAGTTTCAACTTACGTTCAACGTTAAAATGTCTTCTTAACAGATTTTGAAACAAGGTTTGAGGTTTGTTTTGACTATAATGGAAAATTAATCCAAATGGTAGTTTTGAAGAAATGGATATCATACTTATTGCAAGAGAAACTCAAACGGAGTATCAGCTATTCTGGCTTCAAAAATATATTCCTGTTACTTATCCCATATTATGAAATATCTCGAGAAACTTTTTAATTGCTTTTCCATCCTCATACCTAGCAGAAGGGGGTAAGAATGTGGTTACCAATCTTCTATCAAAAAAAGAAACAAACTAGACATCAGAAGATTTGAGATTAATCTTAACTAAATTAATGTCAAAACATCGGGTTAATCCCTCCCACTAACAAACATTTATTTATTGATTAGTGATTTTATGTAATCTATATATAAAAAATAGGACAAGAAAAACTGTTTAACCGCTTTCCACTCCAACAACGTTTGACCAATCAGCATGAAAGTTGGCATGTAAATGTATTTCTTCAAGAAGAATGTTTATATGCTATCCACTTTGTTGCAACTCGCAAGTTTTTATATATTTTCATATTTTTTTTAATAAGAATTCCTTTTTTTTTGACTCTACTGTAAGTTCATTATGCTACCATACAAAAGGCTCATTTCTACAGAACTCCGTTTCTGTTTGATCATGTTTTAAAGTTTAACGGTACGGATGGCGCGAATCTATATCGAGAACAATAACATTCGAACATTTGAGAAGACACAAAAACATTCTTGCTTTCGTTAGTGGTAGAAAATTAAACAAATGTGCGTGGACAAAATTGGAGCGAGAAAGGAACAATGACTACAAAAATCGCACACTAAGATCCCGACGGAGCCGCAACAACGCGCGCCGGGCTATGCTAGTACATACTAAATTTTAATTTGGTTCGTTTTAATTCGAATTTCTTTATTAAATGTAAGAAACTTAACGTGTATTTTTGTATTGCTTTTTCACTTTGCCTTTTTCTACTGTTAGAAAATACATATGAGGTTGGTGAATTTGCAAAATACAATATTAGAGTGTCTACCCAAAACCAAAAAATATGGCAAGTGGTCTATGAGTCAAAAAAGTTGGTAGACCTCTGCTCTAAACGATAAATCTAGAGAGTGGGTAATATCTTTTGAGGCATCTTCCATTGCTGATGTTTTCTAAAAGATTGATATATGGTATGTTACTATGATTTTTCAAACGTTTAACGCTGTATAACTGCTACACGTCAATTATTTCAAATTCTTGATTTTATGGTAGGCCTTAACGAATAAAAATTCACGTATTTTTTTATTTTTGAAAAAAATGTATAAGAAAGGTAAACAATTAAAAAGAAGGGGAGTGTGACAGAAGTGTTAAACTGTCTTAAACTGTTCCTCTAAGATGTAAGGAATGACTTAAAACAATTGTTTGGTTTATTATACTAAGCATGATGCCACACGTGTCACATAGAGTTTGGGATACGCGGTTTTTTTTTTGTTTTGTAATTTATAATCTTCACACACAAAGCAATGTCACAAATTTGACACAAATAACGTCAACTAGTTCACAAGAAGTGCAGAAAAATCCATGGAGTTATCTGTTCCCGTTGTATTACATTGATTTAAAATATGTATAATAAAATGTACATATTGCAAAGCAATACAATATGCTATGAATTATTTGGGTTGTTACAGTAATGTCATACAGTAATTTTTACTAGATTTAATGATTTCTTCTTTTGGTCTGATGGTAAGCGAATATCTCGGTGCAAAAACTGAATTTTTGAAGTTATATAGAGTTCCAACCAGTCCTTGAAGAATTATGGATTGAAAAATAAAAGAAATTTTCACGCAATTGTATTGCGAAACTTATCAGACTCCTATGTGGTAAAATATTGATCTTATATTTGTTTATTTCATTAAAAATAAATGCACAAAACAGTGTGTACGAGTTTACATCAAATGAAATGTTTTTGAGGAGTCTTTAAAGAAATACTTAAATTTTAATACTTAACTTATAGAAAATCGATTGTTCCTTTCTATGGTAAAACATATTATTATTATGGTTAATTAACAAAGTTTCAAAGATTTAAATTTCATAATAGCAACAATGAAGAATTTGACTTAGTAACAATAACATTGATTTCACATGTTTTGTATACACAGATGCAATGAGTCAACTAAGTGAGCTACCAAAAATATATGTATTGGCTTTTGAGTTCTGTAATTTAAGAAATGAAAATACAATTTACACAATAGCAAAATGAGCAACCCATCGACATACTTATGTATCTACTTGTATATACATATGTAGATCGATAAGAGATCTGATCTACTATTTGTTTGAATACATGCTTATTTTTCTTACACAACTTCAACTCAATATGTTGAATATGAATTTACTTAGTTTCTATGGTATACAACAATTTATCATAACATTTGGAGTTATTTGTGAGTAGCGAAAAGATACTCATGGTGTACGAGTATCATAAAGTACAACATCATGTATTGATTAAAGGATGGTATTTTATTTTATTTTGTATTGTTTTTCTCTCTCTTGTTTTATTGTAAATACTAATACTTTGAAGGAAATACCATGCTCCGGCATATAACCCAGAGCGGTTTGCTGTTACTTCTTGTTCAGAAATGTTTTCGCTTAAAATATTTCATGGTATTTCTGCTGAGTTGTATGCAGCTGATATTTGCTGTTTAAAACGTATACAATTTTTTTCTCCTTTTTCTTCCCTAACTTTTGTAAGACAAAAATAAAAAAAAAATAAAAATAAAAAATGGAAAAAAAGGAACGCTCTTGACGGGTTTTTTTACTTAACATGTTTTTGTTTTTCAGTGTTCAGTGTTCGTCCTGTAGCCTTTGTAGCCAGCTAAAGCTAAATATAGTGTAAAGGAATTCCTCCACAATTTCCGGTCTGACAAAGCAAGTTGTTCACATTCCACCAAAAGTATTTTAGCCTTCTTCCTAAAGACGCTTCCCTTTAAAGTCATGTTCCATGCGTTTTGGCATTGCACTCAATGGTTTGGTGTTCCAACACTGTTTCTGGGTGCCCAGTGGGATGGGGAGCATCAGCACCAGCAACAGTGTCAGGACCAGGAGTATGGACAAAGATAATAATCGCATTTCAAGGCAAGCATTCGCCTCATGTGCAATCCTTTCTACAATGAAGGAAAAATTAAAGCTGATGGCGTCCATTGGGGAGTTCATTAAGAGTAAGCGAGAGATATACAGACACGGAGAGAGTGAAAATGATAACTAAAGAGCCGAATATATACACATATTACGAACTGTCGGTGAGTAATGCTATGATAAAGTGCGGGAAGTAACTCTCTCTCTCTTAGTGGTTGGTTCAAACGTGCTTTCGATCTTTGCGTAAAGCTATGATTTTTTTTTTTGCTTTTTTGATGGAAATCTAAACCAAGCCGAAACCCAAACACCAGCCAAAGCGATTCTCATTGAAGTGAAACCGCAACGAACGCTTTTGGCAAAGGACCATATAGAATAGAGAGTGTTTCCTATTATAGTAGTGATATCCTTGAGAATACAGCAGCAAAAACAATTACCCGAATGCAGTTAGCTTCACGTTTGCAGTACAACAGCTTTCACTTTGTGAATCTGTTTTAAAAGAGCTCCTTCTCCTTCGTCATATCCTGTCCTGATTTTTGTGCTACTGCAGTTTGCCTCGCATTTAGTTAAACACAATATTTTCGAAAATTTTCACTGTCGACATCACAAAGGAATGCAACATGCACGTTTTGCTGCGGTTGCTGTTCTTCTACCATTACAGAAGTATTTCTACGATATGAGTACAAAATTCTTCTTCTGTTCTCCAAAAAAAGGACAATATGTGCAAGCAATTTAAATACACATTCGACTACTAACCGTTATCGCTTTTATGGGAAGTCTTTTCTATAATAGTTTGTATCTTAATATAATCAAATTAGTAAATCAAAAATATAAAATCTTTGGTTATATTGTATGAATAAAAAGCATTCAGATTAAGGAATTTTGCATAATATTGTGTGATCTGAATCAAATTTAAAAACAACGTTGCTAGTTTTTGATATTAATTGAATAATTCTCTGAAATAGGTAAAGAAGATTTCATAAAATACAATAATTATAAAATTAGTTAAAATATACAATTGTATATACAAGTATTGTATGTGGCGGTATGCATAGCCTAACTGCTAACCTACTACAGTATAATTTTCTAGACTTCATACTGCTTGCTTGATTATCTTAAGAAATGTGTTTTACTCAAAATAGTCTGCCATGTCCTTTGTAGGTACCGAGAAACAGCTGCAAAAGTAGACGGAAGGTCTGACAAACGAAGATAGTTAAATAGATTTGACTCGATCAGGAATATATAATTATAATTTGTGCATAATTCTTTGTGATGTCTTACTGTCATTCCTTATGTTACATATGTATATTTACTCAAACTTAATAGATCCTGCCAGGCCGCTATCAAGGCTTTGTCGGCCCACATCATCAGGAGCAAAATCAAATGCAGTATGGTAGAAGCTCTTAATCAAGCTAGGCAGTACTCTATCAAGCTTATCTGGGTGCCGAGTCATTCCGGTCTCCAGGGTAATGAGATGAGATGGCGGACAAGTGTGTCTGTTTCTCAATCAGTTGCCGATATTTATAGACCATTACAAGATATCCTCTCATGCCTGGAAGTGAATACCAGAGATCTAGCTGGCAGGAAGTCGGCAAATGAGTTTGGTTGTACTGTCGCTAGGACACTCTGGCCTTGCTATCAACACTACAATAAGAAAAGAATTCGGACGATGACGGGAGTTATTACAGGGCACTGCACCATCGCGGTAATGGACTACAGGAAACAGGTTCCACATCATGACTTCTGTCGTAGCTGTGAAGATGAGTAACTTAAGACCATCTAACACCCCTCTGTGATTGCCCTTTTCTTCTTGATAGACGAACCCGTTTCCTCGGCAAACTGTTCTTCGAGGAGCTGGGTAGTTTGGCAAAATGTACTCTCACTCTGTTCGTAGACTCCTCAGGTTGGTCCCCTCACAATTGACGTACCGCTTTATATTTTAACTGGCCAACAATCGCGAGTGGACTGATTTACCTAAAGCTAAACCTAATGAATCCTTTCTCCCACACAGGCTGTAATAATTACCAAATTTTGTTCAAGAACTGAAGCTTATCCAAATAAAAATGTGCCAATATTTTTTGCCATTTATTTAATGGATTAAAACAGATAAGGGAGTATTATAATTATGTCGAATGCCGCAAATATAATAAAGCTCCAGGCATAGGGTTGGACTGAACACAAATTGTTTACCACGATGACTTAAACGTATTCAGCGGCTAAGGGAGAAAACCTTTTTAAATTATTGAAATGATGATCTCTGACAAACTATGAAGTTGTTTTTATTTATTTCTTAACAGTTTATAACCACTTTTTAAAGGTTAGGACTTACTAAAAAATATATTAATTCAGCATTTTTGGCGGCATCTGTGTGTCAGACCGGCGAATTTATCACCCGATGTAATATACTATTGAAAATATGATACAAGCATAATCTGAAGCTATGAGGCCTTAAACTTTTAATGAAATGAATGATAAAAAACAATGAAGGTAAATGAAGACTTGAAAGAAAAATTTGTTTTTATTTTGTTAAAAAATATCATGAAACGCTAAAACGCTAAGAATTATATTTTTGTCTTAAGGTCGGACTCAGACTTTCTGACAAACGTGAAGAAATTCATAAACTCGAACACTCGTGGCTTTAAATAGTTCCTTTTTGTTTTGGGCCCATGACATTTCTCAGAAATAAATTAACAAATATTAACTTAATATGCGCATTATCTAAAACTCTCTATATAATTTCTTGTGTAATTGCTTTACAAGAAGAAAGTATGGTAAAATAAATGTGGCATCAATTACAAAAGCCTACCGCACTGTAATGTTCTGATAAATTATACCAACAAATTATTAGATGAATGTAAATGAAAAACGTATTCAAATTGATAACAGAGAAGTTATATACGCATCTGCAATGTATCGATAAGTCAAATCTTTTGAAATATGATACTATATAAGATAAATTGTCGCATGAAATTTTAGTTTACTATCATACCATCATTCATAAATTGAAAAATTGTTTTTTGCCTTTGGTCCATTTTCATTGAAATTTTTGTTAAATAATTTAAAAATGCCAAATTGTTGACTTTGGCAACAAGACGAAAGTTCCTACAATATTTATCCACGTGTACTGTAAAGAAAGATTAAGTTTTTTTTTCTTTTTGTAAGTATATTTCATGCAGTCGGGAGTAGAAGCCATGAATTTTATTGCAGTAAAGAAAGTTAATCTGAGAAAATTAAGTTACAGATAAAATGCAAAGTAAAAAAGAAAAAAACAGAGAAAAGAAGAAAAGTATACAAAAATAATGTACTTATAATAAGTGAATATTTGTTTAAACTTCTTTCCATTCTCCGTTTTACATTTTCATTTCTTTTGCGTTGCGTTGCTTCGGTTTCTTTGCAGAACTAATTTTGGTTTTTATGGCAAAAGTTTCGAGTGCAACATTAGCCACAATTCCGACACCACAGGAATAGCGGCGCCGTGGCGCAGCTAAACGGGCGCATTTCTATAGCGTATTCCGGGAAAGGGAAGTAAAGCCAACCTAAGCTAACATTGCAAACAAGGATCGGGCGGAGGGGCGATTACAAAGAGAACCAACGCACTTAGAGGCTTGAGTCGAAGCATCATAATTCGAAAATAGAGTCGCATCCTCAGCTGAGCACAACTGGCAACTGGCAACTGGCTCAGGTGAACTGCAATCGTAGTCATACTTTTTTGATAAACATTAGAGTGTGTGGAGTGTAGTGAAGAGTACAGCAAGACGACGACAGCGACACACGACAAAGCAATTCACGAGAGACCCCAGCAAGATACCAGCGATGGGCCGAATTAAATGCTGTATAAGCGCTTTGCTTGGCGTATTTTTTCTACAGTTGTTGGCTGAGTTCTGCGGAAGAGAAGCCGGTGTAGGGTCCGGAGCCAGTTGGCTGGCATTTGCACAAGGTAAGAGCGGTGGATTTATATATTTTTCTATACTACAGAGAAGTAGTAACTCAATATGCATATATCTATATATCTATGTATGTTTGCGAAGGAGTGTGAGTGTGTGTGTGAGGATGTGTGTTTATTATGTATCTACATACATACAATAGAATAAATGTTCAACCTCAACTCAGTGAACTTTAATTTGAAAATGTGTGTGTGCGATGGAATTTGTTAAAGTGCATTTTTTTGGTTTACCTTTCTTTAGTCTTCTATGTTATGTTTTTTTTTTTTATTTATTTTCACATTTTGTATTTTAGGTTGTTTTTGTCTGCTTTTGTTGTGGCTTCATTTTTATTCTTTATACACACACACACACAAATACATCTATTGTGTGTGTATGTATGTATAGAATATTCACAATTTTTTACTAACCTAACAGAGTAGAGTGTGGATAGACTGAGTGACTGAGCGACTGAGTGAAGTGTGGAGCAATTGTGCGCCCGGCTGCACTTGATGTTATACATAGTAAATACAACATTCCTTACATTTTCATAGATAAAAATAAACATACCCATGTTCACATATGTATGTATAATCTTTTTCATTGTCATGTCTAAGGTCACAATGAGCCAGATGAGCCAAGTCCAGAATTCTTGGAACAGTTGACAAATATAACTGTCACGCAAGGTCGCGATGTGTCTTTCACTTGTGTAGTGGACAATCTAGGACAATATCGTGTAAGTACAATACAATATGTGTAAATTTTCATAAGTTAAAATAATCATCTTTTACGCATATTTACCTTACAAATAAACAAACAACATATGTGTGTGTTTATAAATCTTTTTTATTATGAATTGTAAAAAATAATACAGCATATGTTAAGGCGCTCTAATAAAATTTTATAAATAAGAAATACTTTAGTAATTCCGTTGAAATCTTTTCTTATTTTAAACCATTCAATGACATTTTCAATCTAAATGTATAATAAAACATAAATATTTTCATAAATAATATACTAATATAATAAAGAAGACTTCCAAATATGTAATATTTATTGAAAATGTGAATTCTGTTTTGCTAGAACTTTATTTGATAGTTAAATATTACTACTACAATAGCTTAACCTTTCTAGAACTACAATATTAAATGTACATTATACTGTAATAGATAGTATATCACTTCAGTCTGATGTTTCAGTTATGACAGAGAATCTGTTAGATTGTCTGTTTCTATACACACTGTAATAAGTGTAGATATCATACAATACAAAGTCTTTTATTTTTGTTTTGTGGTTTTTGGTTTTCCACTTTATCTGTTACTAAACCAAAGTCAATGTTTTTCTTGCTTAAGAATAGTTTACCAATGTTTGTAAAGTTTGTAATACTTCGTAGGATGTACTCGTGTTGTTAAGGCATTCATACCTTTGTAACCACAGGGTTAATCCAAACAATTATGATACACAATTTGCCAAGGATTTATTATGTACACAGCAATAAAGCCTTTTAAAAAATCAGCAATAATAAATAGTTCTTTAACTATATTATTCAATACTTTCAGATAGTTAGACTTAAGATTTTCCCTTCCCATACCATCTTAAAAGCACACAAGTGTTGATCTTTATTAAAAAAAAAAAGTTGATCAGAACATAAACTTTTGTTCATGAAAGTTTACATACACCTTTCACTCCAGGTTTTTGCCAAATTTTCTGCATGTAAGTGTTTAATTGAAGTAGACTGTGAAAAAATAATATAATAATATATCAATCAAATTTTATGTGGGGTTTACCTCTTCCAGTTAGCAGAGATATAAGAGGTTTGTTCAAAAATTATCGCGAATTTTGAATTTAAGCGGGCTACGTATATCCGATTTTTGATTTTTTGTGGCATTATGTTTGATACTCATAGTTAATTTTTGACAGCTGTTTTGCTTGACCGTCTTCGATTTTTGTCTATTCCAAAAAATGGATCTCTATAAGATTTTGTGTGAAAAACAAAATTCAGTGCGCGGACGCATTCCGAATGTTAATTGGGGCATATGGTGAAACTACCTTGGACCAAAGCAACGTTTAAACGAGGTACAAAATTGTCATAGAGGGCCGAGAACAACGCAGTTCGTCAACAACAGACGAACATTGATAAAGTGAAGAAAATAGTATTGGCCAATCGTCGAATCACCTCTAGAGAAGTTGCTGAAGACCTAAACATATCGATTGGCCGGTACCATTCGATTTTAACCAATGATTTGGGCTTGAGACGTACCTAAATTGTTCAATTTCGACTAAAAACAGCATCTCGTTAACATTGCTCAGGAGCTGCTGGACTCGGTCCGCGACGACCCAAATTTGCTCCAGAGGGTCATAACTGGTGACAAATCATAGGTTTATGGTTATGACGTGGAAACAAAAGCTCAATCATCTCAATGGAAGCTGCCGGATGATCCAAGACTGAATAAACCAAAAATCAAAGGCGAGCCAAAACACGTCCAAGCAAAACACCTGTCAAAAATTAACTAAAAATTCAGCATAAGTGGGTGACATGAAAACCAACAGAATGCCACAAAAAAAAATCAAAAATCGGATATACGTAGCCTGCTTAAATTCAAAATTTGCTATACTTTTTGAATTGCATTCATAAGCACATATGAATAAAAGGATGTATAAATATGACTTACTCGATTCTCTTCGTCATTCCATAATAGTCGAAAATTGAGTTTGTACGTTATCATTATTAACCGGTTCAAAACACGTTTTTCTACTAAAGAATTTTCGAAAAAAACAGCTTAGAAATAAAGCTCCATCATTTTACTTAAGTGTATTTGAGATTGAAAACAACAAAATGGGCTCCAAACATAGATTTTCGACTTAAGCTATTTTGCCACAGATATATACTCACTCAATTGGGTCTCCGACATACAATAATTCTATGCGTGACTTACATCAAAGCAGAGTTATAATATTTATTCACACTAATTAAAAACAAAAAATTCAATAGCTAGCCACGCATAACATTATTAAATCGTGCCTGGAATACTGCGTGTTATCCAAAGAAGCATAATTCGAGGATGGAACAACATGCTATAACATTTAACTTGTAAGTTTGTCAAGTAAAGTTGATCAAGGAAATCAAGTAGGAAAGTGAAAGAATAGACTCCGACTTTAGTTTCTAGTCAATTCTCAAGTGGGTAAAGTGAGAAAGTGGCATCAGAAGTGAAGTCAATTGAAGAAGGAACCCAAGTTACTTAGGGAAGCAGCGCAAAGTTAAATAGGTATTGAACAAATTTAAAGATTATCGGAATTGAAAGAACTGAAAACACGTAACACAAAGCTGAGAAATGTTATGTTTTATGTTACATTTGGTACATAATGACATACAGCCTTGTAAGACGCAAATTGATCAGGTGCGATATTAGAAACCTCTACTACCGTGATTTTTGACTGTTTATTGGAAAGTGGCCGAAATGATAATTAATGATTTTTTTTTGTTAAAAAAAGAGAAGTCTGTTATTTTTGGCTATGTCTTCTTATTTTTCCAGTTCCAATTACAGCATACAATTTTTATGCAAATTTTTTAAACTTAAGATTTCTTTATTCATTTAAAATCATCTCTTCTAATTGTTTTGCAAAGGCAGGATAGTTTGTATGAAGTTTAACTAAAGAAAATCCGGGAAAGTCGAATCTGAATCATCTGCTTACTAAGCATTTACCAATATTTGCAGCTAGTTGTCTTCACTAAGGCTAGCGAAATACCAAAGCAAACAAACATGTTTTTATGTCTGGTGGAAAGAACAGTACTTACATTGTTTATATGAGAGCGCATACACCAAAGGAAAAAACAAAATACATTATTTTTGTCTGCATTGCTTTATGAGTGGTTGTCGACAAATACAAGTCCTTGCATATGGCCAACACACACCTAAGCCAGCATGTTTGTATCAAACAAGTTTCATTGACAATAATTGCATGGTTTCTTATGTCGCAATAGGTGTAGGTCAAAACAATAATAAAAAAAAAAATTGAACCCTTGCTTATGTTGGAGATAGTAAGTCTGGACACAGAATCAATAATTTTGTGCGCGTACACAATTTCGTGAATGTTCAACAGTCTTTGATGTTTTGGCAGTAATGAAAGTCGACACATGCCACTAAATTAAAAGTAGAAAACGTGTTCTCTCAATACACACAAAACGAAACAAGAAGACGCAAGAAATTATTCTGTCTCATTGCGTTCCGCTTAGTGAGTATCAATCAAAAACTTTTGTACGCTTCGGTGTATTGCCTGCCTTAATTATTCATCTTCGAACAATTCAATAATGTCATATTGCTGCATATCATCAAATCCTTCTCCTCCGATAGATTTGTTTGCTCGGATAGTATCATTGTAAATGGTCTCCGAAATACTAGTTTCCTAAGCAACACAATTTGTTTCAGCAGTTATTCCGAGTACCATAAGTAAATGAGTTATACGAAGTTCGACTGTTTTATACGTACATATATGTATGTATTTAGGTTTTTGATTTTTGTACCTACCATATATGCTTTAATTAGAAAAACAGTTCAGTTCAGTACTTTTCCTTTGAATTACACCAATGAAAAAAAATTTCTCCATTCTAGAATAAAATAGTTGAGCAAAAATATACATAAATACTCATACAAAGAATAAACATTTGATAGTTGGCCACATTTAGATATTCCAAATCATAAAAAATATAGAATAAAATGTTAAAAAGCATAATACGAGTGTAGTATATGAATAAAAACATATTTAAGTTGACACTCACATTTTTGTGTGGAAAAATTTAAGGTGAAACTTAAATTAAGTTAAGTTTTTAGTCCATGAAATCTAATTCCGATATTAAGCCTATGACAAGACCTTTGTTTATGGCTTTTGTTTGGCGATTCATTGCGAAATTCTTCTAAACAAACCCAAAAAGCCAGTATCCCATTGTGAGCCAATAATAAGCCAGAAAATCTCAGTCATCTCCATCAAGTACGCTAGGCAACAGACAAAATAGCCAAACGAACATAGCCATGGACACATGGTCAGCCACATAGACATACATAGCTACAATAAATACGGGAACACATAAACACCTACAAGTAAACCCTTAGACTGGCCGTCAGTTCAAATCAGAGCACTGCAAGTGCCTGTACCTGTGTCTGTGTCTGTATCTATGACTGTATCTCAATGTACGCTTGTAATTTCAGGTGGCATGGATTAAATCCGATTCAAAAGCAATACTTGGCATTCACACACATATGGTCTCACTAAATCCAAGATTATCAGTGACACACAATGGCCACAACACCTGGAAACTTCACATATCCCACGTTCAGCTCAACGACTCTGGCAGTTACATGTGCCAGGTGAATACGGATCCCATGAAGAGTTTGGTGAGTATATAAATACCCCATACCTTACCTGGCTTAGTGTCAACCTTAACCAAACTAACTACCTCACTCCTAATACCCCCATTATTGTATGCTGTGGTTGGCTTTTCTCGGACTTCATCTCACTATCAAAGTAATTCGAAGGAGGGTAAAGAGCGAACGACATGTAGTTAGACTGTTTATTTACTTTTGAAATCATAAACAATTTTGGCATGCGTGTTAAATTGTGCTCTCCTACCCTCAACTTTGATAGTGCCAATGTGAACCCAACGTGAACTTGTGTATACAAGCACGTAGTACTTGTCCAAAGAGAAAAGAAAAAAGGAAATTTGAAGTGCATTTGATTATAAGGAAAATTTCGTTGTTATTTTGCTTTTAGTCTGGTTACTTGGATGTTGTGGTGCCACCCGACATATTAAATCATCCGGAGAACTCGTTGGAAGAGGGTGTCTGCAACGAAGGTGGAAGTGTCTCTTTGGTTTGCAGCGCTACCGGAGTGCCAGAGCCAACAGTTCAATGGCGACGAGACAAGGGCAAGGACATCATACTACGGTCGGAAGCCAGAGACAAACAAGGTTTGTAGTACTACTTGTGACCACTGTTGTTTGAGTAACCCTTCTCGGTCATTGAGTGCCGTAATATTAGTTTAAGTGATTAAACATTGTGACAAAACAACCCAATTTACACAGCTCATTCTCTGCGAAAAAGGACATACATACTTACTCGCTTACTTAGTAAGTCTATAGGAATTGCATTTGCCGCAAACCAAAATACGAATGAATGAATGAATGTTGTAATTTTATATGTTTCACACATTTCTACACTCATATAATATTGTAAATACTTATTTAGGTATATGTGAATGAGGACACTATTTAATTTAAGATATTTCTTTCAACTTCAAATAGTAGTACGTACAATATTTTACACTTGAAATACGTAAGTATTGAAAAGTGACTTGGGAAAACACTAAAATGTAGTATGTGATTTTGACTATAAGTTTTCATTTCTGTGTGATTAGATAGTTATAGTGATTCAATGTGATTTGCAGTTCTTTTTAAAGATATTATTTATTTGTATAGTAAATTTGAAAATCCTTTATGGGGAAACAGATAATGAAGCTTCTATGTACATATATGTGAGTAAGTGAGTATCTATTACTATACTTATATTTACATATATTGTTCGTGTATATAGAAATAAATTTAAAACATATTTAGATTTCCCGGTTATTAAAGAGTGGGCCATCTATTGGTCCGATTTTGGTTTAGTTATTAAATGAACAATAGTTAACTTTTTCCAATGAATTTAACTTTATTTTTATAGAGCAATTTTACCGATTAAATAATTTCTTAATAAACAAACGAATTTGCAGAATTGTGGGCATGGAAATATCACACGTACCCACATAGAGAAGCCAATGCATCCAACTCGTGTCACTGTATGGTGTGGATTTTTGGGTGGTGGCATGTTTGATCAGATATTAGATTTGATTTTTGTAAATACATTTCGAACATAAAATACTTTTGCATATCAAAATGAATTCAGAATTTCATATTGAGAATAAAATAGGAGGTGAAGGAGGGAGTGCCATAGTGCAGCCTCTTCTGACCTGTTTTGCATACAGTATTCAATGATGATTGATATGCCAGTAGCCGAGTATGAAGATGGTTGCAGCATTTGCTGACGATACAGCGTTTCAATCAAGAAACAACTGCTAAGTTCAAGCTGGGACTAATACGCAAAACTACCTAGACAACTTTCATAGATGGGTTAAACGTTGAAACTTTCCAAAGTCTTTAGACTGCTGTTTTGGGCTAAGTTGCGGCTGGTCAACATGGGTCGAGTTGACATCCCCTATGCCGACAATGTCAGATATCTCGGTATGCATCTGGAGAGACTTGTGACATTGAGACGACACTTTACCAGGGTTACTAAAACATGTATAAGAAAATTACACAGGCTAAACTGGCTACCACGCCCCACTTTAAACTTAAATGCTAAACTTACAATCTAAAAATCAATCATCAATCAGTCTTGGACATATAGTATTAAGCTCGGGGTACTGGCATCTTACTCTCAAATTAAACGCATACAAATCACTCGCTCTACGGAAAATACCTGACACGCCATGGTTCGCCATAAATAGTACACTACACAACGATCTACAGATGCCTTCTGTTTGGGAGGAAATCAAAAGGCAAACTAGCTTATACAACGATCGGTTGTCCTCTCACCAAAATGATCTTAATACCAAACTCTTAAACCATAACTGACGCAGATGTCTTAAAAGACTTCACTCTTGTGCTATTGTAACATCAGATGATACCGCTTTTTAGGCCGGCCCAGCCTCAACCATTTTGCAGAACCAGATAAATATTCTGGAACCGTGGCTCAAAAGATGGAACATTGGCATGAACACAGAGAAATCCATGCATGTTACTTTCACCATGAATCGCAAGAGCTGCCTTCCTATAAACAATAATGGAGACACGTGATTTACATTGGATTATCTCTCGATAGAAGGCTAACTTTGCAGCCCCACATAATATTGAAAAGGAAACAGCTCGACCTAAAACTTTTAAAAATGGCATGGCTCTTAAGATCAAGCTTGTTGAAATTTAAATATAGAAATCCATAATTATAATAATTAATTGTGCCAGTGTGGACTTATGGAATACAGCTCTTGGGCACTACCTCCAACTCAAACATTTATATTCTTCAAGGGTTCAGTCAAAACTACTAACTAACTAGACTTGTTGGAGCACACTGGCATGTTGTATACTCAATTCTACGATCTGTGAGGAGACCACAAGAATTAATAATAAAAGCATCTTCAGGCTGGAAAGCTATGAAAATCACCTTGCATTCAACCTGCTTGACAACAGCCAGCACATCCGAAGGTTGAATCAGCTGCACCCACTTCAGTTTATCATTAAAGTAGTACAAAACCTAATCAATCAAGAGTGTACAATCAATTTCGCTGACTATCGTTCATGATCGATTGCAAATAAAATAAATAATAAACAAAAAAACAAAGAAGAACAGCTGATTCGAGAGTCCAATATTAAGTCAAAATCTCAAGACATTCTTTGGAGATACCATAAGTCTGCAATTTGTATTAGTTCCAGGAGGAAGTGGTTACCTAGATATCAAAGTCTCCTTTTATTTTTCTTCTTCATATTATATATTATGTTTATTTGTATCTTTCTCCTTTCAGTGGTTAAGACGGTTGAAGGCGGACTACTATCACTAACAAATGTACAACGAATAGATATGGGCACCTATCTCTGTATTGCATCAAATGGTATTCCACCATCCGTGAGCAAGCGATTCGATGTCCACGTAAACTGTGAGTTTCATTATAAGAACTAAGTTAGAGATTTTATTGTATTCCTACATATTGATAGTTATAACTTATAACTCTTGAACAAAAATTTTAAACACGGACTTCATTCCAAACCTGAGCATTTAATGATGCACTGCTAAGATTATTTTGCGTATTTGCGGTAATGGCACTGGCCCAGTGTCCAGTGACTTAGATTAAGAAGAACTGTGCTAAGATTCAAAAATAGTCAATGAACCTAATGAATTTAGAAATTATTAAATATTTCTCTAACTACTCCTACTCACTAAGTTCAAAAGTTCACTGACAAAACATCAAACAAACAATTCATTTTACATAGAACATACTATAAATATTTTAAATATTTGTGGAAAATGTACCATAAAAAGTAATAATTGGATATAATTATGTATATTTGCAATACAGAATACAATTTATAACTTAGAGAAGATACAATACATGTAGATACTTGTGCTTAGTATTTGAAATTTTTAATCTTTCTTTTTTGTAGCAAACATGACAAATTTAGTTTTGTTCTTTGGATATAAAAATTGTTAAGTTAATTGTTAAGTTGAGAAACTACAAAACCCACAAAAAGGAAGCATGTGTGCATGTTTGGGCTTCATTTCCTGGCTCCAACTATATTTGTGTAGTTGTGTGGTGGGTTTAGTTTGGTTTTGTTTCTGGTATTTCGGTTGTTTCGGTTTCTGTTTCTGTTGCTGCTTTTGTGTAATGACGAAAATAAGTTTTGCCTTCCTAATTCAATGAAACATACCCAAATACATAGTAAATTCCAATCCTTGGAAAGGGCAAACATCAACAAAATGAGCAGCAAACTACTAAATGAGAAGGAACATGCAAAAGGAGTCGACTGACATCAGAGACAGTGATTGCATGGATTCGTCGTCATCGTTGTCGTTATACTTTAGTACATATGCCTGCTGGTGGTACTACTATACTATTCCATACTATACACTATTGTATGTTGGGTTTGGCTTGGCTTCGCTTTCAAATAATGATGTTTGCATATTTACCAGTCGATTGTTGCCTTCTACTCATATGTATGGCTAAATCTATATATGAACACATATGTATTTTGTATTCTGTGTATGTCTGAACCGAATCCTTCTAGATTGGTCATTCGCACTTGCCGACGGCAGTTGTCCGCAACACAAATCATCGCCATAAGATTGTCAAGTCAAAGTCAGACTCAGACTCAGCTTCATTGTCAGCGACAGCGTTGTCCGAACGAGAGTAACCAAAAATTGTGATTGTGTTGACTTCAGACAGAACAGAGAACTGAGGACAAGACAGAACACTGCAGGACAGTACAAAGAGCTCTCTTTATCTCTCTCTCTCTTTCGTTTTCTGTCCGTAGTCCTCCGACCAAAAGCTTGTCTTTGTGTCCAAAATATATTTAGATGTGCAATCGTACAATCTACATACACGTACACATGTGCAAGTGTAAGACGTCCAACAAAATTTTTGGTTATGTGTCTATGTCAGAGTCAGTGAAATGCAAATTCAATGTTAGCAATTGTAGAAGTGTTCTTCCTTCCGTCCTGTCCTGTTCCGGGCTTCCTTTTACTGAATCTTCTCGTTTCTCATTCAAGCTCGTCGAGACGACATTGCAAATAACCATTAAAACAAACTTGCAGCTATAAAATTTAGCTCAGCATGCAACAAAGACAAAGGGAAACTACACCCAAAGAGGTCAAACAGGAGACGACGATTTCAAGCGGACATTCTAATATTACTCATCTCAAAACTTGTATCTGTGTGTGAAAGTGTGAATGTAACCCATACAAACACACACTCACACCCACTAACGTACACAAATATGTATGTCTGTCTGAATTTTTATTGTACTTAGGTATGTTTATCGTATTGTATAATGGTAGTTTTTTAATTCCGTTTCCAACTAAAGAATTTTATTTAAATATAACATACAACATAGATACAATACATACACGTAGTATATGTAAAGGGACCTTTTAGAAAACACTTTCACTTCTCTTGTAAAGTTTAACATACCCCATGTGACTCTACAATGACCATCGGACTTAGAATTGTCAATTGTATCGTACTTACTATACTCGTATAGTCACATCATTGTTACTACTTTTAAACTTAGTTATAAAACAACATATTCTCTTACCATCCTTAAAGGAAAACAAAACAAAATACAACATAATATGTAGAATAGAACAGAACAATATACTAGTACCGACTTAGATGACATTTTTTATGTTTGTATTTCCGATCAACAAAAAAAGTACAGAGGACATTGCCATCGACATCGACATCGAAAGCAACATCGAAAGCAACATCATTGGTACATACTAGTATGGCATGGAGAATCCATCGTTGGATTAATAGAAAATCTTTAAAAATGTTCAAGTGAAAAAGTATAGTAGATGGCATCAATTTTGATGAGGGGATCATTGCGATTTAATCCATTTTATTTATGGCTTTAAATTATCCTTTCGCAAAGCGACAGCAACGAACTACTACTACGTTGCATGGAACACTTGCACTAACAGCAGATCCACAAGTAACAACAACAACAAAAACAGTACGCATACACCCTCACACACAGAATCTAACAAACATAGATACAATAAATACACAACACAACACCACATCGCACCACACCACTCTCAACTTAAATACACATCATTCAAGAGAGTTGGGGGACTTTACTTGAAATTGATGCTACGAAAACACAGTCATTTCCACCCGACTCTCACCGACCGCCCGCTCGCATTCCTCATCCAAATCTGTGTAATCTGCACGGGGAGTAGCAGAACATAAACAAACAAATAAACAAACAAACAAATCTCGCCTCCGCCAGCTTCAGTCGCAGCAGAAGGAACTGCTCAAAGCCAAGTGAGAAGCAAATCCTGGCGCAGTCCCAAAGCAACGACAATGGAAATACTAGAGATAGAGAGGGGCTTATGACATTTTCGTGGAAACTGATTCGGCATAGCTGGGACACGGAACACAAAATACAAAAGTTTTCCTTTTAGACGAATGCAATGGAGTCGCTTTTGCGGTGACTAATAAAATTAAAATAAAAATGTCAACCTCGGCAGCAACTCTTAGTCTTAGTCAGAGCCGGATTAAGACGTCTAGAAGTCCCTAGGTACTGTTAGTGGGCCCCTTATTATTGATTTTTTTTTTTGTGTTTGTTTCTAAGCAGTCTACAAACCTGAATGACAAATGTTAAAGGTGACTCCTATTATGTTATGTCTCTTTATTTATAAGATTTAGAAGTTAGTCTCAATCAATGGCCAAGTAGATAAGTACTCCAAAAAACATTCTTTAAATATATATCATAAATACTTACGTCACAGATATACTAGACACGTTTAATGAGGCTTCCCTTACTGATTTATGGTATTTTACTATCAAAATCGTAAGGGAACCCACGCATAGTCTATAAATAAGTACTACATATTATAGATAACATGCGCTGGAAGTATGGCACAAAAAAAGAATAATGTGTTTTGTTTTGGTGTTAACATGCCCGGATTCCCGATTGTAAATGACAAGTAAATTTGTTAATGAAAAAGGTTGATATGGACTGATAAGATACCAGAAATCCATTATTAATATATTGTCTCAAAAATAGCATTATTATGATTGTACAGAATAATGACTTTGTAGCGATTATATCGCAGTGAATACTTAAGTTGCTGTTGACCTACTACTTAGACTCACGCCTTGGGTGAGTGCTGACGCCATGTGGTTTGGATGACTTTGCAGTCTCTGTCGATGACGTTTACTATGTTATAAAGAGAAAAGATTTTTTATTTTTTTTTCGTATATTTGTTTGTAATAAATAAACTCGGAAACTACTTAGCTGATTTTATAAATTCTTTCTCATATAAAAAGCTTCATTATAAGCAAGGAACATAAGCTCTATTTTATTTTCAAAAAAATTAGAGATCCCTACGAAAATTACAATAATGTAAGCCAATGTACCAAAAATCTATACTTTTTATAAAATTGATTATATGCACGCACAAAAGTTTTCGTACGTTTTTTCATGCTTATGTTTTGCTGCTGTTGTTATCATTGTTCTATTTGTTTCCTTTCTTAATAAATATGTGATGATGATCACAGGGAGTCGATAAGTAGAAGTCCATTGTTTTAATGTGGGCACTTGCCAATGGTTGACTTAAGACCACGGTGCCAAGCACACGGATTGAGCGTCATACTTTATTACTTATTTTGGTCTCCTACCTTGGTCAGAATCAATGTTTTTTTAAGTCTCTGCTGCTTTCTCGGACACAGCACCCGGTTGTATAACGCAACTCCACGTCAAGCTCTTACACTACCTGCTTTTGGGTGCTTAACAATAACCACCACAATACTCCCATAAGAGCCGTACAATGGTACCACACACAGCCTCTGGTCAGACTTCGTATAGACAATAGCCCGGATCACAAATGATGGGTGAACAATATACATTTTCCTTCTTGAATAGAGGCTTGATTCAAACTCGTTCAATTCCCAGAAGGGGATGGAGCGGATCAATATGAATAGGACAAATTGCTCTTAAAAAATTTCCTTATCAACAACAACAATTTACACACAAAATTTCGAAATTCCAGGCAACGCCGGGTAAACCTGCTAGTAGTCCATAAGATTGCATAGCTTGTATCAATCAATAATGTGGAATTGATACAATTCCATATTTTTTCTACTCAACCTTTCACTTACATTGGTTCTCTATAAAAATAAGGGCAATATATAGTTTTTATACTTAAACCGTTACATTTAATAATAATTTATTTACATTATTTGTTTTTTATATGCAGAGTATTTCAAAAGATAGAAGGTTTCACAATTTCCGTTTTTTTTTTTCAAATTTAACAAACACAATATTATCTAATATAATTATAAATTATTTATACCTAAAAATAAATTTATGACGTACTTAGATATAAATATATTTTGGTAATAACACCAAGTTTAGTTAGCTTATCAACAACGCCTGGACAATCGTACGGGTACACCCCCCTTTGGTATAATAGCCACAGAATGATTATCTACTTCGATTTCACGTTTTTCCATTATTTCAATTTCGAAATTTTGTATCAATTTCACTATGCCCAATTTGGCATTTAATTTTCCCATGCGTTGGGCAATACACATTCGAGGCCCGTCACCAAATGGTAAATAAGCTTGTGGATCATAATTCCGATTTGATTCGAGAAAACGTTCGGGATCATATGTTTCAGGATCGGGAAAGTATTTTTCATCACGATGCATACCATAAACTGAAATAATTACAGGCGTACCCTTTGGTATTATAAGTTCACTATCGGGTATTTTAAAATCTTGAGTACAAACACGATTTAATAATGGTAGACCTGGATATTTGCGTAGTGTTTCTATGGATTGTATGGATGTAAGTACTTGTATTTCAATTAATAGTAAAAAATTTACCTTGTATACATAAATCAAGGAATTCCATTTTTTGTAATCCCTCATAGGTAATTTTTTCATCATTGCTTTTAAGTACCTCATCAACTTCATTCTTTACACGCTTCAAAAGTTCTGGATATTGGGCTAGCTCAAAAATAGTAAAGGCAGCTGTTGAGCCAGTGGTCTCTTGTCCAGCAACATAGAATATCCAGGCTTGAGCAGTAATCAGTTCCAATGATATGCCTTTAGTTATATCTACAAATACATATTGGAAATTTAAAGTTTTTATGAAAATTGTTAATGTAGTTTAAGTTTACCACTTTTGACTTCAGCATTCCAGTTGTCATGATCCTCTTCATCAATTTTGCCGGTATTACGTAATTGCATCAACAACTGTAGCAAATCCTTTCGCTCAATATTATTTTTCTCACGATATTCAATCGTTTCCTTTAAGATTTTTTGCATTTTATCACCAATTGGATTTTTGAAACCCATTTTAAAAAGACAATTGGCAATACTTCAGGAAATAGAAAGTACGTAGTATTATTCTCTGAAATCATTGAAATCTTATTTAAAGCTTACCTTGGTATATAAAAAATAAAAATGCCAAATATTGAGCCCAAGAAGGAGTTTCTACGAACAATTCCAATCAAACTAGTGAACTCATTGTTTGGATTTTCAAAACTGTTAATATCTAAACCGAAAATTGTGGAAGCAATTACATCGATAGCATATCTACAATAAATTTAATAAAGACAAGAATTTTAGAAACATGTCAATGTCGATATCAGATTATATCAAAAGAGTACTTACGTTTGAAAAACTTTCTTTAAATCAAATTCTTTGCTATTTTTATCCGGTAATTGTGATTTTAAATGGGCTACCATTTTATCACCAATATCATCCGTAATTGGAAACATGCTTTTCAATTTACCTGATGTAAAACAGGGTGACAATTTATTACGCATTGCACGCCAACCTTGACCGCGTAATGCAAACAAAGTGGCCGAATGTGGATCTTGTTTTTCATTCACATAAACACCTCGATCGTGAAAACTGGAAAAATCTTGTGCTAAGACCTGACGTGCCAGTTTCGCATCACGTACTAAAATCGCTGGGCGAAATAGCAAGTTGATACCCAAAAAACGTTCTTTGCTTTTCAAATAGATATCATAAATATTCATGCCCATAGACTTCTCACGTTTGACCAGACTTCCCACACTACCATATGGTATTTTACTATCCAAATCGTATGGGAAACCATGGCGTTGCCAATAAGTGTACTGATTATTAATGTAATAAATAGCAAGTGCCAGAAGTGTAGCAAATAAAATGAAAAGTAACATATTCACTAGACTTTGTTTTGTTTTGGTTTTATCATGTCCAATTTCTTGCTTGTAAATGGCGAATATATTTTTTCAGAAACTCTTTATATACCTACAGAGAAAGTAGCATTTTGTTTGATAAGATACTAGAGATTATTTTAGTTGATTCATTGATTTGATTAGATAATTTTCAACACACTTAGTATATTTTTAAAATTTAAACAGTTTGCGAAATTGTAAACAAATTATCAGCAAAAGTCCATAGTGCATATTTATGCGATCGGTGATTATTCAAATTATTAACGAAAAGTAACGACAGGTGTGAATGCAGTATTATAAATGGACAGAACTAATACTTCGGGATAAAGTACGAGGATATTTTCAGAAGTATCCGAATTGAAGTCCATTTTTCAGTAATAGTTTCTGTTATGGGTACTGATTTCGAGTCGATAATGGACTGAGACTGAACTGACCGTCTAAAAGGGCCTTTAATATTAATAGATACATCGGAAACATCGATTTTACCCTCCATACATTGGAATTATTGGAGACACAGAGAGGTATTACGAAACTGGCTTGTTTTCTTTCATTAATCGGTATCGGAGGACAAATAAAAGTGTTTGAGTAAAATACTTACTTTTTTTTCATCCACATATACTGGAGACAGAGATTAGTTTGTTTACTTTTCTATTTTCTTTCCAAAAGATACCCATGACCCACCTAAGCATTATCACGCTGAGAAGTACGTCTACGGTAGGGTTGGAATATCGATGTGCCGGAAACGTCGATGTTTTTGTTACCGATGTATCGGTGACATCAATTTTTCACTTCAATGAACATCGAATAATCGAACTTCGATGTTGCAACCCGAAACTGACGTATAAATAAAGCTCATTATTTGAAAAAAAATAACTATGGTTGAAGGTACCGAACATACAATACTTTCATTTGAAATTCCTCAGTCCAACCAATATCAAAGCGATGATTCTTCCCTGGGGGCGTCTGTTCCTTCATTTTCAGCAGTGGTGGCATTCGTGGGCAGAGTTTAAATGAGGCCGTATGTGCTGCCAAGACGAACATCGCGTTGGTCGACCAAATGAAGTGAAGAGAATTAACAAAATAGTATTGTATGACCGACGACTGAAATCAAGCAAATTTAGTAGTATACTTATATGGTAGTCATTTCAAAAAGTAATTAAGATCTCATTTCGACTATGTATTTCGATATAACAAAGCTGTGCGCATGATGGGTGCTGCGATTACTCGTAATGGACACACAAAAAAATAGTTTCGTGAGAATGTTTTTATCAAGTGTTTAAGTCAATTCATAACAATGGTTGAAACATGCGTCCTTCATTTCACACCTAAGACGAAGCAACGGTCCAAACACTGAAATTGGCTCCAAAGCTCCAAGCAAAGAAAAAACAATTCCATCTGCAGGAAAGGTCTTGTTTTCAGTGCTCTGCGATGCGCGTGGAATAATATTCTTTGATTATCTTCAGAAAGCAATAACAATGAGTGATGCAGTGAGGACAATTCATCAGTTCACATATCCTTTATAGCTACTACTAAGCTAATATCAACTAATTAAAGTTTGAATTGCTCCAACCCTCTGATTATTTTCTATTTCTAAACTTGAAGAAATAGATCTGACTTTAAACAGGGTATCGAAGCTATTGAACTTCACTGAAACAAGTGTATCATGCTTATAGGAGACTATGTAGAGAAATGAAAATATTTTTTCCCATATGGTTAGAGTTTTCTTTGTTGTTATCTTTAGGACTACCTTCGTATGAATAATGAGCAAGATCCCATACCCCAGCAATATTACAACCAAGAGGGCTTATGTCACCAGAGCCGTGGAGTTTACAATACAACTGGCGGTTCAGAAAGACATTTTTCGTTTCAGTCAAAATCAAAAACTAAACACACAAAACAATCATCAAATCATTTCTATTTGAAATTTTGTTCTATCGGGCCAAGCGATGGAATATTGGAATAAACCCAGAGAAATGGGCGAACTGTGTTTTTACCCTAAGACGTGGCACTTGTCCAGTTGTCAACTATGACTCCAGAATCAGTCCGAGGTAACGAACTTGGTTCACCTGCGGAACTGATTCTGGACAAGCGACTTACATGGCGAGCACACATTAGAACCATTACCGCATGCTGTTATGCAAAACTGCGCAGGCTTGACTGGTTGCTGCATCCATCCAGCAAGTTGTCGCTCAACAACAAAAGGACAATATACAGCCAAGTTGTGGGTCCTGTTTGGCGCTACGCGTTACAAATCTGATGTACCGCTGCTGCCAGCAGCATCCAAAGAGTCCAAGCCTGTCAAAACAAGGCACTACATTGCATATCTGGGGCTCCATGGTTTGTGCGCAACACCATTCTGCACAGAGATCTCAATATGAGAGATGAAATCATGCAATGCTGTAACCGTTATCAGCAGAGGCTACAAAACCACCCAAACAGCCTTGCGGCGGCATTAATCCATGGGATCAGGAAAGAAGCTTCATCCTAGTTATCTTCTAAACGAAAGATAAATGTACAATGCGATATAATCGCCCCATGTCACTATTCTAAATAACCACAGCAATATTTTATGCTATTTTTGCGATAATAAATGTTATAAGAAATAATTTAAAAAAACAAAAAAAATAATAATTAAAAATAAATAATTCTTCAAGCACTACATCTACTACATCACTTTACTAGGCACTGACTCAAGCATTAGATCCGCATTTTCTTCCTCTTTCAAGAAAAAGCAACATTTTGTGTGGATAAAAACCCAATACGTACAATTGATGCACTCGCTAAAAATCATAGCCAATAACAGTTTTTATTGCACCAAATGAATTCAATTTATAGAAAATATTAAAATTTAGCATTTTATTATTTTACACTATTTATATTTTTATACACAACTTATTTCTGCGCCTCATATTCACATTTACCAAATATGGCACCAAAATTCTACGTACAGTAAACGAATGCCAGAAGAATGAAAGAACAATAAGCACAATCGAAGTATGCAGATCTAAATGATATTCCTGAAGCACAAGTGGCAACATTGGGACCCGCACTATTGATGCATCAGAGAAAGCGATATGAGATCATACTCGTATGCTGTCAGAATTTCAACTTTTTAGGTTCAATGGTTTGTTTTGAGCGTAGATTAAACACCAGCCCATAAAAAAATATTAATTTATACGTATATGTCGGCAAAAAGATTTTTTACTAATTTAATGAAAATTCTCTTTCAAATTTCAGTTCCACCTTCAATAAAAGCAGTAAATCAATTAGTGGGTGCCCCCGTCGAGCGGGAAGTCATATTAGAATGCATTGTGGAAGTCTATCCAAAGCCCCTCAATGGATGGTATCGAAACGATGGTAAATATTAAATTTAAAATATCATACTTCTTAATTATTTACAATATTTGATTTCTGTTAAACAAATTTATATGTTTGTTTGCATTCCATTTGGTTCCTTTAATTTATAAACTAATGCATATATTATCATATTCTTTATTACTAAACCATCAATCAGCACATTTCACATTTTGTTGAATTTGATTTACTTTGATATATGATTGATATATTTACGAGTAATTTTAAACTAAATTTTATAATAAATATATTGTATTTATTTTTTATATGGGCATAGGAAATATGAAGCTGCATAATGGCAATAAATATAATATAACCGAATCGATGATTAACATTTACACTTGGCATCTAAATCTAACTATCCGACATCTGAATAAATCTGACTTTGGCGCCTATAGTTGTTCCAGTGTAAACGCACTCGGCAAGAGCGAAGCACGCATTCGACTTCAAGGTAAGACACATACTTTCAAGTTCAACTCACTTACTAAGAAGGTAATCCAAATTGTCGTCGCCATATTTTAGTTGTTCGAAATTGAATTTGCTGCATTACGAACCGCCGAATTTGGTATCATCAATTCATTCATTCATTCAATGATTGCAGATATCGAACTCATTTTGTCGGTGCGACTAAGTGTGTGTGGGTGCGTATGTGTTTGTTTGTGGCTGTGGGTGTGGGTGTTTGCTTCTCGTTTGCTTCATATGTAATTCCTTATCTTAACATGCAATAAATCAACTAGGATTTTCGTTGCTCTATTATTTTTATCGAACTCATTTAAAGACGAAGAAGTTATTGCTCCTCGGCATTCCATCTGTATCAATCGGTTTGCGTTGCGCAAAACCCAGTCTAAACCGACGACCCAGGCGGGCCAAGCTGACACTCGCCTCAGAACTCGTAAGCATGAATTATAGCACAATCAATGGGAAACTTTATTCACTTGCGCGAGCTGCACAAAGAGGCGACGCCAAGACAATCGCATCGCATAGCATCGCATCAAACAATACCAAACCAACCTAAGCTTGGCCATATAAGAGCACCACAATTTCAATTTCCATGCGCCCAAGGACAAACTTGAAGATTTTCACTCACAGTTCAGTTTTATCTCATAAAAGGATTTTATCTATTCATTGAAATATCGTTGTCTATCGAAATGAAATCATCGACTGACTGGTTTAAAATTTGTCGCAGTGACTTATGTATCTCTAAATGTGCACAATTGCCTTTTCAAATGATATTTTGTTTTTCGTCTTTTTTTCTTTTCGTTACGATTCGTTTGGTTTTTGTTTGTCATTCCAGGAAACTTAACTGTCACTCCATAATTTTAACTAGTAAGTAGTAGTATTTCTTCAGACTTAAAAAGGGTACACATATTAAATTTGAGAATAGAAATAAAACTAATCTAGGGGGATATTTATATTCATCAACAACAAACTGCTAGTCACCAAATACGAATTTATGATATCATCAAAACACAGTATATGTAATACCTAATACTTATAATTATAATTGAGTTTACATGCTCTGACATTTCTATTATTTCAATATTGCCGAAAGTATTTGTTTATACCATTAACTGGGATAAGCCTTAAGTTCATCAACCTTCAATAAGTAAAGGCAAATCGATGCCTTTACCTTGAATAATTAGAATAAAATTGAAAACCACACACAGTTTGATTTAAATCAAAACTACTTAGTACTACATATGGTAGTACTAATCCATATCATAATTACTCTTCTCTTAGGTTGATAATGATTTAAATTTGTATATTGTATCCTAAAACAAGCAACCGCAAAAACCACCATAGAGATTTCGTTTAGACTTAGTAGTACTTATTTATAGTGAATATTCGACGTTTTATAATTGGTGCAATTTTCTTACAGAGTTGCGTTTGCCACCCAAGCCGACGACGACCCCAACACCCTATGTGCACACCAGCCCAAAGCCGCGACGAAAACAGCAACCTGGGCACAACAAGGGCCTGAATGAGGTGGTACGCGCCAAGGAGACCCATTTCACAAATCAAATGCTTGAAAACGATGTTCTTGGTGTTGGCGGAGGTGCAGAGCAGGGAGCTAACGGTCCTGGTGGCCATGGCGTAGCGGCAAGTGGAAACATCAACGGCATGACAAACGGAGCGGAAGGTAAGTTACGACTTGGAAAATTCCTTAAGTGCTGCAACAGAACAACAGCAGAAGAAGCAGTCGCAAATGAAGTCAGGCGTGATGCACAAGCACACATTACCTTCGTACCACACTAAAAGCAGGCATACATCATGTTGACTCTAGGGCTGGACCAAATGCGAATTCGAGTGATTTGATTTTAAAACAAGAGAAAAATCCTCTTTGACCAACCTTTTCCGTTTAAATGTTTCAAGTACAACAACAACAACCCAATTTAACATGATTCCACAAGAACTGTTTTATTTTTGAGGGTGTTAAGTACTTAGTATATCTTCTCGTATATGAAAACAAAAAGATTTAAAAACATATTTTTTCTTAGAATAATTGTCATTGACCCAGCCCTCGTAAGTTATACTATACTCAAACCTCTCCTGGCGTTGAACACACTGAGCTTCAGAATGTGGCCACATGCTGCAAGGAATTGCCAGTTGGCTTACTCTCACCCGATCATCCTACGTTTGTCAGTTAGTTAGTCAGCTAGCCAGCCAGTCAGCCAGTCAATCCAATCGACTGTACGGAAACAAACCACAACACACATGCAATACTCATGTGATAGAAGTAACCCCACTTGCAAGCGCCACAACATCCGTCTGAGTTTTACCACTCATGCAGCTGTCGAGAACACTGATTTAGCAGCAAACTGCAGCATCTAGGTGACACTGGAAGTCCTCGAAATCGCTTTTGAAGTTAATTTTCCGGCAGTCAGTTTCAATCTACTACATGTGGCTGGCTGGCTGGCTGCCTTCGTAGAGTGTTTGTTAAAACCAGAAAGAAGGAAAGAAAGAAGGACGGCAACAATGAGGAACATCAAGAATTTGGTTTAAGCATGGAATCATGACTACCGAAAAGTACAAACCTCAAAAAACAAGAAAATTAAACGAAGCGAATTTCGTTTAGTGTTACCACAATTTTATGGGTGATTTTTGTATTTTCAATTTAAATTGGGGCATTACAGAGACTTATTTTTTCTTCAATCAATCTCTCCATATATGTACATATATTTAGAAGAAAAGTAAATTTATGTTCTTTTTATTTAAAAAACAGTAAATGAATAAGAAAAACATATACCATACTAAGTAGTTAAATTTGATGTCCAACTTTTGAAAGTCTAAATATCTTTCATTATATTCAAAGTAATCAAAGTTTTAAATAGACGCCTATAAATAGAGTTATATATTTTCATAATCACCAGCGTACTGATAGGAAGTTGTTTTTGTATAAACAAATAACCTTGATGTGATGAGCTCATGTTATTTTGATCGATCCAATAATAAGTAATAATGCAATGCCTCGTCAAATACAATATATGTACATATGTATCTGTACATTGAAAAAGGATGAATATAAACCAAAATTTATTTCGAAATATCAATTTAATATGAAAAGTTAGACAAACACATGCACAAACGTTAAACAGAATTTACTATTTATTCATTTTGCACTGATGATGTAAATATTATATGTACGAGGAATGTATGATAAGTCACTGATCTTATAGCAAAATTTTTATACCCTTTCCCGTAGAACACCCGTATAAAGCGAAGCTTCTTCGTTGGGTAAAGAATGACATTTAATAAAACATAATTCGGAATGAATAAATTTCGAGGAACATCCGTATTTGTGATTCCACTTCACACACTCGACTTGTTGAGACCAAGAGCTTTTTCTTGTTCTATTAGATAGCGAAGAAACAATAAATGCTGTAATTGAGAAGAAGATAACATTCAACTTTGAGCTAGGTTCCAACCAGCGTTGTGCGCACCGCAAGCCGGTGTACTTCCACAGAACCACCATTGAACTATGAAACGAGAACGATAACTCCACACAATACTCAGGATGAACAACTCTCAGAATGTTTCAAACAAAAATCTGACGATTATTTGCGTGACAATTTTTGTGAGTTTACTGCTGCACAACACTCATCAAACAACTTTGATCTCAAAAAAAAAAAAAAAAATACTCACGACGTCCCCAACCGGTAAACCATCAGAATAGTTACACATTGCTTAATTTTTGTTAACGCAAAACAATTGTTCATCATAATATGAGATCTAATGATTTAGGATTTACTACTGCCACAATGCCCATAAAAGAGCTTCGCTCTAAAAGTTCTTGAGTGTCTCAAAATAGGTTAAATGTTCTACTTTCTGGCACTAAATCTCTTTTCTTCAGGTGACTAAATAGGAAATAATTGCAGGATGGAATGCATATTGGTCATCGGTTCCGAACACTTAAGATTTCGTGTATTGTCTTGATTGCAAAACACTTCCCAATTTGCTAAATGGCGACATTTTTCCCTGTAACCAAACATTCTAATAAAGCCTCGTTTGAAGTTAGCTGCCATATATCAAATAGTTGATAACGATTGATCTTAGTTTTATCACTCCTCTGTGTTTCATTTTATCCATTACCATAAAATTATTATTCTTCTTTCTTCAGTCTATTAGCCCATTTATACGATAGCTGATTAGGTGTTCAGTCAGTTCGGGTTAACCTTAGCACGCATGTATTGAAGTCATTTCAAGTCGAGCTAAGCACACTAATCGAGCTGACGAAATGCACATTTCAAAAGTGACCTTATTATTATAACTCGATTTAAAGAGTCGTATAAACGGTTAGTGAATCGAAATTCATTTATTGTTTTGTGTGGAGTTTTTGTCATCTTATATACTAAATAATTATTGTAAAACATTATTAAAAAACAAAATAAGCAATTTACATTTATATTTAATTGATGTTTAATGGGCCACATTATAATTTAAACATATGACAACTCTGCACTAATAAACAATTTTTTAATCGGTTACAATAATTACGCATTGACTGTTCACGTATAAACACCAAAAAAAAAGTGGGTTTAGTTGACTCGAACTAAACACCGAATCAGCTGTCGTATGAACGTAGTATATGACACTACGTATAATAAAAAGTGCTACTTGGTATGTTACCTATCTCCACCTCCATTAAGACCTCAAAATACCATTTATACCATTGTTTCATGTCTAATACATCTTCCTGATAGATTATATGTTAGAATAGATTTCAACTTATTTGACTAGTTTTATATTGATCATCAATCCTGTGATGTTAAAATTATATTAGCAAAATTTGTTAAATCTCTCTAGACTAATAGCAAATATTTAAACGAATTTTTTTAAAAGTAGCAGCGCCAATTCTGGCCCTCGAATATTCTTTTCGGAAGTGTATAATTATAAATAAAATGCATTTAATGCAATTAAATTAAATCAGATACTACTTATTCTCTTAACTGAACTTATTTACTATTTATTTCTTTAAAGTACCTACATATGTGTACATATTTATTTCAAATTGTAATTTAAACTAATGAAACCCATCAATATTATTGGCTAACATGTACATATATACATGTGTATGTTCATAGTATCATAGTATTCTATACTATGCTATGTATCTAAATCAAATACTATACTCTATATTCTGATGATTTTTATTTCTATTTGCAGTGCATCCTCAGCTACCAACGCGCAATGGTTATGAGAAAACGCACAAAACGCCGGCAGTGGTCCCTTCTCCTCGTTCACCATGGGTGCTGGCGAATGCCGGATCACAGCTGTATGCTGGGATTACACTGGCAGCTACTGCTTTAACGATTATATTATTCGTTATATCTTTGTTTGAACTCATTTAAAATAGAATGACCATTGCGAGTGTGTCAAACTAAAGCCGGTTACACTACCCAGCATTCGGCATCAACTATCCAGCTTCCATTCTCTATTCTGCACCACATCGTTGCCTCGATAGCCGCCGCTGTTCCTGCTGCCGCTGCCGCTGCAGTTGTTATAATTCTTGTTGGTAGTGTTGGTTGGCTTCAGTTCAGAGCGCTTCGAGGCTGCGACCAGTGGTCTTATTATATCTTAGCAAGGCTAAGTATGTATGTATAACCCAATGCTAGTAATAGAATATTAAATTACAAAACAAAAAAAAAACACCAAAAGAATAAGAAATGCAACAAAAACAGCACACACAATATAATAGTATGCCGCATCACCCACAGACATCTACTAACAGTAACAAAGCACAAAGACGCGTCCTTAAACAGAAAAGAATGGATTGCAATGAAATAGCATTGATTGCATTTTTCAGCAATTTTCTGCGTTCGGTTTCAGTTTACATAGTTTCAATTTCGGTTTTTCGCTGTCACAGTCAAAAGTTCCTTTCCGATGACGATAACATGCAGTCACCAAAAACATAAAAAAACAATTGTCCTGAACTCTTGATGTATGACACCACCAGTACATAGTCTGTATTCAAAGATCCAAACTTAGACTAAGACGAAGAATTCGCAAAACAACATTTTGACTTAAATAGAAAAACAAAAATATTTACTTGGTATTTTTTAAGATTCCAACATCTTTGCCTACACTCAGGTACCCTTCTACATTCTAAAGGGAATTTGAATAGTAGGAGCTACATTTAGTCAGATGGGTTTGAACTCTCTTTTCCTGCTATTATTTATTTATTTTGAAGTAAAAATTTGATTGTTTAAGGTAATTTTGTTATAGAGAGATAGTGAGAAAGATTTGTAGTTCTGAGAGTCACATTCAAATATTTGCAGAGTTAAAACAAGCACCTAAATTACCTATGTATGTATGTATGTACATATATTGTAGAAACCAGTATCTCCAAAATTATTATGAAAAATTATTTTAATTTTTGCTATTGTCACGCTCTGTAGAATGGGAAACATTTTCAACATTTTAACATCTCAGAATTTATAGAAAAACGAAGCATTTGTTTACTGATATCTAAAAAAATAAGTTCTCCCCAAAATGGACTCACCAAATCGATTTTCAAAAGCTTAAAGAGCTTAAGTTCAATGAGTAATATTGTATTCTACTCGTATTATCAACAAATCCAATTGAATGCCAAACGTTATCCATTTTCTTTTTTATACAATAACATAGTAACATAAAATCTTGATCAAAACTTAAAAACTTTTCATTGCATGAAGATATATACTCGTACAAGTATATGTAAGTGTATATATTTTTATGAAAACTATCTAATACATATAGATAGTATATGCACCCACACATACATATATGATATGCATATTTACGATTGTATGTATGTATTTGAAAATTGTATACGCATAATCCTCATAAAATCCTTGATATGATTTTCATTTTGCGTAATTGAAAAATGAGCATAGAAATACATTTTTGCTCATATTTTGCTACAAAAGTCTCGTTCAATAAACATTCGTTGAAGTTTCATTTCAATTGTTGTCTGACTTTCAGATACAAATTTATATTCACATGTTTTATATTATATACAATATATGGTACACATATATGTAAGTGAAATGTATCTGAAACATGACTATTTTTAGAAGCTTTTAGATATACCATACATATATATGTATGTAACTGACTTTGATACCATATATGATTGTAAGACAATTGATCAAGGAAGGATATGCCCAATTAGCTCAAATTTAGTGTATTGCAACATCAAGCTTTCTTTGTAGTATGCTTGGTGGTAGTAGTCCCCTTTCGATAGTAATTCACAAGCCTGTTGGCTAGTAAATTCACCAGTCGCAGGTTATGCAGAAACCAACCAGTAAGTGCGCGTTTCCATAGTAAGTCAGCAGGCCCTTTTCGCAATACCGGTGGCTAGTGAATTCACTAGCCGTAGGAAATGCAGGCAGTGGCAATGACTGATGACACAACTGGAGAATGGTAATGTAGGCGATGGCAATTCACCCCTTCCAATGATATCGCACTGTTAAATTCATCAGTTGCATTCATGTAAAAGAAGATTGTTGGAACTAGTACTGTTCCAAAAGGACTAGTCACGATTGAGTTTGGGACCAGTAATTAATACTGCAGGGCAATGACACAAGTAACCTTACAATTATTTTAGGGTAGACTATTCTTTAAGATTATTCTTAAAATAGTATGTTGGGCATGTACTTATATCAGTTAATAGCCTCTAAAGAATTGCTTTAACAGACCTTTCACCCAAGCAAGATGTAAGGAAATGATCTATACAATCCCTAACAACTTCTACCGCTTTTTACAATGGTTGGAAACATAAATGATAGAATTAAATTTGTATTATCTCCGTAACTATAGTGATTATCTTTATAACATTTGACCAAATGATGAGTTAGTGTCTTTAATCCAAAGTCTTTAGAACAAAAAGTCAATTTCGAATAAATATGTAATATGGGATGGAATCTGATTTAGAATTGGAAGGTTGGAATGTGATAAAATGGATTGTCACTGGACAGAACAATTCGATTGTGTCTTGTCACTAGAAATGGTCATCAATAATTAAATTGCGTTCTATTCTTCATGACACAACGAAGCCACCGCCTCCTTGCAGAACTTTCGTCTGTTACAAAGCACACATCAACTGCTGAACGCTAGCGGCGAATGTCCGCTATGTAGCGTGGGACACACAAAGGGACAGTGTCTAAAGTGCGAGGGGCGTCCTTTTAATATGTGTCTGAACGATTCCACTTTGTTTTGGAGATATCTGTATGAAATTTTCAATTTATTCATATTCAAGATAATTTACCCCTTCTTAAATTGAATACAACTTCTTCAAATTTTCAGAATAGTAGTGTTATAGTTATAAGTTACCTCTATAAATACAATATTATGAATTTGGTATAACACACCGGCTGATGAGTTCCCGAGTTTTATAATTGTTAATGATCTTGATGACAACCGTGACAACATACCCTTTTTCTACCAGGGCATTCTTTACTTTATTTCAATCCACCGAGGTCTTTAAGCACCACAATGAGGCCTTTGTTAATAGTTCCATTTAGTTTCATTTAAGAACTTGGTGATAGTGTGGAGAAATCTGTACCTGTACCATACGAATCCCAAAACACTCTGTTGCTGGTGTCTCAGTTCCAGGAACTTATCAGCCTACGCGATGTCTATGATAAAAATAATTATCTGTGTATATTGTTGAGACACCAAAATGATTCTGCAGAACTTATAATCACTATTTGTAAAGATTTTCTTCTCATCTTTAGGTTTTGATGAAATTAATGGAATCTACAGGGTATCCCACAGTCGATGCCCCTATTATTGTAATTATAGAGTATTTACAATATTTCCTTTTGCTTAATATTCATTTGAAGTACATGGTAGATATGTTTTAATGGAACTTTAAATAAATTAGTAATAATTTATATTATTGCAAAAGCTAATAAGGCAATTGTTGCATAAATTCATAAAACAACAAGAAAATATATGTACATTAACAAAACACTAACAAATGCCTAAAGCCTACTTACTAAGTATAAAATCAGTTGCAATCATAATTTTATATATTGTACTATTTTTTTTTTTTTTTGTCCTTGTTTTGAACAGAAATAAAACTAACAACGACAATCGAAACACTTAAAGGCAAAAATACAATATTATGCCGACAAATGAAAATTGTGGAAATTATGAAAAGCCTTTTGGCAATTGAAATGCACAAATTAAAATTTATGAAAATACTCGTATTTTCAATGTGGAAATTCTGATTTTTGTTTTAGATTTACACAAACACATAAAATTATGCATTTCTGTGCGTATGCGTGAGTGAATATGTAACATGTGTATGTATATACAATGGGCAACACCCATGTTCAATTTATACTATTTATCAACATATAAACATATATGCATATGTATCTATGTGTCTGTGGCTGCATGGGTGTGTATTGTTGTGTGCAATAATCAAAAAGTGCTTATCAAATATCACAAAAGACATACTATATACATACGTATGTGTACTATAGTAAGTATACCACATGTATGCATATGTGAGAAATCATCATAAATATACAAAAAAATGTTACATTTTATTCAATTATAAAAAAAATAAAATGAAAAGATAATATGTTATAACCAATTAATAAACACTAAAAATCCTTACAAAAAAAAAATCAAAAAAGGAAGAAATGATTATGAAAAATGAAAGAGTGAAAGGAAGGAAAAGTTCATTCAAATAAAAAATAGTAAAATTAAATTATGTAAATAAATTTTATGTTAAATATATTAAATAAATAAACATTGTAAATACAAACAGATAAAAGAGACAACAAAACTGTTTTGTATCTATGATATGTACACAAACATATATACATTTAAACATACAGATATTATCGTTATTACCATTATTATCATCATCATCATCAACAACATGATTGTCATAGTAAATACATATACTCGAAACCGATTAAGCGCAAGTCTTCCGATTACAAACAAAAAAAATGACAGTAAAATATAAAAAAAATATTAGAATTTAAGAATATTGTATTGTATTGTATTTTATATTGTATAAGTTGCATCTTATTGTAAACAAAAGACATAAAATAGATATAAGTAACATTTAATTATTTAACAATCCCTTGGATATTATTGCATCAGACCGAATATTTTCTTTTTTCTAACTACAATATTATTTCTCTACCATTCTACTTAGATACACATTTGATTTATAATACTTACATACGTATTGTATTAGTATATGCATAAAAAGATACAATTTTTGTATTTGATCTGGTATGTTTTGTACTTAAAACAATACAAAATACAAGTATGTAGTATTTTATTGAAATAACATAATTTATTGAGTTGCAAGTACATAAGCAAATGCTGTATCTGTATCTGTAAGTTTAGTTCGTTATTGTTTACTATTCCATGTTAATCGCAGTTACAGATTCAAATTCAAATGCATAAATAACTTATAATGTTGAATATTCGCAGAATTTACCAAATACTAAGTACATACTACTAGTACAATTGAGCTAAGTAAAACCTAAGTAACAATAAATCCACACTAGACTCGCATACACTAGACAGAGTACAGTTCACTCCAGTTTAGTTTAATGGACACCATTACCAGTGTCCAGACTCAAACTACTACCCCATGCATATTCGCATTGACAACCACATCCTGGAGGAGTTTATTTAAGTGAGTGTAGGTAGTTGGTGGTTGGTTGAGTGTTTGTTTCTAATTGTGTATAGGAGAGAGAGGACGATGACGATGACGACAATGACGACGTTGTATCCATTGTTATGGCCAGTTTACTAGTGGCATTTGTTCTGGAGCTCTTGTCGATATTAATAAGCGGCAAATTACGCATGCGAATGCACGTACGTATGCCGCAATCACATTGCATTGCATCGCATCAGCTATGATGATGATGATATACGGAGGATGGAGAATGAAGGTTGGATGGTGTACATTTTGTATGCATCCATGCGCGATATGGCCTGGCCTGGTCTGGTTCTGCATTTGTGCTGGGAATCTTGTTGGGAAATGCAATTGCAAAGCTTCTCTTCTAATGCAAGTGGTGCATCCTTGCCAATCCTACTCCTCATCCTCCTGTTCATTTCAGATTGCTAACGCCCTTTTGCTGTTTGCGGCTACATTTCATTGAATCTGTTTGGACTTTGGTCGATAAGAATTAAGCCTTCAAGTGCACTACTTGAAGTTGCCAGCAGCACAGCTTTGGTTAGAAGAGGCGCTAGAAGTTGTTGTCATTAGCGTTGCGTTGCGCGGTATTGCTCCTCTTGAAACCTGGACCATTTTTGGTCATTGTCACTAATTCGGTTGGTGCCAAATGAAAGAAATTCAACGATGATCAGTGTCAGTGGCGTGTTTTCTCGTTTCTGCTTTTCTGATTTAGCACACACACAAGATATTGTACTAAACTGAGGCAAGGACCAACAACTCACACATCATACGTATGTAGCATGGATACACACATACATATATGCACACATGGAGGAGCCATTGCTTTTCTGATAATGTTTTCGACATTAAATTCCCATTAAAATGTGTTTTATTGCACTTGAAGCTGCACGCATAATTTACTCGCCTCCTGCGTGACGTCAAATGCACAAAGTGCATTTTTCCACTTACTCTTTATACATACCATACACATTTCTATATATACATATGTATCTATGTATATGTTTTGTGTATATGTGTGTGTGTGTGTGCTGCCAAGCAATCGTTGTTATCGCCTCTTAATACGCAAACATACATATATGCATATACTCGTTTGTATGTGTAGATAGAGATTCATACGTAAGTATATCTCTCGTATCTGTTTCTTGTGTTTGTAGAATACATATCTGTATCTGCAGCTGTATCTGTATCTGTGCCTGTGCCTGTGCCTGACAATGCATTTCATTTTTAAGTGTTTAAGCTTTATTGTCTCAACTGTTTGTTTATTCTATTAAAATAAATTTTGAGTAAATTTTTTGCTCTTATAAGATGATGATAATATCATGTTATCTCTGCTCATAATTATGCATCACTTTACTTGTACTATTAGCTAGCAATCTTATCTAAATCTTAACTAAATTCATGTTATTCTAATAAATGGGTAACATGATATGAAAATGTTAAGTTATTTGATGCCGAAATGTTACAAGTTTAAACCTTTGGTATTATTCCATTAATCAAATTTTCGCTTTTGTTGGGTCAAATTTTACTTTTGTTGAGTCAAATGAATTGAACATAAGAATTGTAGATATATATACACATACATATATACATAAATACATATGTATCTGCATGCAATTAATAAAAAAATCCTTATAATATTCGCTCAACAGATGTGCAAAGGACAATAAAGCAAAGTAGACAACAGACTTCGGTTGGCAGCGGTGTAAAAGACTTCAAATGATGGAAGCTCGCCAGGACACTGAGAAGAGACCGTACGGGACGGGGATCCATGGGCATATGGACAAAGGGAAAAAAGCAAACTAAGGCATTTGCATAGAAATTCATGTATTCAGCAAAAAGTTTTTTTGTTTTTTGTGTTTTTTTGTGTCGGTTTTTTTATGAAAGCGTAACGAATCGAAACGAGAGGCACTTTTCTGCTAAATACCTTAAAAACTCGAGAAAACAACAGCGGGCAGGAACAAAGACGAGGGAAAAACATAAATGTGAGCTCACAGAAACATGTGTGTATGCAGTGGTTTGTTTGAATGATATGATGGAAGTAAAGTATTGTGTGAATGTGAGAAAAGGAATGTAGTGGAGTGGTGGAGATTCATTTCGTATCACTGTGTGTATGTATGTATACGTATATGTATGTAGCTGTTGGAGGACATCTCGTTGTACAAATAAAAACTTAAATGCGCAATTATGTTGCACACACACAGATACTACACACAATGACACTAGCATACCACTCTTTCACTCATTTACACTACCAATTGCACATTTGTTCAAACACATGTACAAAGAGTATGTAGATACTTTGTATGTATGTACTACTTTATATGTATGCATTCAGTACACCCACACATTTATTCATTCGCGTCACACATAAATGCATCGGTGGAGCTGCTGTCCGTTAAAAAGAAAATTTGTGACAAGAGCAAAAATGAAAATGCATTTGCGGCGCGTGTTTGTGTGCACTTTTCAAAAAACTAAGAGTCGCTGAAGAGACGGGGTGATGGAAATGGAGTAAGTAAGCAAACTAAAATGTGTGAAGATATCTGAATGCATATAAGTTTGTTCAAATGTATTTTTGTATATGCGTATCTGCATATCTCTCTGTGTGTGTGTGTGTTGCTTTTAAGTTGGCTGTGAGCTTGGGATTGTGTTTTTGAATGAGCATCAAGTGAACGTTGCTTCGTTTGTTGATTTTTCGTTTTTTTTTTATGTTATTACATTTAAAATAATTAAAAATAAATGCATAAAATAAAAGATACAAGCAAATATATTTACAAATGAATGCAGCGAAGCAGAAATGGCAAAACGAAATCCGAAATGCCCAAACAAACATACAAACATACATATGAGAAAAACACCCAAGTGCATTAATACCATTTATGCGTATTTTCTCTACAAATACACACTCGCACAGACACACAGACACATCAATATCTGTGGTCACAGCTTCGTATAGAATACTGCATAAGGTAATTCTTTCTGGTGGAACAATTGACGGGGTCCATTGTACTCCATTGAGGGGATTACTTGCTTTTCTTTCTGTTGTTGTTGCTGGACCATTGCAGTCGTAATAAATATCATTCTGGTCAATTAATTGTCACATGGTATTCTTAATCATTTGCTTGTAAAGTTCGAATTCAAAATTGTCATGAAAACATGATAGTACAAGCAAATAGAAATACACATATACCTCACCCATACTCAATTAATAATATCAAATAAACACTAAACCTAACTAAACTAAAGGTACATATGAATTTACAATACAAAATTGTAGATGCGATAGTACAATTGTACAATATGTATGCATGGATAGGGATAAAACATATTTTAGATAATTTGTGGTTTTTTAGAGAATTCACATCCATTTATATATACATATATGTTTGTATCTTCTTCAATTATGTAAGACATATTCATACAATTAAATTGATATCATTCATTTATATACTCTTACATACATCATATGTGTAGATACATAAACATTCATACATGTATAACCATTTAAGTTTATGTTAGTTAACCGAAAGGAAACGTGTCAAATTGAAATTTCTCTTGAAACCCATACAAACTGAGGTGAGACCAAATACGTGGAAGTACATATCTCTTTCTCTAATTCGAATCATCATCTTTGTTCATATAGGGTTTATTGAATCTTTGGTTGCATAAAGTTTCGGCTATTTCTTATCTATCAATATATTCGCCTTAGTTTATGTGGAAATCAAATTTTCTGTTAAGGAACTTAGAGTTATGCATCTTGGGGTATATTACTTGTAGTAGAAAATGTTATAAGTATTATCGACAGCATCTTCGTCAAAATATCTATGTAATTTTTATTATTATACTAGTTGTGCCCCCGACTTCGTACGCATGGTATTCGAAATATGTTTTTAATAGCGTGTATTTTGATATCTTTTTCCCTAATTATCAGATCTTTAATGTTGCCCCGCAGCTAAAGAGGAAAACATTCAAAAATCAGCCAAAAAGTAGGCAACAGAATTAAAAATATGAATATCTTTTGATTTAGAAGGTCGATTTCGAAAAAATAAACGCTAAATGTTACATCAGTCAAAACCGCATTAATTAGGTTAAGCCGTTTCTGAGATTAGCGTGCACAGACACGAAAAGGCTTACGATTTTATATATAGATTATTATGCTTTTATTAACTCCAACAAGTTACAATTTATAGTACACAAAATATTTTTTTTTTTTTTTTGTTGTTACCGAATTTATTTAAATTAAAAATGTACAATTACAATTAATTAAAAGCATTGGTTTTTTTTAAAGTTCTAATAAGTTCTCTGCATACAATATTCTTTATCAGAGCTCTACGTATCACGTAATAAATGGACCTGATCTGATGTCTCAGAAATATAATTTTTTTTTTCTTACCTAGACCAGTGAACCGATTTAAATAAACATTTAATTGTACACATTTAGCAAAGAATACCTTTCAATTGATATTTTTATTATGTAAACATTGCTTATGGTGCTCCAAAGTTGCATGGCATATGTTCCTATCGGTTTCAGCATCACTTTGTATGGAAGAATCTTGTTTTCTAGGCTCAGTTGCATATGTGACTCAGGCACCCAATACATTTTTCTTGTTTTCATACCGAGTTGCAGCTGCTTGGCCTTGATGTGGTTTTTCCATGTTAGCATGCGGTCAAGATGTAGCCCTAAGTACTTCACAGACTCACTCTGTAGATTAGCTATGCCATTAAGGCTTACCTGTGTGCAGTTTCCTCTTCTCAGAGCAAACGTTATTTGAACTGATTTCTGAGAGTTTTCCTTGATTTTCTTCTTTGTTAACCATTCCTTAATCATGTCTTATAAAATAATTTAAACAAATAAAGAGCATACGACTAAGACTTGTCGGAAAATAGACATATTAAAAGGAGATTACATATTATAAGTATAAACAAAATTCACTTAAAATTTATTTCCTATAACTTAAAGCTCCAGTAATAAACATAACTAAATTTTTCCATCCCTCGTTGCCATGTCATATAATATGGCTAATATTTCTTCCTGTTCTAAATTATTTCTTACAATATCTGTAACGCATTCTCTTTAATATGGAACATTTCTCTATGAAATGAATGATGATCTCAATTGCATTAAGGTTAAAAAATGTACAATTCACATTTCTACATTTATTGAAGTCCTCATTATATCACTTTTTTTGTAATTAACATTCAAATTGATTCTCACACTATTATGGTCCGTGTACTTAGACAAGCTGTTTCCCACATTTTCATCACTATTTTTAATTTCTTTCCAACACTTTCCTTATCAATTTATATGGCAGCCTATTGTCAGTGTATTCAAATAAGATTTTATAAACGTATGACAAGAGCAAATCTAGAGTGTATAAATTAGCCATTTGAGAATCACGTAAATACAATACAAGAGGGTATTACTAGGGAGATGTACATTCAGCATAGCTTTGTGTATTGTAAATAAACTGTTTCTATATTCAATGTGTGATTTGAAGCTAAATTGCATCGTCAGTATTACTCCTAAATATGTATATTCTGACTTAATTACAAACTTCTCCTCTTTAAAACGCCACTCCTGGTTTTTGGCCAATCCGCCTCCTCGTCTAAATACTACATTTTGCCAGATTGGTTTGCATATTCCAACTATTACAATATGGTATATCTCTTGCTGATCTATCAAATTATCTATGATAAAACTCATAAACAGCATTGAGTATTCCAAAATCCGGTCTGTTTGCATTAAATTTTTGGATATTTTTCTATTCATTTTATTTAATCTTTTCATTTGTTTTTATATTTTAATACAATAATCAAAACAATAAATAAATTGTGTGCAAAGAAGGTATAATAAAATTGACAATATTAGTAAATTAAGATAATAAATATAAATATAAATAAAAATACATATATAAATATAAATATAAATAAATAAATAAATATGAAAATATCATAAGTGAAATTGACAATTGTTGTGAAAATTAACCAAACATAATCACGATTAAATCATGTATATATGAAATGAATATATAAAATCGAATTTACAAAAACTATAACAACATTAATACTATATCAACAAACAAACAAACAAACTATCATATCTCATATAACAAATAAAATTAAAAAAGAACATTGTTAACTTAACAAAAAAACATAAAGAAATAAAAATTTAAACAAACCAAACCCACACACACACACTCAAACTTAAATACAATTTAAATGTCTACACTAAAAGTAATCTGAACAACAAAAACTATATACTATTTATATACCAAATCACCAAATTAAATGTAAACTATTGTAACAACTCTTAAAAATAGGCTTTTATGCCTGAAATCATCGTAAGTGAAATCAAAATCTATCAATAATAAATCTTAATATTCTTAACAAGAACAAAAAAAAAAATCAAGAAAAACCATAAGTTCGGACTAACCGAATATCTGATACCTTTCATGAAAGTTGAATATAAGAATTTGATTGTAAGGTAGCTTCAGTCCTCATTCTTCATAGAAGAACCAAAATTTATAAAGATCTTTTATATGGCAGTTGTTCTCCATTACCAGGGGGTCAAGTATCTATTCAAACAGACAGACAGACAGTCAGACATGTACATACTCATTTACTTACTTTGCAAGGACCCCGAAGTTTTACATCATTTGTTAAGAAACTGTCGGGAAAACTTTATGAAAGGTTCATATACTGTACCATATACTTCATACATATTTATTGTAAGTATGATCTACTTTATGTATGCTGAGTATTTATTTTATTTTAAAGTCTTAACAAAGAAGTTATAACAATCCTAGGAGAAATAAAAGAAATAATACTATCATTTGATATTCTTGAAACATAAAAAAAAATTGAAAACAACAATCAAAAAGAATTATCCAATCAAAAGTGTAAGTTTTATTATAAAAAAAAAACAGTCATTCGAATCACTTGAAGCCATGTCCTAGTTGAAAATATCTCAATTCAATTTATTGTCAATTGACACTTTAAACCGAAGGGTGGAATTTTGTGGCCAGGAATTTATTATACGGAATGAAATGACAGTACCGCAGTCATCGCGGCCCATCGACCACAGAATATTGTCCGCATCTGTAAAGGATTAGGACAGACTGAGGTTGAGGTAATAATTGGTACAGATTTAAATTTAAATTTGATTGAATGTATTTATGTACTTACAATATCCAATCAATTTCTATTATAGAAGTTGTTTGTTTTACATAAACAAAATAAGTACTTATGGGATCTTTATTAAGTCCTTGGTCTGCTTAGAAAATATAAAAAATATTGTAAAAGTCTTTAAACTTTTTAAATTAAATAACAAACTACAATATAAAAATAAAAACTAGAAAAGAAAGACAACTTTGGTCTCACAAAAGCTTATGTCCACTTCATATAAGCTGGCTTAAAAAAACAAGATTTTTATGAAAGGAGTTCTTAATATAGGACAGGATGGTGAGACTGACTGACACAAAGAAGAACAGACCAATGGAGGAAAAATAGGAAAAAAAACGATAAGCATTTGAATTATAGATTTTTATTGTGACTATGTCTTCCAGGGGAGGATCACGATGGCTCCATTAAATGATATGTATTATTATTTATACTAGAGGCATGCATGAATGCATTCAAATTTTCCACTACAGTACTGCACTGTATTCCAATTTAATGAATATTCATATTCATTGTACAAAGTACATCTACAAGCGAAATAAAAAGAGTTATACTCTCTCTGAATGAATAATATGCATGTTCCTTGTTTACACATGAAATAAAACGATGAGTTTATTCAACATGAATGGAATTAATTGAGGGAAATAGTGTACAAGTACAATCAAAGACTATTGAACATATGGACTGAACTACTCGCCCATGAAATTGTCTAGCCTATATGTTTAATAGTAGAACTAGTGAAGTTAGCGGATGCATTACTCAACAATATTTCTAAAAATAAGGAAAACAACAAGTATACTGTACAGTAAAATGCTATACTCATAATTTAATGCTCACTATTCAGAGTTCATATATTAGTACGAGTCTTGCACAAATGCATTCGCAAGCAAACATTTCCAAATACGTACGACAATTCATTTCATTTGGGGGCGAAAAAAATAAACAAAAAATAAAACGAATGGTATGTATTTGTATGTGATGCTCACTTGGTTCATTCAAATGAAAAAAAATCAAACAATGAAATAAGATGACGCCAAATCATTCGTAAATGTTCTGCTTTGGCAACCACTTTTGCTAAAGAACACTGCATATGCGCAAGACAGAAAACAAGCAAACAAAAAAAAATGCATACGAATGAGTCAGTCTCCGTTGTCGTATACATATTTTTTCCAACCATTATAGAGTCACTGACTAGCGTAACTAACAGCTTGAGAATGACTTCTACGTATTCGAATGTTTTCCATTCAATTCATTTGATTTTAAATTTGGTTCATACGCATTTGGTCGCATTTGACTTGAGCAAAACATTCATTCTTTCATATACCGTTTGAAATGCATTCATGAAGGCCTCTAATTTGGAATTTGTTGGATCGGTACAATTCAAGCAAAAGTATAACATATTCATACTCATATATCATATCATTTCCTATACTTATGCTTTATGTAACAATACAAAGCATATGCCAATTATTTCTTATATTTCCTTCGTCCAATTTTATTTGTATACATGATGTATCCTTTTAAATTACCTGAAATTGACAGATATATTGTACTATGATGGAAAAACTTTGGCGGAGGGTTCAACACGGGTAATAATGTAATTTTGTTGCTGGAAATTAAACAAAAAAAAAATATTACAAAATTCAAATAAAAATCCACAAATATTTCCGGTCTCAAAAGTAGCATGAATGTACTTATTTTTGTAAGCCTGTGTAGTTTTTGTAATTTATTATACATACAAATTGTAGGTAAATACTATCCACACATATTGACATACAATAAAATAAATAAACACATAATCAAAAAAAAAAAAGTAAAGAAATTCTTTTTGATATTTTTACTATTTTATTGTTCAAAACTTAATAAACTATATAATGAAAAACAAAGGTCTCAGTTGCAGTATTAAATCTTATTCAAAATGGTTAAATGAAATAAAATAATGTAACTGAGACTTTATGTAATCAATTAAAGTTAAACAAAATGTTGTAATTGAATAACAATAAAAAAAAAAACAAAACATTGTATGTAATTAAAGTTATAGGATATTTCAAGAAATTATAATACAAAAAAAGAAAAGAAACGAAACGAAAATGAATGACAACAAAACGAATAATAGAAAACTCGGAAATGAAATACAGGACAATAAAAATACCCTCAACAAATCGAAACTAATTAACTTAATTAAGCAAAAAATAAAAAAACAAAAAATGTTAAAATAATTATTATGTATATCCAAATAAAAGTTTACTTAACAACAGAAAAGCCAGCAAATATATCATATTTTATTTCATACGTATTTCTGAAACTCAGCTCAATAATAAAATCCAAAGACTTAGTAAACTAATCATGTCACACATTATTGAATAATATATATAGATTATTTACAATCAAAACTTTTTAGGGTTCTGTACCCAAACGGTGCCCTTTGCAAGAGAGTTCTATCTTATGAACCGTAATAGCTAGAGAGTTGAAATTATAAAATTATAAAATAAAATTAAAAATTAGAGGGGTCCGCATACAAAGCCAAATTTAAATGTTCTTATCAGAAAATCTATTTGTTTCTGTCTTATCGAACTAAAGGGTGGGCCATCTATCGATTTCATATTGAACCACGGGTTAATTAGACTCTAGCAACAATTATGTCATTCTGTTCTGTCATAAAATTCAGTATATTATCTCCGCTGAACGAAATGAATCGGTTTACGCTTGAGCAACGCTGGAATATATTGGAAATTTATTTCCAAAACAAAGACAATTGGGCAGAAATTGCACGAAAATGCCGTTCAAAATTAGGTCGCAAGGAAGCACCAACAGCGCCCGGTATACGCAAGTTTATTAATAAAGTTCATGAAACTGGTTTCATTGTTGATGCTCCAACACGTCAGCTCCAACACAGTGCGTACACCCGAAAATATCGATGCTGTGGCTGCGAGTGTGCGTGAGAGTCCAACAACGTCAACACGTCATCGTTCTCAAGAATTGAACATTTCCCGCACCAGTTTACGTCGAATTTTGCGAAAAGATCTCGGTATGACGCCTTACAAAGTTCAATTGGTTCAAGAGTTGAAGCCGCGTGACCATCCACTTCGTTTTACCTTCGCTAAATGGGCCAACGAGCAGCTAATCAATGATGTCGATTTTGCGAAAAAAAACATCTTTTCGGACGAAGCTCATTTTCATATTGATGGCTACGTCAATAAGCAAAACTGCCGTATTTGGGGCTCGGAAAACCCACACGAGGTCTTAGAGAAGCCAATGCATCCATTGCGAGTGACTGTTTGGTGCGGATTGTGGAGCGGAGGCATCATTGGCCCATATTTCTTTGAAGACGAGGACGGAGCAACCGTTACGGTCAATGGAGACATAAATCGTACCATGATAACCGATTTTTTTGTGCCTGCTCTTGATGGTATTGATGTGGACAATGTTTGGTTTCAGCAGGATGGTGCAACTTGTCACACATCTCATGCCACAATCGACTTATTGCGCGAAACGTTCGATGGCCGTTTAATCAGCCGAAATGGTGATGTCAATTGGCCACCAAGAAGCTGCGATTTGACACCGTTGGACTATTTCCTGTGGGGCGCCGTTAAAGACAAGTGTTATGTACACCATCCAGAGACAATTGACCAGTTGAAGGAATAAGTTTCTGGGCAAATACATCATCAACAACCTCTTGGACTGTTTAGTCACATGTCCGGGTGATTTATTAAAATACCTAAATTCGACAGGTTGGATTTAGTAATACTGATTGCATTCGGCGAGGAAGTGGTTTTAAAACGGCACTCTAGTGCTAATTGTGGCTCGTAGTGGATTATACGGGTTAGCCACGGAAACCAACCAACCATGCAATTAAAATTTTCATAATTTTAGTTTGAAAGTATTTATTTACTCAATAATCACAGTCAATTGTCACAGAAATCGCTTTTGCCTCAATTGATTTCTGTGACACACCTGTTAATACTAATTTTAACGAGTGACTAGCTGCTGGGGCTTTCGAAAGATGTACGCACGCTTTGTGCCCCACACGCTCACCAAACACAGCATGACAACCATCAACCACACCCCGTATTGACCGTGCGATAATATCCTACAATCCAAGCTCAAAATAGTCATAACGATGAAACAAAGGCTATCGATAAAGCTGAGGCGTCGGTCCTTAGTTCAATACCTCTGAAGGACATCCAGCAGTACTTTGAATGCGTTGAATAGACTGTACAAAACGCAGAATCGACCCAGAAAGCATGTTCTTTGAATAAATTGAAGCAAGAATGGAAGATCTTTGCGCTTTTCTCTACTAATAAGAAATCTTTTGGATAGCACTGTGCTTGCACAAAAAAGGCATAACGAGAAGAATCATGTGTCACTTTCTTTGTACATTATCCATATATCTATAAAACTGTTGCCTACTTATGTGGGTTTTGAAGAAACTAAAAATTTTGGGATACATACATATGTTTTTCTCGCAGTATTTGTAGACTAACAAAATACTCACATTGTACTCACTCAATAATCTAATAAACGATACTCACAAATTTGATGTATTTACTATATATCGTATAAACAATAAATGTTATTTACTTCCACTAAAGATGAGTGTAATATACATGTACGTGTTTTCTTTTTCTTTTCTTTTCTGGGAATTTGTTTTGATACAAATCAACCACATTCTATATTAAGTTACAATACATAATATGTTTTACAAAATAAAATAAACTAATTATGGTAGAATGTGGTGTTGGGTAGACTGCGAGTGATGCGGCAAATATTGTTGAATCAGAGTCGGATAAATAACAATGTAAGCAATTTGTCTAACAATTGAAACTAAATTACGAATATGTGTAAGTCTTACATTTCGTGATGTCGACCATTGTAGTCAACTTTACTTGTGTGAAGAATTAAACAACTCAAAAGCTGCCAGAGAGCCTCATTACAATGCAGAACAGATGTTCGTCAATACATACAATTGTATCACACTCGTAGTATGTGTAGTATATTGTAAGCAAGTACTCATTCTCCTGTTGTCCTTTAACACGATACTCTTTCCAAACAATACTATTCAATACATCATCAATTGTATCTATTGAAAATATCTACACACATATGGTATATATCTAGGTGGGTTTACGCAATGATGCTGCAATGTACAATATTTAAGTATTAACAACAATATCTCATGCAAGGAGTTAAGTAATTGGGCGATCAATTCAAGTGTTTTGTAACAACAATAATGAACTGCTTCTATATACTCGTATCATACACACATGTATATTTGAGATGCAACTATCGTTTTTCAGACAATACTAGCAATTAGATGTTCTTCAAATTCTAAACTTCTACTTAATTAGCTGAAAATTGAATCAATTATCAAGTATTTTTATACTAAGTCCATATAAGAAGCATAGATACCACACAGGCATGAAGATATGTAGGACACCAAACAAATAATTCTAATTATGAGATGACAAGGGGATAGTGACTTATAACTGTATATACCTAATTCGAATGTGCTTATACTTTTTGGACACTTCAAAACCTTATTTTATATAAAAGTTTGTTATCACTTAAGTATGATATTTATAACATACCCTGCAGCATGAATCTCTGTTCCAAAACTGGTATGTGCCTGGTTTCTTTAGAACCACTACTAGTTTCAACGATCACCTTTTACATGTACTCAACTGCTGAATTCAATACAGCGATGTCATTGGAAGGAGACAACTGACACCGAATGCATTACCGTTCAACAGTCATGTCACCAGCATACTGTAAGAATATAGAATCGTTTATCGTCTCAAAGTATGCATTTGGAGTGTTTTGACTACTTAAGGCCTTGGAGAAGAAGATGAAATTATTAAGCAAATCAAGGCCCACACAAAAGTTGGGTTGGCGAATCTTCATTGACTTGATTATCATAGTTAGAGAATGGCCCCAGGCGGCAGTTTCTGGGGGTGCCGAAATCATAAAATAATATGATAAAAAATCGTAGATCCGGGGCTGCAAATGTCAAACTAGATATGATATCCAAAGACATAGATATTTTCCTATTCATATTTCAGTTCAATATGTCTTCAATTCATCAAAAGGTATCCTTTGATACAGACAATCAACACAGAAAATCAACACAATAACCTTCACTTCACTTTATGTGAAATGTATTACAAAAAACTCAAAATGGATAGTACTCTTGTAGCAGTATGTTGGCCATACTGGCACATTATTTTAACCGTAGTTAACTGTTAAATGCATCAATTTTGGTATTCAGTTCGTTAACCATTCTCTCAGTTCATTTCGTTACTTTTCGAACGTTTAAGTTGCTTTTGCGGTTACCATTTTACATCGTTTAGTTATTAATGTATGGAACAAGAAGACTTCATCCGCACAATAAAGCGGACGAACGGCGGGTGCGGTCCATTTTATCGATCTGTTCTGAACTTTGACGGTCCATATGATAAAAGAGTTGCGAATGGATGCGTTTTAAAAGCAAAAATTCGACAAAAAGACACAAAACGGTTCAGTTATTGAGGCTTCCTTCCGTTCAACCGTCATCGATGCTTTTCTTTTTTTTTTGCCTTTGTCTGCCTTTCTTTTTTTTGTCATTTGCACGCACTCATATCGCGTTTTTGTTTTTATTCCTTGCCTGCATATCTCCGATGTTGTCAATGCTGACTGTGAACATACAATATCTTTCATACGTCTGTATGCCTGAACACATCTATGGTGGGATATATGTACATGTACGGACGTACGTAAGTTTGTGTAACGGAATATGAAAGTGCATTTATGTATGTATGTATGTATGAATGAATATACAATTCATGCATATATGACATTCACATATAGTATTTATACATACTATCTACTAAATATATCTGTAGCACATATGTGTGTATGTCTGTATAAAGGGCATTTTGAGCGTGTCACTCTCCATATTTAAACAAAGACACTTGAAAAAAAACTATAGCATTAACACAATTCATTGGTAAGATACAAAAAATATCTATTATGTAAAGTTAAAAATGACCTAGAAGTAGATATAAAAAAAGAATCTAAGCTACAATAGAAATTTTGTGTTTTTGGATATTATGAAAGGTATAACAGATACTTACTAATCGCCACTATGGAAAGCCTTTCAATCTCACAAATCTATTATAATTTATATATGGATCAAAACCATAATAACTTTCTTACTCTTTTGCCCTCTTATAAATGCTTTTTAAACAATCCATTAATCAAAGAACTTTGTTTTGGGCATACATATAATAGCTGAAAACCCGATCAGTACTACTATATATTTATATCTTAAAGGGTCCCCAACAAATGTTTCTTTTCTTTGGGATTCCGGATGACCCAAACATCAGTATGCTAAGGTTCTCCCATCTCAACTACATCAGACTAAATTATTGTTGGCGCGCAGGAAAAGAGGAAAACATTTGAAAATCAGCCAAAAAGTCGGCAAATATGAATACCTTTTGATTTAGTAGGTCGATTTCGATAAAATAAACGTCAAATGTTACACGAAGCTTGCTGAAATACACCAGTTAAATCCGCATTTCGATAGGTTAAGCCGTTTCTGAGATTAGCGTGCACATACAGAAAAAGGATTACGATTTTATTTATTTATAGCAGATAGATATAAATGTTCAAAATATAATCTTTTCAACCGATTTGAATAAAATCTTATGGTATCTATATAGACCTCCAATTTCTTATAAGCAATTGTATAAAATTTTTGCTGCCACAACATTTTTTTCCTTTGTGCATTTTTACAAATGTGAATATCCGTACAAGTTTCTGAGAGCGTGTTTGAACGAATGACTGAAAAATTATCAACACCACAATTTTGGTTCAATGAATTCAAGAAGGAGGAACTCCTCTTTTATCATTTTTTTTTTCTCCTCTTTCCTATCGTTCTATAGTTGTGGTTATTGCTTGTCTTTTCTGTCAAGGTCTGTATATGAGTATGGGTGGTTTGGTTGAGTATTTATTTTACTGTGCAATTGTGCGTCCTTATGACAGCTGTTGCAAAGTTTTTCTGATGTTTCTGTCTTTTTTAGTATTTTCTGTGGTATCTTTCGACACCCCATATCTCTGCTCGTCCCCCTCGCGATACGTAACAGCTCTTCGAAAGTGTTGCCGACCACATTCATGCTGAATGGACACTGATTTTAACACGTATCGTATTTTTTTCCGATGCTGTACTCCCTTTTCAATATTGTTAAAACGATCTCTACGGATGTGGTGCAAATATTCTTTATTATAAATCAAGCGAACGAACCACTACTACAATAAAGTGTTTTGTTTTTTTTTTATTACAGAGACATATTCGTTTTTATCTGTCCAGACAACAAATAAGTTCTACAAATTATTACTCACCTTCGATGACTGGAAAATAATACCAGTCATGAAGTTGAAATATGAAAAATTTAAGACATTTTATACTAAACAAGCAAGAAATTGTGAAGTATTATCATATATGTATACTATACACTAAAGTGCTTTTACTATAGTAAGTTAGTGTGATATAGTCAGGTAGGCTTCTACCCCTCAATATGCAACATGATTACTGATAAAAATTAACACTCAATTTTTGTTAAAAGTCATATATGTTATCAATCAAAATACAAAAGATATCTTCATTCTTTTATTTGGAAATAAAGAAAAATATATTTTTCGAGAATTAATAACCCTAGAAAGTTTATTAGTTTAGTAGTACCTATGTATGTACCTAATTTCAGGTTGCCAATTTATTCTGATTGACTCCACCTTAACAGTCTTTCATTCCTGTTGCATAGTAAGATTGTTGTAGGGATTAATTTTCTTCATAAATTGATAGTTGGGACCATAGATTCTCCTGTGCTCCTAAATCAGCTTACTTTTTGCACTCCCAGCCGTTCTACCAGAAATTTTAGAACTAATTATGTCATACCTGATCCTTTCCGAGTTTTATGCACGTTTTCTAATAAGTACTGTAAAGTCCTCTCGCCTGAGATCACGCACTGTGCGCTTACCATCCTCATCCTCCCTTGCCTACAGGAATTTCTAGATAAACTGGACGTCGCTTATTGGTTAACCTATCTCGGTGGCCGCTGATGCTCATCAGTCCGTCTGTATGTCTCTGACCACATTTGGATGTAAGTAGGGCCACAGCTTGCTGGTTAGCAAATTAATTACCCCCAGTTGGTCAGAGATACATTCAAATATTTTATTTTGTTTATGCCTTTATTTTATATTTCTTTATTTTTTTATTTTCCTATATTAAGTTTAGTACTGTTAAGTTTAAGTTGACAGTTATTTGTCATTAGTAAATAAACAATCTCCCGTTGAATCAGCAGCACTGGTCCAACGATATATGCAGAGATTTAAAAACATTTCCCTTTTGCGTAAAATAAAATAAATTATTAATTATAAGAAAAGTAAACTTCAAACAAAAGAAGCTAAACCATCATCTCATTAACATTGCTTAATCAGTTGTCCTCTTACTGGAGTTTCATCGCACTATTGTCTGTCATTACTTACGAAATTACACTCATCATCCAAGTGCTCAGTCATTTGTCGGCTGGAAACCATTTTCCGATAAGTATTCAAAGTCCTCTATGTTGTGTCAATGTAACTACCGAATAAGATGGATATGCGAACAAGGTGATATAGCACTGTGCATTGAAAAAGAGTATTTAAAAATGTTTCATACTCCAAGGAAATTAAAAATTTTATTGTACATTTGGCCGTTGTACTTTCTTATGTACAAGCTCAAAAACACACTAAATGGATGCTTAAAGTTGAAGTTTTAAAGTGTTTGAAATATAATAGTTTTGAGTACTTAGAATCTCACATTTAAGCTAGATAGATTCCTTTCTTTTTTGGGGTTCCGTACCCAAAGGGTGTTACGAACGCTGTTCAATTGCCGCTATAACGAGAATTAATAGAATAAAGTTAAAAAATTAAAGGGGTCCCATACAGAAACGATTGTTCCAATATGTACTGCGCGCAATTTTTATCTTCTGTTTCCCATTTGGTTAATTGTTTTGTAGTATACTTTCAGGTGCTGTTTAAATATTTCACTTTTGCCCCAAAAACATCAGCAAATTAATTAGCGTAACTTCAGACAGAGGTACATGCTTTACGTCCAACGTATTTGCATTCATAGTGTTAAATCTTGATGCAGAGATGCAGTGCAGCATAATAATCGAGTTTGCGAAGCTTATGTTACAAATGAGGAAACCCTTCATGAAAGAAAGATTCGTTGTCTATATCGCTATACTCGCACTTGACTGCTTTTTCCAGATCTATATACATATGTATGTATAATGTAATGGAAAACATTTCAATATAATCATCAAATTTCATTTGTGCTGAGTGTTAGACATTATTAGATCTCAGTCATGGTTAGTCATGAAATATTACATTAATTCTGATAATAATGAATATGAATTGTTAACCAAACAAAAGACTATAAGAAATTGTTCAGATTATAAATCTTTAAAAAGCAATGTGTTCTTCATTTCTTAGTTTTTCACTTTTAATATTCGAGGGGATAAGAAAAGTTTACCAGGGAGGTAATGAAGTGAAAAGTTTTAATTGATTTGAAAGCAATTAAATAAAAAGCCTTAAAGGAGAAATCAAATTGCTGACCTTTTCTTGAACGCTTAAAGCGATCAAACCTTTTGAATTTTGTCCATCATAACTTGTCTGTTCTGTTGATTTCTGTGAATTGGCCAACAGAAGTTTGGGTTAATTTCAAATTATACATTTTATATTCGAATTGTTAGTGTCAATCTGTAACCAAAAGCAGCAACAGCAGTATCATCATTGAACTAGAATTTGAAATGAAACATTGCTAAAGTGCCGAAGGGTTTCGACTTCAGTCAAACGTTAAAATTCAAATGGTATTTTTTGAAATTGTCCCTTTACTTCGCATTCAATAGAGTTGTGTGTGACCAGGTGCCGTCGCATAAACAGCAGTTAACGTACCCCACACTATCTACAGATACATCCTACATTCAAACATACGTATGTGTGTCTATAGTAGTACGTGTCTATTCATATTCATACATGCATATGTGACATTTGTTTATTTGTTTGTTTGTTTGTTCAAAGTTGACCAAAAGTCAATACAATTTCATACCAAGCATCTAGGCTCTCTCTCTGTCTATCGCTTTCTTCCACATTTACTGCCACATTCTTCCTGATACTATTCACCCATTCTATGTACTACAATATCAAACAGATACTAGCAACAGACAATCCATTTCAATACGATTCGATTCGATTTGTTTCGGCTCAGATTCCCAATGTTGTTTCTGATAAAATACGTGCAAACAAACTTACACAGGTCGAATGATGCTTTATTTACGGTTGATCTCTTCAGTTCTAGTTGGTTTTGTTGATGTTGTTGTTATGTTGTTGTTGTACATATTGTAAAATAATAGTCTCTGTAAGTCTATGATGGGTCTCTGTGGGGGTCATGGGTGGCATTGTTATTATTGTTTATTTATTATTGTCGATTTTTCATTTTTTAATACACACATGACAAACTTTTATTTGCATTCATCGTTAAATTGTGTTTTTTTGTCGTATGATTTGTCGGGATTGTTGCATTGTAGTTTTGTTTTTTTTTTTTTTTATTTTCCCATTTAATTCGCAGATAACACAAACACCACGTTTCATAATCCAATTCAGTTCAGATTGTTTTTACCCATCATGTGGCGGTGGTCGTAGTGGTCACCTCTATTCGCTTCAACAGTTCGGAATCCATTCAGGACTGATTTGGTCCGGTCCGGTTCAGTCTGATTCAGTTTGATTTGACTGGGAATGCGCATTTCCGCTTCCGATACTCAATGAAGCTTTTTGTTTCCTATGTTAGTTTTTTTTCAACTTGTCTGTTGTACCCTACTCATTTACAATAGAGCTGTAAGATATATAAGCTTTGGTAAAATTACTAAATCAGCATATTATTAAAATTTTAAATATCATAATATAAAACTAATTCAATATATTATTTATGTATTACAACTAAGATTATAATTATTTTAAATATGAGAAACAGCGACAGAAACTTTCAGCTCTGGATAGGAGAAAAAATTAAAAGAGCTTTGAGCGGAAATCGAACTTGTGACTCTAAGTTGTCAGCTCGGCTATTTCTATATATAGTATTGTAGCAGATATTGTATTCAACTTTCTATTTCATCCATCATTTCCATCATCATCTTAAAAACATCAGAATAATAAGGAATGTGGAACAATATTCAATCATATCATATTATTCCTCAAATAAAACTGCAGGATATTTCAATGACGACTAAAACCTTAAATATATGTATGGTGAAACTGGTTTTCCCGTTTGCATACGATGGACCTCATCTTTTTTTAGCTATTGGCTTATTGAACGCACATGGTGACAATTGGAAAGTGATATGCAAACATCCGCTTAAGCGAAAATTGACAATTTGTTTGAGCAATTTTCCGGGTCTGCGATTTTTTGCTGCTTCGCTGCCCTGTTGGTTAGCCTCTATTGTTTTTCTGACCTACCACGCAGTTCAATTGGAGTGCATTTTTTGTTATTGGCATTTGTTGGCTCCTAATCTTCATGTGATTACTTACATACTGCATATACTCGTATTTGTTATCATAAGCTCATATGGTTTTGTTTTCTTTGTACCCTTCATCTGTAGACTATATAGTTGATATTAGATGGTATTATTACTATGACAATATACGAGTACACAAGAAGTTCTTCAGGTTGTGACATATCGAAGTAAACATTAAGAATACATATACGTTTCTATGCAAAGAACACGATGAAATTGAAATATTTCGATTACCACTCATTAAAGAAAAATAATGAACAAATTTTCAGGTTCTTGGCATAATTCAAACTCATCCCAATTATAATAAACAATTTTCACTGCAATTGTTGTTGCTTTTATAAATCTCTTAAATGTATATATTGTACAAGGTGTCTCAAAAGTCAACAATATCCCTTGGAGGGAAGATAGACAAGATTTTTGGTTTAAAGCTGTGGTGAGACCTAGTGTTACAGTGTAAGAAAGAGATTTAATATATGGTACACTCATAGGAAGGTTTTGAACCAATTACAAAAAATGTAAATGACTTTATCAAAAATGTTTCTACTAACCGTTAAGTGTCTTGCAAAGGTTGTTTTGATTATATGTATTAAAATATTAAAATGGCATTTGGTCCAGTGACACTGTGTGACAAAAAAGAAAATGTATAACATTAATGAAAATGTATTTGTTTTATTAAATTGGACCTGCTTATCACGATAATGTAATCGGTTTTCTTCTAACACGTACCATTTATTAATTAGCAATGAAACGTTAAGGTATCATCTGTATACATCTATGTATGACCCCTACTGATTCCGAAAATACTGGACCAATATTGATGTAATTTTCACAGAAACTCAAGCATACAGGTGTGTCACAGAAATCGAGAGAAATTAAAATTGAATTGATTTCAAAGCCTAAAAGTATGCCATACAAATTTTCATAATACTGATACTTTAATTATTGAGTAAATAAATACTTGTATACTAAAATTATGAAAATATTAATTGCATATCCCATACTAAGAGACAGCTCAAGGCGTTTGTCTACACCTGAAGAAAAAGCGGAGATCTTAGCACAAACATTTAGCCTAAATCACTCTATCTCTATCGACTTAAATAACCCAATTTCTGTGGTCAGAAACTCCGTGACTTTACTTGACTCATCTTCGCACAGTCCGGAAGAGGCATATTACATAAGTAGCTCTGAATTGGCAACGATCTTAAAAAATCTGAAGTCTAAGAAAACCCCTGGGTCGAACGGAATTGAAAACTCATTCCTTAAAACACTCCCTCGTAAGGGAATAAAATATCTTACTACTCTTATCAATGAGTGCTTACGTCTTTGCTATTTTCCCAAGCCATGGAAAATCTCAAAAGTTATAGCCATAAGAAAAGGTAACAAACCTGCTGGGCTGCCTTCTTCCTACCGCCCCATAAGTTTGTTGCCCTCGGTCATCAAAATTCTGGAAAAAGTCATCAAAATAAAACTTTCTCAGTTCTTAGTCTTATGAATTTCCCTCCAGAACTCACAAAAATTATCCTAAGCTTGCTAAAAAATCGGTCGGTTGTTGTCCATATTGGCAATGCCAAGTCCCAGGCCTTGGAAATAAGAGCAGGCTGTCCACAAGGTTCTTGTCTTTCACCCATTCTTTACAACATTTATACTTCTGACTTCCCTATGCTAAAAGGTTGCACTCCCTTAATCTTTGCTTATGACACAGCGGTCCAATGTTCAGGGTCCCTAGCTTCCGACATTTCTGACAAGCTTCAGGCAGCTTTTGACTGTCTTGTTTCATATTTCTCGAAGTGGAAAATATTAGTAAACTCCGAAAAAACGCAGGCCATATTTTTTACCAGACATAAACCTTCCTAACAGTCACATAAAGCTAAACCATGTCGACGTTAAATGGGAAAATAATAGTAATTTTTATATGGCCGACAGTGGGGCGCCTATGAGTTGCTAGCCTAAAGCGCTCTTGACATTCAATCCACCAATGGGAAGGAACCCTCCTGTTTAAGTCTAGATTAAAATTGTTTGTTACGATCAAGAAACTTGGATTATTTACTTATTATTTCACATGATCCCAAATCAATCATTATAAGTATCTGCTCAATATGTATGTGGATGTTTAGGCTTAAACCCATTTGTGTAAAAAATAGACCAACAATGAAAGGGCAAAATTGAAAAATGAAGAATGAAATAACAAAAATGTGTGCTGCACATAATGAAAAATTATTCAAATGTTAATTAATTCAAACAAACTTCGATTATTTTCTCTAGTCTAAAATTTCATCATGAACGAATGAATTTATTTGGCAAAAGTATACAGTCAAATAGATAAATATTATTGTACTCCACATTAGCTTGTTGTAGATTTTGGATTATTGTACTCCACAATTTAGTAATTAGAGAGTTCCATTTGCTATTTATTTCTACAATATCCATTGTTGCTATTATTATCATTATTATTGTTATTATTTTTAATCCTTATTAAGTAGTATGTGTGAGTATTTGTTAGAGACCAAAGACAAAATAAATGAAAATGGGAATGAGAATGGAAAAGAGTATTTTTGCTTTATGTGTTCATTAGAATTTTTATTTTCCATACTATGCCATACTATATCCGCGCCTTATGGAAACTCGTTTAAAAAAGTGTTAATGCTGAAATAAATATTCCGGTTAAACGGCATAAAAAGCTGTTGTCGGTGCCGTAGGCTTAGCTCTCTTTTTCTCTCTTACCCTGGTTTTTCTTTCTCTCTTACCCTGTTTCCTTTCTCTTCCTTTTTTTATAAAAATGTCTATTGTTTCTTTTTTCTGCACGTTTGGTTTTTTGCAGCAATTAACGTTTTTCTGGGCCCTGCCGCCTTCATCATCTATTCCAGTTTCATAATCAAGCTAAATTCTCTTCTTGTCGAATAGGCGACGCGTCAAGCGCTCGCTCATGTGATGGCAAAGGCGTCGGTGAGGAAGGATGTGGAGTAAGAGAACGACCAGGAAAAGGAGAAAGAGGAAACGACAACAAAATAAGTAGGATGGCACATTTACTAAGCTTATTCAGTACACAATTATAATCGCAGCATTTTAATTGCATTCTGTTAACTTTTTTCGTAAGCGAATTTCAACGCCTGAAATCTGACAATTATTTTTGCTCACTTAAGCACCAAAGTCCGTCGTCCCACCTAGCACAGTTCCCATGACTGAATTGTGTTTCAAAGCAATAAGAAGCCATTACTAAGCGCAGTATATATTTACTACTTAATAATTGTTCATAAAGAGTAAAACTTCTTAGATTAGTTTCAGTGTACATTATTTGCTTTGTTCGAGTATTTTTTGAAACTTAAAAGTTCTTTGTTGACTGCTTGCTCTTTATTTGGAATTTTGTTCAACTACTCTATAATGGTTGACTTTAAATTCAATAATTTAGTATATGACACTACATTAATTCTTTTATAGTTCTCACTAACTTAAAGAATACTACTGCCATAAGGTAAGCGGAAAATTGAAAGAAATGTGTTCTGTTCTTCTAGTAAATTAAATTTCTTCATTCGAATGCAACTTAATTTTGTGCAACTGAAGAAACGAGATAACGAATGAATGCTTCATAACCACCATTAGCTTTATACACATACTTACTATACATAATTTGCCAAAGTGAGAGTCCATAAACATATACTACGTATAGTATATAATATACAATATATGTATCTGTAACTGTATCTGTATCTGGGTGCATGAATGTATACGGTATTATTACCGTAAAGCTTTTAGCAACATTTCGACGTAATTCCCGCATTTATTTACTTAGCTATTGTTTTCGTTTCATTTAGAATTTTTATTTTGCAACACGAAACAAATTCTTCCGTTTGGCTTCGAATTGTAACTGACATAGAGACAGACTAAAGGACAGACATAGAGACAGATGGTTGGTAGATGAATGGCTGAGTGGTGGAATGGTGGATAGACGAATGAATGCCTTTGTTAGAGACTGCTGATGCTGATAGCGACTATCGCTCCATTACTAAATATTAGCGGTGCTAAACGAACTGAAGCTAAAACTGACTGCATTCTGAATGCATCTACAGTTGATCTGCTTGAGTCCAATAGTCTACTACTACTCCTATTGTGTACAGGAGGGGGGGGCTTGAGTCGTAACGGACTCACTGGTAGACCGTTACATTAACGCGGCAGAGCGCAACGTAATATCGTTGTGCAGTCTCTATGCCGATTCCTGTGGAGTTGACAGCACCCATGAAACAACGGGTGGGGCAAGGCAAGCGAAAGCATATTCCTGGAAATGCCATGGTTGCGTTTATTTTGTGTCCACGACTCTTTAGTTGCGATGATGATGATGATGATGATGATACTGAAGCCATAATTACGCGTGCTGAGTACGATTATTATGATTGTTTCTTAATTTAAGGATTTACAATGAGCGGATGCTCACATGCACGGTCTTGCAAGCACACCACAATTGTATATGTATGGATTGCAACATCTAAGTTCCCACAAATGTTTATGGTTTAACTGTATATACATATGTGTGGTTGGGTGATGGAATTGTACACTGACAAATTTTTATTTTAATTGTTTAAATTTGACATAAGCAATTTTCAATTATTTTTTGATTATTAAAGCACCAAAGTCCAATATCTCACTACCTAATGAACTAAAGCCGGCCTCCAAATCAAACAATTTCTAAACTTCTCACGTGGGACCGAGAAAAGAAGCTTGAAGCGGCGTAACAAATATTAAAAAAAGGAATGAAAAGTACACTTATTCAGAAATATTATGACTTTTAATACAAGACTAAGCCTTTTCCATCTAAAATTAATCTTTAACGGAAGGACTTTCATATGCTTGAATAATAAAATAATCATTTTTTTATCAGTGTACTTCTTTCCTACATACATATCATTCAAAGATACTCCTACATACATAAGCTTGAATGTATTTTCCCACACATACAATGCATCTGTATAAATGAGTGTGTGTGTGTGCTTGTATCGAGAATCTTTTAAAGAGCCAGTGCCGCACAAATGTAAGTGTCGCACTGTGAAATGTAACTGAATTCGAGATGTTATGGGAATGAGTGCGCCCCCTTGTCTATACTGAATATGTGCATTTGTATCTACTATACTTGTAGTAATAATGTGTGACTCACTCATTATGAGTGCGTACGTCCGTATGGCGTTTGACATTATTCGCTGCTCAGCATGGGCTGGGGTTTTTACATTGTTCATATCTACACCTCCTCCATCATTGTCCATAGTGGCTGCCTTTAATGCGTTTCAATTAACTGATTTAAGTTTATTATTAACTTCATTGTAGGAATTTAATCAATTTGGTAAACACTAAAATGTATTTAATAAACCACTTTGATGTACCTAACAAGTATCTTTTAATTATTGTATGATGCACACTTCGCCTTTGCTCATTGATAACAGTTTTGATGCTTTAAGGTTTCTAAGAAATAATAAAATTACAATTATAAAGAGTTATGATTCGTTAATCAGTCGTTTAAATTAATTTACTGCTTTTTGGCCACAGTTCTGTATATCCATATTACCATCAAAAGAGTTACTATTAATACTTGTGTATTCACTTATAAGTACATTATAAACCTCTTTTTTGTACTTACACGATTAATAATGAGCAACTTGGGCGTGTGTCGACATTTATTGATCTTGTTGTTCTTTTTGATCCTAAGCTATGATTTAATCAGCATATCTCCACCGTCGTTTGCTTGCCCTTCCTGGCCTTAACTGGAATCCTAATTTCAAGTTGTCGTCTTATTTTGATAGGCTCCTCATCATTCTTGCAGCTTTGTTGCATCGTAGGATTGCGTAAGAGATTGATTTTCTTCATAAACTGAAAGTAGACATTCTCCTGTGTTCTTAAATCAGCTTTGTTTTTCTACCCTCAGTCGTTCTACCAGAAACTTTGATCCTTTAACCTTGAATAGATGTACATATAACAACTAATTATGCCATACATCCAAAATGTACATTTTTTTATAAGTTCTATCACTTTATCTCGCCTGAGATCTCGTCCTCTGCACTTAACTTCATCGGGAATCGGATCACACTAGATGAACTGGACATCGCTCAATTGTCTTTGATTCACATCAGTTCGATTATATTTTATGTCTCTGGCCACACATGGCTGTGAGTGGGGGAATAGCTAGCTGGTTAACTTATTAGTTAACGGAAGCTTTAACGTAGTTTCCAAATGTATATTACCTAGAGGACTGAAGGAAGGTTGGAGAGGCTGTCCGCCCCTGTTGTCTGGTCCACAGTGGTCTTCAAATATTGAGAAGACACTTATAATTAAATACCCTCGAAATATCAAAAAGAGGACCCCGAAGTCGCACACAAACCCTTAGAAAAATTATCAAATCTGAGAATCTGAGACAACTGTGGGCCTCAATTAGTTGTAATCCCCAAAAATAGCGATGCACTACAGAGCCCTTTACTATATAAAATTTCGAAATCCCGTGGTTATACTATTGTATATTAAAATTCTCCTGTAAGTCAACAATCAAAAACCAATGCAGCAGAAACTTTTCCCTATGTCAATTTCCTCCCAAAAAAAAAAAACCATGGTTCGTGGTATTTTGGGCTGCATGTAATGACCCTCCTCTCCATATCTGCGGAACATACTCGTTGCAGTAACTTGGTGAGAGATTTCAGTACACTACGAGTGTTTACAAAATGCAAAATTTTATTTAACAATTCAAAAGCATAAATATCTGAAGTGGATTACTTTTGCTATTGTACGCGTATAATAGAGATGAGTTGATTGTACAGTAACAAAAATCAAAGATATTGTATATTTAACAAAACTTTAAATAAATTGTAATAATATCAATTGATATAAATATGTGTATGAATATATGTATTTATTTATTTAATAATAATCCTATGGATCAAAATTTGTTTCGAATCCCTTAGATAAAAGTAAATTCACCAATAATTAAGTTTAATTTTAATGATATGAGTATTGAATTCATATTATAAGCACATCTCTATGATCAACTTTGTACGCCATGTTCTGTGTATATAAAAATATTTTTAAACTTACACATAAAATCATAGTCATGTATGCATTGTGTGTGCATATGAAATTCATATAAACTGATACACAACATACAACTACATATAAGTGAATATGTATCTGTAATATAGAGAGTACTCGTACTACAACCGCATACTACAAGTTGTTGCACACAAAGTACACGCGAAATCCATTGATTTGTAACGTAAATAATTGATATTGGTAAATCCATTAAAACATTTTAATAAACTGTTCTCAATTTAAGAGGCTTAAAACGAAGCTCATGTTGCTGAAACGTAATCAGCCAATATTTATTTGGTTAATTTTCGACAAAATTTCTTTGCTTTTTTAACTCGTATTTTTCAGCATTTCTTTAGAGTAAAAGAAAATTCAGTAAAAAATTTTATATTTTTACTTATTTTATATAAAAGTTTGAATGCATGTATGTTTTACAATAATGCACCAGGAATATAAATAACAATACAATGCGTATACTTGATATTTGATATTATTGGTACTCAACAATCAAGAGAAAATCGAAACAGAACTTGTTTATCCTGTTGCTAAGTACTTACATATTCTTTCTTATATTAAAGCCATTATAAAAGTTGAAAAGTGCATTTTGAATAAGATCAATGGAAAATTCGGGCAGATAGAAATAATAAGTGTCCCTTGAAAATGTTAATTCAAATAATGTAACGTCAAGAGATTCAAATTCCTGGCCGAAGCAATTGCGCCGAGACTAAATCATAATATACAATAGTAACACATATTGTCCCTATGAATATTCTGCCTCCTTGCCTAAATAGTCAACTATTTAAACAAGACTATGTTTCGTGGGCTTAATTCAGATTCTCATAAGCAAAATCTTTAAATTTACTTAAATTTACTCGTATAATGTATTCTGACGCGAAGATCTAAGTATGTTTTAATATTAATATGAAGTTCGCTATAGTCTTAGTGGATGATCAAATTTGAGGTATCTTTTTAAATTTGCATAATATAAATTCATTCCAGTTAGTTAAAATGAGTGCACAACGTGTTTTCATTGTTAAAACTTATTTTAAATATGAGAAGTAGAAGATGAGAAGTTTAATAATCGAACAATTTCTCAAAAAACAGTCGGCTACATTGGCTACTAAGATCAGTCGATTTAACGCCTTAGGGTTTCTTGAAGAGCACATTTTATGCAGATAATCTTCAAACTGTTTAACACCTCAAAGACAAAGTTATCGAGCAAATATTGTACTATCATTACTTTAAAATTTTATTCGCCAAAATAAGAAAGATGCCGCAAATTTGAACACCCTTTATAATATACTGCTTTCTAAATATGTAAATAAATAATATGACCACATTTTAACAACAAGGGTTGTCTGAACACTCATGGTCTTTAATAAGTATAAAGATGCAATTACTCCTAGAGATATTAGAATATTATAATCGAATGTGCTCAGATCCACCATCATAAACCAATGAATTGGAAAAGCATGTAACAAAGTGAGATAATCTCAAAAATATGCAACTGCTCCATCTACTCGTATCATATAAGTCGGGTCAAGACAAATGAAAGAAATAATATGTGTGTAGTAAAAAAGAAATCTAACTGTTAAATTTCATCTCACAAACTGCAGTTACAATTTGCAAGGAAGGATCGTCCATTCTCTCCTTACTGACCAGATACATATGTACACTCTATAAGAACTTCGATGTATGTATCAATATATATGTATTTTTTTTTTTTTTTTTTTTTGTCAATGGGGATCAACTATTTGAAGTGTGGGACTTGGCTCACCTAATAAACTCAACCACCCCAAGTCCTACAGTCCCCCTAGCACTACCGCTAAGTTTTACATCAAGGAGGAAAGAAGGAGCATTACTGCTCAAAGTCTGCTTCTACCTTATGTAAACAAGATACAAATTTACGTTAGAACGTCTTATCAAACTAAGGACCTATTATTTCTACGTTCGTCTGAACTCGTCGTTACCGTTCGATACGCCGCAGTTTTGACATAATTTGAGCTGCCGCCTTTCTTACTGCATTCCATTTCATCTGCGATTGACACATATGTTTGATGCAATTCGTCACCGTCAGCTCTTCACCAAACGCTGATGAGTTCATTGATCTGGCAACATGAAATCTCGGGTAATGAATGAAGATGTGTTCAGCATTTTCGTTTTTGCCTCTACAAGTCGGACAGTTGGGATCATAATCATATCCCTGCTTATGCTGATATTCTTTAATAATCATGTGACCACTAAGGAACTACGCTAGGTAATGATTTTGACCTCGCCGAACTATCTGCCGACCCATTCTTCAATGTTAGTAATGAGCCGATGGGTCCACCCGCTTTTGTCAGAACTTTGCCATCTATCTTCTTCTATCTATATATATAAAATTGGATGTATGTATTTAACTATACTTCCTAAAGAATCCAAAACTGCTGAATGTGATAAAATTTTCAGGAAAACTCTAGCATAGTTTGCAGAGTGCTCCTGTGAAGTTTGGTGTGATAGCACGTCGGGTTCGCTAGTAAATTGTAATAAGTATGATTAAAGTAGAAACACATTAGTACAGAGTATATAAAGAAGTATTTGAAAATTAATTCATTTAACAATTTAAAAACAATTTATGTTAATTGTTTTATACACATATTGTAGTTTGGAACAACAAGATAACACGATGACTAATTTTACTAATTCATTTATTTTATTCATTTTAATTCATCCACTTAAGTTTCTTAAATCGATATTATATTTAAGCAAATATTCAAATAAGCAACGGAATTCAATAAAACATTTTTGGAATTAAATAGAACTTGGCACTTTCAATCGAGTGTGAAAATACAATTTAACACTCTTGGAAAAGAGGATACAACACGATTTGGCAGTTTTTTGGGACGTGCATTGTAGATTAAAACCTTTGCTGTCAAGAAATAAATTCAAAAATATTTTTTTTTATCCATTTTTATTCATGTCGATTTATGGGATTTAAGAGTGTGTTATTTCCTCTTTATAGAACTACTTGCTTATTAAAACTGGTCGCGCCCAGGATAAAATGTGTTCGCAAAAATCAAATCGAATGTAGAATAACAAATAAAAATATATACGAATATTGCAAACAAACAAACATTGAGTTGTATATTATATAAAATATATCTAAGTATATGCCATTGTACCCTTCATATTAAATATAAACAGCATAAGGATTTCACTAAGACTTATAACTAACGTTATGTGGCTCAATTGTTCTAATAAGTTGATTTATTTATTATTGGTTTCTACATTCAAATTAAATTGATACACAATAGTTTTGAAATAGTTTATAGATGTTTATTAAATATACATATTAAATAATGAAGCACGTAACAAAGTCTATAAAACCTAATATTCAATGCTAGTCAAATATTGGGTAAGACAGTTCTTGCTATTGCAAATAATGTGCTTCAGTTAGGATAAAAAACTTCAGTCGAAGGAACAGCTCAAAGCATTTCCGAACTTTGGCTTTGTTAAGTTTAGCAATAAAAGTGTATATCGATGCCTCTGACACAAACCGACATAACGCATAGTGCGAGTACCGTAAAAGCTTCTATTATTGCCTGCATGCCTGCCCGCATGCCCACCACTGTCTAGTCCTCCAACTTTCCAGGTAGTATTAGATGCAATGCTTTTCTCCTTTGTTAGTTTCATACTCTGTCTGCACTGTGTTTATGAATTTATTTATAGTATACAATATTTATGGTATATTTGGTGTGTACTTTTCAGTTCGAAAGTGCACTGCATTTTTATGCTGAATTTATGACACTCATATTTATTGTTCCTTGTTGTTTCGACCGACAGCGCGATGACATATCCAATGCAATACAATAAGATACCAGACATAATCTTTATATGAAGAACTTTGTCAATTGTATTGTACAAACATAAAAGACACGCTCATAAGTTATTCTGAATTTTAAATCACAAATGAACATCCTTTAAAACAGTCAATAAAATGGAAAATTTGAGTTTAGAGAAGCAAACAAATCTTGATATAAGTAATATCTAAGTGTATATCGTGATATTTAAAATTGCATGTTTCTGTGTATAGTATTGTATTTAATCAACACCCAGACCAGTCTTTATAAACTTAAAAGACTATTTTTGTTTTGACAGCATATTTTTATTATGACACCAATTACCAATGGTAATATTCATTTCTTAAAAATATTAATGATGCATCAAAGTTTGCTTTTAAATTTAAGATTCAAATTTAATCAATAGAGTTTAAGGATCTTAGATACTGAAACTGAATTCTTTTATTCATTTGTGGATAGAAACAAAATGAAAACCTATGAGATAGTATGCCAGAAATAGGCTAGTATGTATATGGTAAAACTAGATGCCTCTGTTCAATAGTCGAAGATATGGAAAATTTTAGTTCCACAAAAGAAGAGTTGGGCGCGTTCATCCGAACCAATCGTTGACCTTTTTCCGATTACTTAGTAAGCGCTGAATGATTTGACTTTTCTGAACGCAGTGCTGACTACTTTAATATTGCGCGCAATTTAATTTGCGGGTTGGGAGTGTTGAACAGAAACAGCTGAGAAAGAGACAAAAATGGATGACAATATTTTCAATTCCACTCATCTTTCAAACACATACTAACAACAAAAATTAATTAAAATTAATTTAAATTAAAATATTCTCAATCAAATCTGGTCCCAGCACTTTGCTAATTCTACCCCCTACCCTTTTTAACTCTCCCCATAAAAATTTTCTTAACAATAGCCTTTATAAGGTGCTTACCAAAATTATAGAACACTTCGAAAATTTTACTGCCAAGTCTCGTCAAATCTACATTTTATATATTTTGACAAATCCGCATAGAAAACATTTGGGAAGTATTAGTTCGGCGGATAAACGTAGAAAATAAAATATTTCCCAATGTCTTCGAACTAAAACAGTCAATTTTAAGCGAATGGAACAAACGTGAGCCGGCCTTATTAACTAACCTAATAAATTCGATGAAAAAACGAATTTTTGATGTTGGCTACTAATTTTAGTTGTTTTAATAAATAATGAACTTTACCTACTTTTTTTTTGTTTTGTAAGACCGAAAATGAAAAAGTGATCTATAAATATGATATGCCTGCTACTGGCTAAAAATGCAAGTATTTTAACTAAAACTAACGGTTCTTTTCCAATGCTATGCTAAAAATAGAAATCGTACAGTTTTTGGAGAGACTTGGCAGTAAAATTTTCGAAGTGTTCTATAATTTTGATAAGCACCTTATTTATTTGTTTACAAACAAAACACAGCTAATTGAAGTCCGCTGACTTCAAGTAGTCAAAGTATTTTTATGATGGACTTTTAGTTAGCCCAATCACTACATTGTGAATGGTTTTGTGTATTTGAAGGTCACAGTGATTCTTCTGAACGAGCTCATTTTTAAAAATTCAATCACTATGCTAAATGTATTGTACACAACCTTTTCCTACAATTGTTTATAATTAGAAAGTGATTTTAATGATTAGTTTATTATTTTTGGTCTAAAAGGTTCTATCAACTTTAATAGCTTAAATTAAATATTAGATGTTCTTGATATTTTTAAAGACAAACTTATCATATTCACAAAATTCTAACATACATTTTAGGACATCTTTCTTATTTGTTTGGTTAGAGCTAATCATAATTTAATATTGTAAAATATTTTTTATCTCTATTTCAAAAATGAAGAAGTTCACTTAAAGGAATTCCATTAAAATAATATGATTTATTCAATTATCATATTGCAGTACTTCTAGATGTTTTTATGAATGGGGTGAGGGTAACTCAAAAAGTGTACATAGTGGAACTCCTATGTAAAGAACTCCCTAATAGCGAAGACTCCTCTATAAGGAAGGATACAAAAAAACTCACCTGTAACAAATTTATTAAAATGGATAGCTTTCCACTGGAAAAGAAAAGAAAAAACTACTTTTTGTGGACAAAAAAATACGAGATGCGGACTGAAATCCCTGGTATACTGCAAAAGCATGGACAGTCAAATTTATGAGAGGTATAATAATAATAATAATGGGCCCGATAGCACAGCGACCAGTAAGATCTATTGTACATAGCCCTATTTAATAGAAACCCTATATGTTTAGACTTTTGATGAATCTTAACATATCTTGGGGTTTGTTG